>JANRMT010062806.1:330542-432300 GCA_026402145.1 Polypterus bichir lapradei
ACAACAGTGACAAAACAATTACATTGACAATCATGTTACGTTATTTTCAAAATGTTTCCTTTTCTTTTTCATTGCTTCTTTAACACACTACTTCTCCGCTGCGAAGCGCGGGTATTTTGCTAGTATATTAATAAATTGGATTCCAAATTAGCCATTAGGTTTTATTATTGACTCTGACCTTGATTGCTGATTGCATTTTAATAATATCACCAAGACTGCTTTCTTCAGTCTAAGGAACATTTCAAGGGTGTGCTCTCTTATAACATTTAAAGGTGTTGAAAAATGTATACATGCATTTGTATTTAGCCGACTAGATTACTGCAGTGCTCTCCTATCAGGACTACCTAAAAAGGATGTAAATCAGCAACAGCTAGTCCAGAATGCAGCACCAAAAGTTTTAACCAAAATGAAAAATATGAGCTTATATCCCTAATACTAATATCTTTACATCGAGTGCGAGTGACCTCTAGAATCAATTTTAAAATAATTCTACTTACATTTAAAGCTTTGAACAATCTCACCCCTACCTACATCTCAGAATGCCTGTTTCCTTATACACTGAAGAAAATGGCATGTCAGATTAAAATTTTAAAAAATATGTACTTCAGTTGTAAATTCTAAAGTTGTTTTTATCAAAAATAATTTAATTATGCACTAAATTAATGTATCCCGAAACATATTTTATATAAAATGAATTAAACTTTTTCACTCTCTGTTAAATTAATTATATTATGTTAAATGAACATGTCAATAAAGCATAATATTTTAACAATTGTTTTAAAAACTGTTTAAAAAATGCACCTCACTGAATTATTTAGCTGTAACCTTTTTAGGTTTCCAATTATACTTGTTCCGGTATTATTTTATAGTTCATGTTTAAAGTTATTAATAAGAAATAAACAGTTTGCTTTTACCAAAACTAGTTTTAATTTTTAAAACAATACAAACCAACAAAAATACAAAAGATTAGTATTCAAAACCTGAGATGTACAACAGTTGTATAAGAACACTACTTCTCTGGCTGTGCCAGAATGCCATGACCAATGTATAACTAAATATGAACACAAAATGCACTTTGGATAGAGTGTTATATTATAACATATATTTACTTATATTTATGTAACTAAATATTTAATAGAACAAATGTTAAATATTAGTAAAATATAAAATGAAAATTTGCTGCTTGGCACCTTCTTTCAAAAAATTATTTATTTATTTTTTATTTTCAAACAAGCAAATTTGGCAACTGCATTGTATTGTATTCGGGTGTATTATTTATTTGTCTGTATTAATGGTATTTATCTGGTTGAGCAATGTCATGATAATACTAATGAACAGCAATACTGAAAGTAGTTGACCCGTAGCGAAAGTCAGAACTTTTTTTGTTTTTTAAGTATGTAAACGTACTCATACTAAGCAAGTAAATCTAGACAATTTAATAGTAAATTTACTGACTTGTGACGGTAGTTAGCGAGCATAGTTTGATAAAACATTAACAGAGAATACGATGAAAAATTCAAAACGTTGTAACATTAGTCTGTTTGATGAAGTGTTTTAAATGAATATCTGAATATTTCTCGTGTGTGTTTTTCTCTTTTTTAAACTGTTATTTCACTAACCTTTTGGTCTTAACCAGCGACAATAATTTGAATCCACAACCTGTTATTTCTTTGAAAGTCTCATGACTTTACCTCCAAGTGTAATGTGCTTCATAAACAAATGTTATTATTAATTAGTTTCATTTTGTTAGTTACCTGCATGACTGTGGATTTGTCAAGGAAAACTTTGTTATAACTTGTTTAGTAACTTCTTTTAATCACCTGAGCATCAAGAATACTTTTTCTGAGGTACTCAGGGATCCCTTTTGATTAGAACATGAGTCACTTCCTCAAGCCTTTATTGGAAACAGTAGTCTGTGATGGTAACAACCTAAGTATAGTGTTTAGAATTACAATTTGATTCTGTTATTTGGAAGAAGATAAAGGTCAGGTCACATTTAGGTCATATTAATGTAGGTCATTCAATAGGTTTTCAGAATTTTGCTCATTATTTTGTTTCTTGATTTTACCTAGAGAAAATAAATTAACAATATAGCCATTGATTTGTACTCTGAAAAATGGGGACCTGTTCATTAAATTTTTATATATTTATTTTATTTTTTTTTAACTTTCCTATCTAAACAGCTGATACCAATAATTTTTGGCCCAACATTTCTCTAGATCACATGGTATCACTGATAATTTTCTGAAGAACTAGAGTATAGTGACACACCTTACAAAAGTGGTGTTTTTCAAAGCAGACCTTGTTATGTTTTTGAGCTAGTTCGCTAGAGGTTACATTGGGCAGACACACAACTAACACAACACATGACTGATAGAAGTCCTTCAGTGAGAAGGAGAATAAGCATTCCAGTGTTTGTGAAAGCGACAGTTACTAATTTGTAAAAGATTCCATCATATGTTTTGTCCCTGAAGTGCAATAAGCTTGGGGACCAAAGTAGGAAAACAGAGAGTGTAAGCTTGAGTGGTGACAACCCTAAATGAGAGAAATGCTGGAAATGGTGCAGTATTTGGGGTGCCGAGCCAACCATTTTTTATAAATGGTTCAGTCAACAAAACAATTCCATAGGATGCAAAAAAATAAAATAAAATTCATGCTCCTCACACTTTGTAATGGCACCCTGTTTTGGAGCACTCCATCTCCCTCAGCTATTTGGGCCAAAAGACAATCTCCATATCTCATTTCTCTAGTTGAATTGGTCCATTCCTGGTAGGGGTGGGGCTTAGGACGCCAAGTTTTTTAAGAGTCATCTCCTGGCAATAGTTGATATGGCTGGGGACAGCATCCCCTTCTGCCTGACGGTGGTATTACTCAGATTACCTGAGCTGCCTGAAAGGTCCCCAAACATGCATGCGTGACAGTGAAAACATACTGTTGTTCTCCCAGGACAACAGAGAACTAGCGGAGAAAAGAAACAGAAGTTGTGCACTAAATTAGACCACAACCTGAAAGGTTTAACAGACCCAATACTGTGGGTAGTGTTATTAAATGAATTCTGTACAAATCAGACAGACTGTTATGGACATGAAAGAACACTAATAAGCCATTAAAGAAGTATGGAACCCATATTTTATATTTATATTTAAGCTGAAGTATAGAGTAATCTGAATCATATATATTTAACTCTATGCCACAGAAAAACACAAACAATGCATGGAAATATTCATGTTGCATCATACAAGAAATAGAAAAATATGAATCAATATATATTTAACCATTCATTTTCAGAAAACAGGTGCAGAGTTGGTGTCCCTAATTAAGAAAATGCTCACCTGCCAGTTCAGGAAGTGCATATATTGAAAGATGCTCTCAGTTTCTTCCATGCTGTATTACTTTAGAGTGTAGTAGAGTATATTTGCGCGTGTCCTCCAGATCTGGTATGAGATGATATCTCTCACAATATGTGAGAGAAGGGCTTGTGTTCTACTGTGTATTTTTTGCTGTGATAGTACATTCTTTAAAAATATTGTCCAACCTCTGACTCAGGTATTTTATTTGCTTTGGTGACTGTTGGATTCATTTGATTATTAGGAAAAGCTGAGCACATAATGAATGACAAGAATCATTTCTTCTGTATTATCTATGTAAATGGGAATTGACATACAGAGAGACAATTATGCTTCAGATGCAATTCTACTAATGTGTACCCCTTGTTCTCATTACTTTCCATATAAGGATATCAGGGTCTTTTCACATACTCAAATTGCATCTGTCTTCACATTTTCCTGTCCTCTGCATCTTGCTCTGTCCCTCCCACTACCTGCATGACCTCTCTCATCACATTCATAAACCTCTCCTTAGGTCTTTCTCTTGCCTGGCAGCTCCATTACTAGTAATCTACTCCCAATGTACCCAGCGTCTCTCCTTTGCATATGTCTAAACCAGTGCAATCTCACCTCTCTGGCTTTGTCTCCAAAGCATCTAATCTGAGCTGACCCTCTAATGTACTCATTTCTAAACCTGTCCATCCTTGTCACACCCAATGCAAAATCTAAACATCTTTAACTCTGCCACCTCCAACTCTGACTCCTGTCTTTTCATTAGTGCCATCATCTCCAACTCATATAAAATAGCTGGCCGCCCTACCTTTTTGTAGACCTTTTGTTTTCACTCTTGCCAGTACCTGTCTGTCAAAAATTACTCCTGACACTCTTGTCCACCCATTCCACCCTGCCTGCACTCTCTTCTTCACCTCTCTTCCACACTCACAATTACTATGTACTGTTAATCCCAAGTATTTAAATTTGTCCACCTTTGTCAACTCTACTACTTGCATCTTCATCATTCCTCTGGCCTCCATCTCATTCACACACATGTATTCTGTCTTGGTCCTACTGACTCTCATTCCTCTCCACTCTAGAGCATATCCCACCTCTCTAGGGTCTACTCATGCTGCTCCCTACTCTTGTTAAAGATCACAATGTCACCCGCAAACATCATAGTGAACAGCAATTCCTGTCTAATCTCCTCTGTCAACCTGTCTATCACCTTTAGAAATAAGAAAGAAATCAGAGCTGATCCTTAATGTAATCCCAGCTCCACCTTAAACTTATCCATCATTCCTACTACAAACATCACCACTGTCTCACTTCCCTCATAACTATCCTGTACAACTCTTACATACTTCTCTGCCACTCCCAAATTCCTTATACAATACCACAACTCCTCTCTAGGCACACTGTCATATGTTTTCTCTAGGTGCACAAACACACAATGCACCTCCTTCCAGCCTTCTCTATATTACTCCATCAACACCCTCAGAGTAAACATTGCATCTATATTGCTCTTTCCTGACTTGTAACCATACTGCTGCTCACTAATCATCACTTCCCTTCTTAACCTAGCTTCCACTACTCTTTCCCATAACTTCATGCTGTGGCTCGTTAATTTTAGCCATTACTCTTACAAATTGGCACCAGTACACTCCTTCTCCACTCCTTAGGCATCCTCTCATTTTGCAAGATTGCATTAAACAATCTGGATAAAAATTCCACCGTCATCTCTCCTAAACACCTCCATGTTTCCACAGGTATGTCATCTTGACCTGTATTCCCATTCTTTATCCTCTTCATAGCTTTCCTTACTTACTATTTGCTAATATGTTGCATTTCCAGGTTCACTCTCTTCACATCAGCCAAAATTCTCTCTATCTCATTCTCTTCATTCATTCATTCTCTCCCTAACCTGCTGCTCATCTTTCCCAGCTCGGTCCCTCTGCCTAACCAATCAGTACAGGTCCCTTTCTTCCTCCTTAGTGTTCAACCTATCATATAATTAATCATAAGCCTTTTCTTTAGCCTTTGCTACCTCTCTCTTCACTTCACACCTTATCTCTTTGTACTCCTGTCCACTTTCTTCATCTCTCTGGCTATCCCACTTCTTCTTTGCCAGACACTTCCTCTGTATACTCTCTTGTACTTCCCCATTCCACCACCAGGTTTCTATGTCCTTTCTCTATTCAGATGTCACACCAAGCACCATTCTAGCTGACTCCCTTACCACTTCTGCTGTAGTTGCCCAGTTATCTCGTAACTCTTCACTGCTACCTAGTTCCTGCTTACCTTCTCTCTGAACTCCACCTTATAGTTTTCCTTTTTCAATTTCCACAATTTGATCTTTGCTCTGTACTCACTCTCCTCCTCTTCGTGATCTCCAGTATCGTTCTACCGACTACCATCCTATGCTGCCTAACTATGCTCTCCAAACTCCTTCACACTGACCCTCCTGCATTAGGATATAATCCACCTGTGTGCATCTTCCTCCAGTCTTGTACATCACCCAATATTCCTCTCTCTTCTTAAAATATGTATTCACCAGAGCCAGGTCCATTCTTTTTGCAAACTCTACCACCATCTGACCATTTTCATTCCTCTGCTTGACACCATACCTACCCATCACCTCCTCAACCCCTCTGTTCTCTTCAGCAACATGTCCAATGAAATCCGCTCCAATCATCACTCTCTGCCTTGCGTACACTATTCACCACTTAATCCAACTCACTCCAGAAATGTTTTTTCTCTTCCGTCACACACCTAACTTGCAGGGCATATGAACTAACAACATTCATCATAACCGCTTCAATTTCCAGCTTCATAATCATCGTTCTGTCCGGCACTTTTTTTACCTCCAAACACTCTTGACATACTGTTCCTTCAGGATAACCCCTACCCCATTTCCCCTCACATCCACACTATGGTAGAATAATTTGAATCTGCCTCTGATACACTTAGTCTTACTCTTCTTCCATTTGATCTCTTGCGTGCACAGTATATTTACTGGATTACATGTTCAAATCAAATAATGTTTATAATAATGACAGTGACACTCTTTTTGATGTAATGTACAGTAGCTTAACAATTATTTTTAGTTTACAATTATTTTTTAGTACATTTACACAAGGAAGTACTTGTTCCCTGTACTCTGTTGCTTTAAATCAAGAGGAATGTGTAGCAGCACATCATTAAGAGATGACAAGACCTTAATTGCTGGTGTGCCACCATTAATAGGCAATCTTGATGGTCTTGATCTGATGCTAGTACAGTAATTTCTCAGGTAAACTGAAACTGACCCATGAGGTTTGGTTGGAAGTGACCTCAGTGGGGAATATAATGTCTCAGGCCAAAGGTTTTATTGAGTCTAAAGTAAGAAGCAGACCTGGGACAATGGTCTAGTGGTAGAAGAAATGTGTCAGGGTCCTGAGATGATTTAGAAGGTGTGAAGGGAGTGTTTGGCTCTGTGTGGCATTTTGAAGGAGGGGCAAGTAAGTGATAGACAAGGGCAACAATTTGTGCAGGAAGATTCAGAGTGCCAGCAACATTTACTTTTTTCTCATTGGTACTTTGTGTTATCCCAATTAGCACCTCTCTTTCTCAATTAATTTCATAATAACTCTCTAAACTTTTAATCTTTTAATGTGATGTAAAGCCACCTAAAAGTTAGACAAGTATTTTGTCTGCTATAAACCATTCCTAAATTCATCTACCTTAATGGCCACCAAATAAGGCAAATCAGGGTTATAAAAGGCAATATATATGGTATACTCCAGCACATAACATCACCAAGTTGATCTGATTGTACAAATAATAAAATGTAAATATAGGAGAATTTCAAGCAATTGTCTCATTATATACATGAGTATTATAAATCACAATGCAGTCATTTTAAACCACTAAATGTCTAAGCATAAGACATAATTATGACATGCAATAAAACAACATGCAAGAGATGCAGTCTTTACACTGGCATGTTTTCTAATTAGACTGGGTGACAAAAGCTGTATTTGTTTTAATAATAATTACATTTTAAACTTGAATAACCAATCATCCATGTTCCAGGTCTCACAGTTGGATCACCTGATTTCATGCTTCCCTCTTTCTCCTGTTCCCAAAGGCTCTAGTTTAACTCCCTCTAGCATGGTTTCCAAGACAACAGAATGTGTTATATGAAGCCTACAATAATACAGAAGCCTGTAACCTAATCTGCCTGTGAACAACAAGGAAAAATAACTGCTTGTATTTGTAAAGTAAGAGGCTGCAATTTCAATTTTTGTTTACCTTCTTGGCTTTATGGTTGGCTGAGATTGTCCTTCTGAGAAGAACCAACATGAATATACAGTGGTGACCACAATATTGTAACTGCAGTACTTGAACACTGGTGTAGTAATAACAGTTTTAACACATTCAGATTAGCCCTACTGTAAGTATTTCATGATGCATGAACACATAAATCAAAATTACTGTATATCTGGGAGTCTTTTATCCAAGACAACTTACAATTGTATGACATAATGCAATTGCTTACAGATGGGTTAAGTGACTCACTTTAGAGACATGCAGACTTTTAAAAGGAGAAATTGAACCTGAAACCTTCTGGTTTAAGACTTTATCCACAATACACAATTATGAAAACCTTTCACAGAAATTTGGAGACAGTAAACTGACAGATTTTGGACTCGATAATGAAAATGATATAAAGTTAGAATTTGTTTTAAATGGGAAAAGGACACTAATCATAAAATCTAGTCTAAATCTTAGTTTGTGCCACAAAATCATCCGCCGATTTCTTAACTTGAGTAATCCAGTTACTAGTCTTGGAGAACAGGCACCTATCCCAGCAGCAGGAGGCAGGAATCTGACATTTAAACACACACATACACGCACACACATGCATACACACTCATGGCAAGTGAGATATGAACATATTAGAAAACAGTGAAAAATGAGTGCAATTTCTAATAATAAACATTTAGTTAGACAACTGCACTTAAAAAAAAATAACACAAAGTCAGGTCTGGAGGTGAAAACTGTGTTTTAATCGTCACATACTTGTCAGTGCCATGAAGCAGTGCGCCTCCTTAAATCTGATTTATTAGTTTTGCTTTCAGAAGATAATGCAGAATAGGATTTTTCAAACAAAGTATAACAGGGAATCAAAAGAAGTAAGAGAAAAGGAATGAGCATAACAGGCAGATATACAAATTAATCTGAGCAATGGCTTATGACAGAAGAGCAATGCAAGAGCTAGAGAGACAGGAAGAGAGTCACGCAGAGGTGTGGACTTAGTGACATCACGTGCAGTGCTACTTGGATTGCCCATTTCTGTTTTCCTTTTTTATCTTGCATACTTGTTTTGTCTCTCTCAGCAAGCTGCTTGGCTTCTTTTGTAATATTCAGACTCTTTCAGAGTGCACTGGGGTTTCGGAAGTTGTGCCCAGCAAATCGAGCTTGATCGCCAAGTTCTTCCTCAATTCTGCAGGAGGAGACAGGTTGTATCATATTACATTGTCAGCATTGTTTCATGTTTAACTAAGGAGACATTGCAGGGCAACCATGCTTTGTGTTTGATGCTACTGGAATGGGCTTTAGCCCCACATGACCCTGAAGTGGATGATGTAGTGATAAAAAAATAGCATCAATTCAAATTAAAACAAATGTACAAAATGATTACATATTAAAAACAATGTATCTTCTTCACATCTATATATGAAAAACCTATTTTATATGTAAAAAGCTCCTTATTATGTCTGTTTCATGCAAAAGAAATATATTTTAAGAAAACTGAATGAACAATTAAAGAAACATCAAGTAGTATAAAAGTAGAAAACATCTACCAATAAATATCTAAACCAGCTTAATCCAAACAAAGGAAAACCATTTGAAATATTTCTTTATAAAGAAACAGTCTGAATTGCTTAAGGAAACAGAACCATTAGAGTGTGAAATGAGATGTGAAGTAACCATTCTCAACAACACCACAAAAATGGATGATACACACAAAAAACACATATAATGACATAAAACTATGGAGACTGCTCAGCCTGGATTACAGCGGACTATAGTCAAGGAGTTCAGGTGTTGGCACTGGATGGTCCCTAAACAACCAGGAAGCAGACGGTGCAAGAGGCAGTGGAAGTAATTAAAAAAAAAACACAGCGTTGATGGTTGCAGGGACGACAGGATTGCATCCTCTGCTAATGATGAACTAAACACTCTTCATGAAAAGGAAGGAAACATTCTGCAACATCTGAAGGTAGAGTAATAGAGAATAGATGACCTTGGAGAAAGCCTTGGACAATCAAAGCAGCACACAGCTGCTAGCAGAGCCAATTCACCATGGAGTTCCATAGAATTTGGCCCTATGAATGGAGCTGGCTTTTGCTAAAACAGCAGCAAAAATCAGCCCAATTATCATGTTCATGGAGACCTTCAGTGAAGTGAACATAGACTGGTGGGAGAGAGAGCCAAGAGGTCGAGAGATGCACATCAAGTGGTACAGCATCAGTACTGGAGCCATCAAAGAATTAAGACAAATTTTTAGTTTTAATAAATGGTTTCCTGGGTGAAATAATGTTAGTAACAAGCACAAATGAGAAAATAAACTTAACAATTAAAACAGATAATACAAAATGTTTCCTTGTTTCATTTATATTGTAGTGGGTTTCTCTTTTGGGATACGTATTGAATGAAGAAAGGGGTGTTACGGTACTGGAGGAGAACTCAAGGATAGGACACAAAGAACAAGTGGAATGGAAAATCAATAGAATGTATAAGAGATCCTTTTTACTACATTGGAGAAATTTGGGTTTGGCCAGAACATTTGTGCATGGATCAAATTACTGTATACCAATCCGGAAGCTTCAGTTTGTATCAACAACATTTGTTCAGACTACTTTAAACTAGAACGTGGTACTAGACAAGGATGCCCCTTGTCACCGCTACTGTTTGCACTTGCCATTAAACCACTGGCAATACACTGTCAAAATACTGATCAGAAAAAGGGGATTATCAGAGAAGGACTGGAACAGAAAATTTCACTATATGCAGATGATATGGTACTGTATGTATCAGACCCACAAAGTTCTGTGCCTGTAGTCTTAACAACACTCACAGAATTTCAAAAGATCTCTGGTCTCAGATTTAATCTAAATAAAAGTGTACTCTTTCCAGTGAATTCTCAAGCATATAATATTGGATTAGATACCCTACCTTTTATCATTGCAGAACAGTTTAAATACCTAGGGGTAAACATCACAAGTAAACATAAAGCTCTATATCAACAAAATTTCGCCATCTGCATGGAAAAAATTAAGCAAGACTTGCATAGATGGTCAACCCTTCATCTCACTCTAGCTGGAAGAATTAACACTGTTAAGATGAATATTCTTCCTAAGCTCCTTTTTTATTTCAAAACATCCCAATATACATCAATAAATCATTTTTTAAGCAATTAGATTCAACAATAACCTCATTTATTTCGAACTCAAAACATCCACGTATCCAAAGAGCGACCCTACAAAGACAAAAGGCAGAAGATGGCATGGCTCTACCTAACTTCCAGTTTTATTACTGGGCAGCAAATATACAGGCGATAAGAAGCAAGCGATTAAAACCTGGACACAAATAGAAGAACATACACAGGCTTGGTCCGCAATAGAAGTAAAATCCTGCAGTACTTCTTTATATTCCCTGCTCTGTGCCCCAATAAATGCACGTTATCGGCAATATACTAATAACCCAATTGTGCTTCACTTACTGAGAATATGGAACCAATGTAGAAAGCATTTTAAGACAGAGAAGCTTTTATCTGTGGCACCTCAGCAAGAGAACCACCTTTTTCAACCTTCATGAACATATGCAGTTTTTAATATCCAGAAAAAATTTGGGATTAACTTGCTTAAAGATCTTTATATAGACAATGTCTTTGCATCCTATGAACAATTACATTCCAAATTTAACATTCCAGCTACACATTTCTTTCACTATCTTCAAATTAGGAACTTTGTTAAACAGAACCTTCCGGATTTTCCTCATCTTGCACCCTCATCCATGCTGGAAAAAATATTGCTCAATCTCAAGGACTCAGACACCATCTCTGCAATATATAAAGTAATTTTACAGTCCCTCCCTTTCAAAGATCCAAGAGGACACTGGGAAAAAGATCTCTCAATTAATATATCAGAAAAGGAGTGGAAAATAGCAATGCAGAGAATTCGCTTGAGCTCCATATGCGCAAAGCATACAATTATACAACTTCAAATTATATATCTAGCACATCTGTCTCATCTAAAACTCTCCAAAATGTTTCCAGGGCATGATCCAACCTGCGAACGCTGCAATCAAGTCCCAGCCTCACGGGGTCACATATTCTGGGCCTGCACCAAATTAACATCATTCTGGACCAAAATTTTTAATTACCTTTCAGACAGCCTTGGTTTCACAATCCCTCCTAACCCATTAACAGCTGTGCTTGGGGTTCTTCCAGAGGGACTTAAAGTGGAGAAAGACAAACATACTGTGATTGCAGTCACTACACTTTTGGCACGCAGACTTATTCTGCTAAACTGGAAGAACCCAAACTCTCTTCTTTTAAGTCAGTGGGAAACCGATGTTTTATACCATTTGAAATTGGAAAAAATCAAATACTCAGTTACAGGATCTGTACAGACTTTTTTCAAAACATGGCAGGATCTAATCAGAAATATTTTAAAATAAGCTATTAAAGCACAGAGGAAGCAATTATTTCTGTATTTCTTTGTCTTCTGCATTTGTCTCTATTGGCTTATCAAACTTATTAATTTAGACATGTTTACAAGCCTTAAATTTTACGCCATTTGCCTTGCTCTCTCTCTCAGGGGTGGGGGTCGACTTGTTCTTAACTTAATTTTACTTTTTGTAAAAATTGATTGATTTGTATGGAATGATTGAAATAAAATTAATAACATTTAAAAAAAAAAAAAAAAAAAAAAAAAAAGGATCCTTCAGTATGAGGAAAATGTCCTGGATGTAGCTACTCCCTAAGCACAGAGACAATGGGGTCTTTTATATGACAGTTGCTAATGTGGCAAATACATTTGAATGGTATGTGCGTGAGTGCACCCTATGAAGGCTGAGCACCATGTCCTGTCTATTTTTCAATTAATGGAGAGAAGCTCTAAGCATCTATGCCACTGAATTGGTTCAAGCTGATGTGAAAATGTTTTATTATTTTATATGTAGTAAGTGACCACTTTATTAAGCACAGCCACAGTATACAATGCCAGGTACAATCTCCCTTTGTCTCCAGAACAATCTGTATTTTTGAAATGCATGGCTTCAACACAGTTTTCTAGTCTGTATAGGAATTTTGACCCATGCATACTATAGCATCATGCAGTTCTTATATAGTTTCTTGGCCATACATCTATGCTGCAAGCCTCCTATTTTATCTCATCCAAAAAGTGGTCTATTGCATAAAACCCTAGTGTCTGTTTAGGCCACTGGTGTAAAATGAAGTCACCATCACTTTTGCAAATGCAGCTTGTGATGATGAGTGCTCTGTGTCTTGGTTCATTGTCCTGCTGAAAATATCAATTTGGAAAACAGGCAGACTGTGGCTGCAAAGGGATGCATGTGGTCAACAAAAATGCTTAGCTGTCCAGTAGAACTCCTTGATACTTAGATTTTATTAAGAAGCATAATATGGGCCTAGAAATATCCCCAACACCTTTATGTTACAACCATTAACCTGTAACATTGACACATGGCAGGATCAATGAAATCCTGTAGTTTACTGGAAATTCTGATCTTGTCTTCTGCATGTTACAAAGGAATTTGCGATATGTCAAAGATGGCAAAATGTTTGCAATCTTCAGCAATCCAGTTTTGTTGATCCAATATAGGCTTATCTTCCTCTTCTAAGCTCACAAGAGTGGTACCAGGCATGATCATCTGCTGTTGTAGTGCATGTGCTTGAGGTTCAACAGAATATACATTCAGAGATGCCCTTCTGCACCCCATTGTTGTATGGAACTGTTATTTGAGTATATGTGACATTTCTTTAGTTTAAATCATTTTGGCAACACTCCTTTGAGCTCTCTGAAAAAATGTACTTACTCACAAAATTGCTGCTGCTTGGATGTTTTTGTTTTTCACACCATTACCAGCAAGCTCTAGAAAGTGTAGTATGTGAAATTCCCAAGAGGACAGCTGTTTCTAAAATGCTAAACTACCAGATCTGACACCAACGGTCATATCATGGTGAAATAATAGCTGTCTTGATTAGGTGTCTTGCCCTATGATGGACTGTAACCTCATTAAGGATTTGTTCCCACACTCTGTTCAGGCTGTGGTCCATTTTTGCCATATAAGAACATGAAGTCTTCCTGGAAATGGAAGGATGGATGGATGCTCAAAATAGGTATCCACTCTTTTCTTGTACCCCCTTCATGTCAGCAACTGTATATTGTAATTGTTTTTACATTTATACAATGGGAAAAATTGGCAGGATAATTTATTTTCTTAAAATTGCACAAAGCATTAAGAGTTCAAATTTATCTAACAGTCTTATAGTCCTCTACCTTACTTGTTAGTATATACTGCATACAAGTGATTGTTTTTCTTTACATTCAGCATTACACTACAAGGAATTTTAAACTAAGAAGAGGCCTATGAATTGTCTTAAGCAGAGTGCTGAATACGTGTCACTAGATGTTAGGGACCTGGTTGCTATCACTGCATCATCTGACGTAAGTGGGCTGCCACTCTACTGCCACTGAAGGAGACACTTACTCCACGGCAATTTACAGTAACCTATATTGGACGTAAGTCAGAGGAAGGTGAAGTACTTGGGTGAAAATTAATATTTACTGTCACACAAGGATCAGACTGAGAATGAAAATGAGAATCTTTATAACTGTGCCGCTTTAATGTTACTTCTCTGGTACACCTCACCTTTTTTATTCTTTGTCCACCTATTTTGCCACAAAGCTTTGAATAAAATATGTAATAGTACTGGCTGAATGGTACTTTTTACTTAAATGATTAAGTTTCAATCACTTTGTTCCAATAATGGGTCATGGAGTCTTTCAATTAAAAGGCGAGGACCAACTGTGGATGGATCATAAGATTATTACAAGGTGTACTCACACATACAAATTTGGGCCAATCTAAACCACCAATCTAAACTCACATACATACCTTCACTATGTGGTAAGAAATTAGAGAATCAAAAAAAAAAAAAAAAACCACTCAAACGTTTAGGGGTCCCAACTTTACTCAGGGTTTGATAGAGCCAAGATTTGCTGCATATCACACATATGTTTAAATGTAACAATTACAGTATGTATGTAGAAAATTTACTCACCTCATTAACTGATTATACTTTGCCAAGCGTTCAGACCTACATGGAGCCCCAGTCTTAATCTGTAAGAGAAAGAAACAAGGGGTCCAAAGTTAGTCTGTGTGGGAAAACAACAAAGGATTACCAATGAAAACAATAGGTTGAGTTTTAGTTATAATGCAAAATTAGACTTTTCCAGTTTCACCCATTCAAGGCTTGGCTAGTTATTTGTTACAGAAACTATATATCATTTACTTTTATTTACATAAAGATTTTGGTAGAAAGTCTGAATCAAATAGAACATTTACATTGTACCATATGTGTATTCTGTCCTTTTGTCTTGATATCGTGCCTGAAAATTCACATTTCTTCTATTGCACATTATTATTTACATTTGTCCTTGCTATGTCCATGGTAACTTCATTAATGTTACCCAGGGTGACAGGGAGCCAGACCTTATACAAGTAGCATTGAGTGTAAGATAGAGAACAGCCACAGATAGGATGCCAAAGCATCACAGGTCACATTTATGGATGTATTATACTTACTCATACTAAGTCAAAAAGTCAAAACCAATAGTTGTAGTACTTATTAATATGTCTTAAGAATTTAAAAATATCATACAGTCATACCACTATATAAAACAAGTATGAATTTAACTCTGACAGAAGTACTGTATATATCTGCATCAAACAGTGAGGCTTAAAGTCTTGAGCCACCATCAATCCACAATATCTACATATTTTCAATGGCTGAGGTTGCTGATGAATTTTGTTAGGTTTTCAAGTGCAATTGAATTTTAAAAAGACTAGGGGGCTCTGCCTCCTGATCACTTTGCTCGCCAACCATGGTTCGTTTTCCGGAAATACAATTTAAAGAAATTGTTTTTTATGGGAATTGTTACATATGCATTATGTTCACTTTTACTTTAAAACTTCAATAAAAACAATATTTGGAATGAACTTTTCTGATATAATTTGTCATGGTCTTCCACTGTTAAATTTTCGTCTGCTGTTATCTCTTTCTTTACCTCTGATTCGTTAATTTCTTGTGGAAGTCCAAATTGCTGCATCGTTAAATCTTTCTGCTTCTAACATGTCTCTGATGATCGAAAGAGCTGTTTGTTCATTCAACTTTTCGGATAATGGCCCTTTGAACGCTTCCATAATTGTAAAGCAATTAAGTCATAATTAAGTACACAAAGTTGTCAGGCATCTTTACAGAAAATACCGTAGCATACGTAGTTCCATCTATACATTGTTCATTTCGATTCACGTAACAACAATTTTAAATGAAATCGTTCGGTATCTTTTGGTGATACAATATTTAATCGAGCAACACTTTTGCAATTCATTTTTCTTGGATGCCACACTCTTTTTTGTTTCTGCCATGTGTAATGTTGAGGAATTTACACATACATATGTTTTTGCATTTACGTCTGTTTTATTAAGTTCAAAATAAGCCAATAATTTTGTATTTCTATTTTTCGCTTCTGCTTCTTCATCATCTTTAAATTGAATCACATTTTCAGAATAATTTTCAGATAATTCAACAGAATGACTTTGACCGTGCTTTGGCTATTCCATTAAATGCTTTCTGCTTTCCATTGCACTGAGGTACCGAGTATCTAAATAAGCTTGAGTTTTGTCCTGACATTAATATGACAACCGAATCATGTGAGCAAATACGGGTTATATGGTACAATCATTGAATTATCGAGCACCACAATTTTACAATCTTTCTTTCCATGATAAGTGTGTTGTTTGTGACGATCATCTCTTTGGCGATAATCAGGAAAGACAGCCTTAGTCTTATCTGTTGTTTGAACGAACGCTTTTGAAAATTTCTTTAAACACTTTTTTTTTCTTTTTGCGTCCCAACATACTGAATCTTTTAAATCTAGTCTGTGAGACATGTGTTTAATGACTTTGTGCCATAATTCAGGATAGGTTTCTCTTTTTGAATTTCAGCACAGACAAATAGATCTACATCGTCAGCAGTTAATAATTTATTTTGCAAAGTAACCTATAAATACATGAGATGCAAACCCCGTTTTTGAAATTCAATCGTGTAAATGTATGCTCTGATTTGCCCAAACACCATTTCGAGTTCATTCAATAAAATTAAGACGTTCTGATAAAACAAGCTACTTTCGAAAGTGAGAATATCCATAGCCGATGTAGCTGGTGGCATTGTTCTCAAGAATATGCGGATTTCTGGCCATTGTAGATTGTACGTCATTGTAATAAATAAATCTGGCCGACCGATAGTTCGGGATATTGCCATTGCGTCATGATATAACTGTTGCAATGCTCTTGGACTACCTTGATATGATGATGGTAATATTACTGCTTTACCTATTTTAAATTTTGTCTGAACTATTGATATTTGAATTTTGAACGTGATCAATGAGACCTTGCATATGTTCCATTTTAAGTTGATTCGATTTAATAAAGAAGAGACAATTAGCTTCAACTTTTAGATATGCATTAATAATGTAATGTTGCGATAGACGTTGCAGATCTTTCTTCTTTGCTTAGTGATTGCTTACTTTCCTTATTATCAGAATTTGCACATAGATTATTATTTTTTTGAATTTATTTTATTTTATTACATTTTTTGGGCATTCTTTTCTCTCCAACGTTTTTGGGTCTCTTTTCGACGCGCTGCTCTTTCTTCTTCGCTTAGTCGTGGACGTGTCATCTTTAACTTAGAAATTTTTTTAGAGTTCCTCTTTCTTCTTCGTTTAGTCATTTTTGAAGTTCTGTCCAACAACTGGGAGGTTAGATGACCTTGTTTGCAAAGGATTGTAAATTGTAAGTAGGGCGTGACTTCCAATGTCACCGTCCCATGGGACGTGCTTCCAAAGGATGTCAGTATGACGTGACTTGACGGTGTCGCGGGATGTGAAAGTTTCTCTCTGTATCTCTTCTAATCTGTCTCTCTTTAAATGTCTCGTTCCGAGTTTTTTTTTTTTTTTATGATAGAGAGAAAAGATCATAGTGCGAATGAGGCCACATTCAAGCGTGTACAAATGACATGATATTTCATGATCCTGGCCTATATGTCTCAAACATATCCTTCTGCCCACACTTTCCTAAGATCTGTGGCTTGAATGTTGGCTGTTTCAGACACATAGGGTCACACCAATAATCTTGATAGGTATCATTCTTCTTTCAAATGAAAATCAGCATTTTGTTAACCAAGTTGGCTTAGAAATGTTATGATTTACTGATTGAGCTGCTTCTAGATGAAACCATTCCGGCATCTAAAAGACCTATGCCAGTGTTTTGCTGCTTCTTACTATGACAAACATGACTAAAATGTTGCATGAAACGTTAACCTGGACCATGCAAAAACATTAATGATACATCATTATGACAGGAAAAATCAGTACATTATAATATGCAAAATAAAAAAGAAATAAGTTGTAATTACTTTCAGTTGTGTAACAATGTCCTTTTGTGAATAATTTGTATTGCACTTTATGAATAAAAGAAATGATCTATTTAAACATCTCTCTTAACTCAATGTGTAAATATAAGTTTTCAAATAATACACTGAAATATATTAGAATCAACCCTTCTGACATCACATCTACATAATCCAATTTAGGATCAAAAATACGTTCAACTATAATAGGTTTAGTGCAAGGCAAGAGCCAGCCATGGAGGCTCCAGTCAGTTACATGGAACAGACATGCACATACATATACCAGGAAAATTTAGAGTCACTAGTGAACTTAAACTGCACATCCTCATTATATGAAAGGGAAATTAGAGTACAGTACTAAAAGAAACACCCACACCAACACTGAGAGAATATGCAAACTCCACTTAGACTTTGACTGGGCTGCAAGTCAAATCCAGGCTCCTAGTGTTTTCAGGAAGCAGCATGTATCATGACACCATCTCAAAAGCATCTCAAATTCATCTGCCCATTTTTTACCCTGCTACCAATTTCAAGGTCACAATGAGCTGGGCTTGAAACCAGGACTCTAGAGCTAAGTGTCAATGACATTAATCACAGCTAATGGTGCAAAAGTACATAGCTAAAACCTATTGATTGTGGCCAATAAAAATAAAAGTGATCCTATGCTCAGTCTATTAAATTTAAAACTTTTAAGATGGCTCTACAATAGTGTCAGTGATATTTTTAATTGTAGATTATAAAGGTAAAGTATAGCAATACACTAAACCAAAAATTAAAAAGAAATAAAAACACACATTATACCATTTTACCTTGTACATATTTATATGATTTCGGGTAACTGTCTAAAGTATTTAACATTAAAACACAAAAATGTCAGTTTGGTCTCCACGACTGGCTCACAGTGTGACACAGGCTGACTCAGTCACTGCACTTTAATTATGATATATACAGTAACGGAGTGTGTGAGTGAGCAAGCTGTACTATGGACTAGCACTCTGTCCATACTTGGTTCCTGCTTTGCACCTAGTGCTCCTTGATTAGATGGCAGTTCCCTGTGATTCTCTGTTAAAATAAGCAACTTCAGAAAAGTTCAAACTATATTTTGTAGCTGAAGTGTAATGAGATTGGAAAATGGTAGATTGCTATTTACAGTCAACTAGAGAGTTTGTTAGTGAATTGTCCTGTGAATCATATGCAAAAATAAAGTGCCTCACAGGAAAAATATTCACCAAAATATTAATAGCTAGGATTCAATTGAAAAAACCTATACTGTATGTGAAAATTAAAATTAGTTAACTTTTCTATGTTCTGATTTTGTGAAAAACTTAATGGCTTCAGATACTGAAAACAAATTTAAGGAAATTCTAACAAGATGCTAAACATTATTGCCTTTGAGCATAGCTAGCAGTGAAAAAGATGACATCTGTGTAAATTCATGCAAATTGCTTGCCTTATCACTCTGCATCTGTAGCAACAGCTATAAAGAAAGGCAGAAACAGCAAATGGAGATGGATAATCAAAACACGGATTTATTTAATCTCTATATATAATCTTCATTTGGATCTTGATCTTTGTCCGCGAATGAATTAGAAGAAGAAGCACTAGATGGCAGTAGAGAGACAGCTAAAACATAGGCATTGCATTAAGAATCTCCTCCAGGCTTATACTACTGAAGACTGTAGTACTCCAGTCACACCTCAAAACACAAACATTCAAACTAAAACTGTTGTGCTTTAAATTAACTAAACAGATCTTAATTTAGATCTTGATTTTTGTTTGTCCGTGAATTCCACGCATGCGTAGACCACCTTCCAGTTTAGTACATTGTTGTTACTCACGGATGTCAACAATGTGCCGGAATAATGAAAGGGGTGGTGGACAGTGTTACGCTGGTTAGCTCCTGAGGCCTGGTTAGAGCATAAGATTGCCGAAGATAAAAGGTACATGCCTACTTAACCTATGAATGAAAAAAAGACCGTGGGTAAAATGAATGACAATGTAACAGCACATTCCGGAAATTATTATTGTTATGTTGTAGCCGGCAAGTGCTGCGCATCTCACAGTTGTACCGTGCCTTGCTCACATGTCAGTGAAGTGATCCCTATTTATGCTTTAAAGAGCCTGGATACCTATGTGTCCCCCTTTTATAACCATTGCTTCGTGTATATTGCCTTACTCTTTGGATTGCCACAAAGCAACCTGCGAGATTGGAGAAAGTTGAGAAGACATCGTGAGAGGAAACGATAGCGTCGTGAAAATGAGACGGACTGTGAACGGACAGAAGCAGAAATGCTGCTACACCACCACATAATTACTATTCGGACAGTGATTCCCAGTAGGCCGTTCCTATCAAATCAATGTCCAAGGGTTTTCTTTTGTAATTTTGTTTCCCTTCTAAAAAATCATAATGCTGTGCAACGAAGGGCCCAGTTCACGACTGGCAGCCGCGTTTAAACAGGGAGCCCTTCACAGACAACTTTAACACGTGCAACGTAGTTGGGCGCACATGGCTAGTATAATATAAATGGCTAGAGGCAGAAAGTATGACCTAGTGGTTAGAATATTAAACTATAAACCATAAGGCAGCCTGTTCATCCCCTAGCTGACTTAATGTATGACCCAGAACAAGTCATTCAACTTGCTGTGCTTAAATTGTGAAAAAAATATATTGAAACAACAGTAATGTATTCTGAGCCTATAAGTTATATGAATTAATAACACAATCAAATATGCAAAGATAATAATATCCATACTGGTCCACAGCAGTGAACTGCCCAGCTGGACCACTGTCTTTGAGGAGTTTGTATATGTACATGTTAAATTTACAAATATATACTGCCCTGTCCAGGTTTGGTTCCTGCCTTGCATTCTTTGCTGCTAGGACAGGCACAGCTTTTCTCAGCCCTGACTTGGTTAGGCAAGTATGGAAGTGAACAGATTGCATCTTTTATTGTACCCATTAGTTGCCAACAGATGTGCTGGGGAAATCAGGAATTTACTGTATCCTAACAAGGCCCGAGAATGCTTATAGTCACTTAAACAAGTAAAAAAAAACTAATGTGATGGACATTGAAAGAATGAAAGTTTTAAATAGCACTGCTCAAGTTTTATTAATACTAAATACAGATTTCTAAGACAGCATTAACCATTAGGTAGCCACTTTCCACAGGCTACAATAGTAACATGTAGAGGTCACAGTGAGCAAAATAAAATTAACATATCATTGTTTCACAGGGGAGTGTTTATGGATAGAAAAAAATGGAAGGCAGGAACTCTGTATAAGGCACCATTCAATCACAGGGCCTGTTATACACGCACACATTAAAAACACTAAAAACTGGGAAAACTGATAATTGCCCAATAACATATTCACAGATTAATATTTGTCATATTAACTGATCATACACGGTGAGCTTCAAAGGGGAAGCTCAAAAAGGTCTTAATAAAGTAAATATGTGGCAAGGCACATACAACAGTACACTATCAAAGGGTGCAGTGCACCTGATAGCTTGGAATATTAAATATGAATGCTCACCTGTCCAGTACACAGTCCAACCACTAGATCTGCAATAAAAGTGTCCTCTGTTTCACCAGACCTGTGACTAACCATCACTCCCCAACCGTTCTCTTGGGCAAGCTTGCACCTGCATCCGATATATAACGAGACATACAGCTAAGTTTTGTTTTTTTTTCCCTGACAAAAAAGCACTTGCATCAGTTTTCACAATTAGTCTAAAATGCTACTATAGAGCAAAATATATAGAACATGCTAGTCAAGACAGAATTTTTCCACTGGGTACCTGCTATTGAGTAAAATCACTTCACCAAAAGGGGACTTACGCCTGAATGGCTTCTGTAACTGAACCAATCTGGTTGACCTTCAGAAGCAGACAGTTGCAGGCTTTCTCCTCCACTGCCTTTTCAATGCGTTTAGGGTTAGTTACAGTGAGGTCATCACCCACAACCTGAATTCCAACATTTGCAGTGAACTTGCTCCATGCCTCCCAGTCATCCTGGTCAAATGGGTCCTCAATTGACACCACTGAAAGAGAATGGCCAGTTATTTGTTGACAATGGATTCCCAGTCTATGGAGAGGAGAAGAAGAGGCATTGTAATTCTTTAGCAGGAAGACTAATGACAGCAACCTCCTATACCTGAATGTGCATACCTGGGTAATCCCTGACAAAACTCTGGTAAAGGTCAGCCAGCTCATCAGAAGAAATATATCGGCTAGGGTCATCAGGAGACTTAAAGTCAAGGTCATAGCTGCCATCTCGATAGAATTCTGAGGCTGCAACATCCATCCCAATTACAATCTTGTCGGTAAAACCAGCCTTTTCAATGGCAGTCTTTAGTAGCTCCAAAGCTGGGAGGAAGAACCAGAAGGGTGGATAGAATTTTTTTACTGAGACATTGGCTTCTGACAAAGAAAATACTACAAAGGGTCTAGTGTTAAAACCTCTTCTTTTTTTAGCAAGAAATAGATGTTAAACTGTGCTCTTTTAAAGTAGAGCAGAATAAAATCAGTCATTTTATTTTACTTAATTTTTTTAAAGAATAGTGAAACATTTCATGCTAGTAGAAATTGGTGGTTCTAAGCATTGAGGAAGATTACTGTAGTTTATCTTTTAAGAATATTTAACTAATGAATTCTTCTATAAGCTTTGTGCAGAAACATGGGCATACTGTTCATTTACTTACCTCTATACTGCATAAATATTAAGAGGTAAAAAATATCACTTAGGAGTTCAGGTGGCAGTTAAGACATGCAAAAATTAATTGACTAATATTTTGTTTTCACAACTTTTTTGTGGTATAGCTATTAGCAATGATGCTTCCCAGTCTCTGATTTCAAATCCCAGCACCCACAGAATAATTTACACATTTTTGTTTGTCCCCCTGGGTTTCACTCCTATCAGTACCTCCCCAATAATCCAATGCCAACATCCAGTGATGGTTCCTGCCTCCCATATAATGATATGTATAAATTTAATCCCCGCTTGATCCTATATTGCTTCAGATTTTTAATAGCTTAATATATCCCCAAATTCATGTTTCAATACTGTCTCATTCAGAAAAGAGACTGAGGTAAGAAAATACAAAATATTGCCACAGAATTCCTTTACAGATAGTAGTATAATTGTATTTCAACCTGATGTTGCCAAAAATTGTAATGATAAACACAGTCCCAGAATATCCTGCATAGGTCTGATGACCCTGGGTGGTGAATAGACAGACTTTGCTAGAGAGACAGAATGGGATATTGAAGAATGGCCAATGAAGACATGATTTAGTTGTTGGCAGTTTAGGCAAATAATCTAATTTTTGTATTTGGTCAAGAAATAAGTGTTGAATCTGACTGGTGCCTAAAATCATTCCAGTTGTTCCCAAAAATTACTTTTACAATTCATAAGATATGGATCAATCCTATATTAGAATTAGCAGGTTCAGTACATAAATAAAAGAATCCCAGTTTCACAGCTCATTACACTGTAGTGGACAAAGCAGGTACAGTAAATGGATGGATTCAGACAATAATGAATCAAAATAAAACAGAGGTGCTTATAGGGGGTCCATCAGCTAAAGCTCAAATTAGTCTTGGAATTCTCGGTTCTTTCTCTGTCTTTTGCAAACCTCAAGTCTGCAATCTTGGTGTTATCTTTGACAGTAACTTCTCTTTTGAGAAACAAGTAAATTCTGTAGCCAAGGGTTGCTTTTTCCAGCTTCGTCTATTAGGTAAGATCAAGCCTTTTTTATCTTCTAGGGAACTTGAGAAAAACTACTCATGCTTTTATCTTTTCTTGCCTTGATTACTGCAATTCACTGTATTCTGGGATTAGCAAATCCCTGATACACAAGTTACAGTTGGTACAGAATGCTGCCACTCGCTTTCTGGTTGGGGCAAGAAAGTATGACTCTGTTTCTCCTATTTTAGCTTCTTTACACTGGCTGCCTGACAGTTTTCGAATTGATTTTAAAATTTTGTTGCTTGTTTTTAAATCTTTACATGGGCTTGCTCCTGCCTATTTATCTGAATTGTGTGCTTTACACCAGCCATCCAGAGTGCTTAGATCTTCTGGTCAGTTGTCTCTTGTTGTCCCTCGTACCAAGTGTAAAACCAAGGGGGACAGGGCTTTTGCAGCTGCTGCCCCTCGCCTGTGGAACTCTTTACCTCATTACATAAAGGAGTAATCTACAATCTAGTAGTAAGTAATCTACTGTTTAAAACAAGATTAAAGACTCATTTCTATTCACTTGCATTCCGTGACCTTCAGTAATACTGATGGTTTCCTCATTGTGATTATATAACATTACTTCTATTTATTATGTATTTTATTTATGTTCTTATATTTTATTTCTATTTATGTTATTTGTTTGTTTCCTTTTATTCTATTATTGTAAAGCACTTTGGCCACAGCATTCCTATGTTGTTTTAAATGTGCTATATAAATAAATTGACATTGACATATTTTAAAAACCAAGGGTTAAATGAGAAGCAGCACAAGGCAGAGGGAGGTTTAAAGCATCCGCACCATTAAATAAGCACACATTATGTCAGACAGAGAGTCTCCATCAGTCAAAAGAATGAAACTCTAATTGCATTTTGTCTTTAAATCCACCTTTCTTAGTAGCTCAGATGTGCTCTATTTCTATATCATTTCTTTTGTAGTTTGTCTGTCATACTTAATGGCTAAATTTACTATGCTGTTTATCATGTCTTACTGTTAATATGCATATTTACAATAAAAATAATTTAGAAAATATATCCTGGTTTTAAAATACTTCACAGTGGTCTATCATACATTTGAATGATTGTGTGTTTTATATTTTGACCTTGAAATATTTGGATTTAGTCATTCTATGGAGTCTGTACTGTATATTCTCCCAAAACCCCATGTCTTTTTTTTTAAGACACAATTTCATTTCCATGGCTTAAAAACATGCATTTTTGACTTAACTGGTAATTCTAAATAAGCAAACTGTGAATGACAGTGTGTGTACTGTAAAGGGGAACTTGCAAAGAAATGACACCATCTCCAGGGCTGATTCCTGCCTAACACTCACTCATTGAGACATGTAATTGAAGTTCGGTCTTATAAAATTTTTAAAAAGTATCTTGGTTTTTAGCAAAGCAAAGGAATTTGATGGACTAAAGAGTTTCCTCTCACTTGCCTAACAGAGATGAGATAGGATCATTTAGATAATCGTCAAATGATTTTGAGTTGGATTTGAAAAGCACGTTGTGATGATGGCACTACATAAAATTAAAAATGACTGATTACTATTTAACATTAAAAGGTGCAAGTGGGCATATAATCCAAAATTGACATAATACTGACGGCATACATATTTAGAGGTACAGTACTAACCTTCACTGTTCTCCAGGATGTTGGGTGCAAATCCTCCCTCATCTCCAACATTGGTGGCATCCTTCCCATATTTGTCCTTGATGACACCTTTAAGTGTGTGATAGAGTTCTGCTCCCACACGTAAAGCATCTCGGAAAGATTCAGCTCCCACTGGTAACACCATGAATTCTTGCATGGCGAGCTTGTTACCTGCATGTGATCCACCATTTATGACGTTGAAAGCCTTAATAATAAAACAAAAAAGAAAGAGTGGGTAGAAATGAAGTAAATTTGAAAATCAACATCACAAATCTAATAATGAAACACAAAGCTTTGTAGAAAGATAGAAAGCTGAAGTGAGGCAAACAGAGGTAGAGATGCAGGTGCAACATTCATACCGGAACTGGAAGGATAAGGTCTGTGTTTCCAGCCAAGTCAGCAATGTGACGATACAACGGAATACCTTTCTCAGCAGCACCAGCTTTACAGATTGCAAGAGACACACCCAAGATAGCATTTGCGCCAAACTGAGCTGATAGAAAACAAAAGGGTAGATAGAAGTTTGCTGCCTTTTTCATGAAAGTCCATCAGAGACACAGATGGGGGATGAGTGGAACAGGCCAATTTAAAACAGTTGTGTGTTTTATTTAAGTCTTACATTTATTCTCAGTTCCATCCAACTCAAGCATCATGTTGTCGAGTTTCTCTTGTTCCAGAACTGACAGTCCCTGCAAGGTGAAAGGCAGACATACATAACTGTAGGCTTGGCTCTGTCCTTCATCTTTATAACTTTTTCCTTGTAGACTTTGTATTTCCTAACTACTTACTGTAAATCAAGTATACATCTAAAATGTTCTGCTTTTATTGAATTTTGTTAAACACTTTTGGTGACTCTGATCTGCAATTATTCTGTTACATAAAATGTATTAATTTCATGACAACTGCACTGAACATCTAGTGTGGCTTAATTATTAATGGTCAATGCATGGGACTTTATCCTACAAAGCAGCTGATGTAATCTCTGCCTCTGACTTTAATTAAAAAATAAATATAGGTAAACAACTAAAGTCATAAATATGATTTTTTTAGATTTCTATGTAAGGTTCTATAGATCAAAAGAAAGAAAATTTATTGAGAACACAATGAGATGGAAAAAGGAGTTAGTGCTGCATCCTCACAGATCCAGGATCCTGTGTGCAGTTTGCATATTTTCCATATGTCTGCCCGAGTTTTGTTCCCCTTTTGTCAGAAACAGGCTGTTACATAGACTGGAAATTCTAAAATTGGTCCAGGGGGAGTGAGTACACCTTAAGTTAGACTGGCCTGTTTTGATCTTCTGTCTATGGCAGCCTTGCCTATCATCCTGAACTAGATCAAACAAGTTTGGGAATACTTTGTGTACACAATAATTGTAACGCTGCTCTTTTTGACACTAGCTGTTAAATTGTATACTTCCTGGGTGTTAATATTTCACTATTTTGTATTTCATTGAATGTGCTTCAGTTTGTTGATGGTGATTTATATGGTGGTTCCCATATTCCATATTTAATAATGATAGACAGAGTAAGAAAAACAAACTGATTACTTAGAATTATTAAGATGTATGAAAATCTGAATAACAAAATTGTTTTAATTTTGATTTTATTTAATGTCCTTGAATGTCTAAACACGTTTGAATAATATTTCAAAACTAGGTAATGTATGAAAGAAATAAGTATAAGTAGTGTCTAGAGTGTCTTACCGAATCGATTAGTGCTGGTTTAATTTCATTATTAATGTGATCGATTGCTTTCAAAACACCTACAAATGAAAACAGGAAACATCACTGGCAAATCAAGAGGCATGAAATAAATACACATTCTCAAAAAAAGACACAGGAGAGAAGACAGTCGCAGCATTCCACTTCTTTTCCTTTACTACCATTCAAAGTCATTAATATACTGTATATTTCTTTTCCCTGTAACTGGTGCCCACCTTTTCCTAGGTAGCGGGATTTGTCATTGTCACGTAACTCCAGGGCTTCATAGATCCCAGTAGAGGCACCGCTGGGAACAGCGGCACGAAACATCCCTTTGAACACAAGACATAAGGTGAGTGTAGACAACCTTCACATTGTATGCATAGGATTTCACTCAATGTGTGTGAAGAGGACGTCCTTGTAATGCAATTCATTTATTTTTAGCAAGGCTATAAGTTTAACTGACCTCATTAACAAAAAAAGATATCGGCTTTGTAGTATAAAAATATTGGACATGTCATTTGTGGATGGTAAGTGAGCTAACAGTCAATCAGAATACATTTTATTGTATTATATATAATTATATCATACAAGCAAAAATATTCACTAATCAAAACTAATTTTTTTTCAATAGATAAATTTTACTGAAATATCAGTTTAAAATGCAGTGAGGAGCTTGCAAATCTGGGAAGACTTTGATGCTAAAATACTGCTTTCCAGATTGACAGGAGCCAGGTGAGGAGGTTTGAGGTTAAAGTAAATTTCCCCCCTGGGTACACCCCTACAGAAAATGTACCAGCCATGGCCGCCTGGGAGTACACTCTAGACATGCTAGATAATTTGCTTGGGAATACTCAGGACCTTCCCAAAAGTACCTTAAGAATCTTGCCAGGCAAAGGGTGGTTTTGTTTGTCCAGCTTGGTGTGCTACCACCATGAACCCTATCAGGACAAGAAGATGGAGACTGGAGTAAAAGGGTTTAAAATGGCTACACTGGTCAGCATTAAAAAGTACTTATACTTTTAAAAAATAAATACATAAATGAAAAATGAATGAAGGAAAGAATGGCGCTATATATTTATATGCAAAAATACCTCTTTCTCCTGCTATCAATAAACTCTAGACTATACTGTGGGCTTATCCCTAGGTGTAGTTATTTATAATTTTCATTTTACCTTTTTCTGTATAGAGGTCAACCTCCACAGTAGGGTTCCCACGGGAATCCAGAATCTCCCGAGCGTGAATATTTATAATAGACATCCTATAAACCAAAAAAAAAAAAGATGCAAATTATCACTGGCTCTACTCCTCTCACCTTTCTTTTTCTGCACATTCTGTGACAACTGGCTATTATTCTGTTTACTGGCAAGAAAAAAAAATACACTTTTGAAAGTTCAAACAACAGAGTCATTGCTGTGTGGCAGACACAGGGGCCTACGCAAGTAGGATTTGTATAAGAATCTGTGCTGCTGCTAGAACAAACAGGGGGTGGTGGGGTGTGGGTACAAGTAGGCATAAGAGAGTGACGGCCAAGCCAGCTGTTAATTAGACTGCACCTCTGATGTCTGCGGAGGAGAGACTTTTATTTGGCAAATTAAATAGTGCTCTGGAAAAAGGCAAACCAAGAGAATGACACACACAATATCAGTCACTGTAGGATGTAAATGTCATCTGCCTTTTGGAACACTACTTACTGCGTGAAAGGACAAATAGGAGCATTACTTATGGTTATTTAGCAATGTTGCTATTAACACATAAGCTTTGGCAATGCTGCAGTGCTTAGAGTTGTGAAGTAAATAGCACTGAACTGCCTTTCAACACATGACCTCAATATTAGGTTAGATGAGATTAACAGACTGTTGACAATGTTTATTACATTATACGATAAAACGAGTCCTTGAGCATAGTAACTGCAAGCTACTGTATTAAAGCAATGCAAAACATGAATTTATTCAATATATATATAGTTAACCAAGTATGACAAGATACATTTAAAAAGTGGAATATGAATCTGTCACTTTAGCACTATATTGATAGCCAGTGATAATACTACAAATAGAAGAAGCTGCAATAAAATCTTTATAAAGGCGCTATACAAATAAGGATGAAAAACAGCTAAAAAATAACCTATTAAGTTTTAAATTACATTGCTCCATTTTTCATATTCCATTAATATTTTTGTCATATGCAAAAGCAAATCCATCAGTCTAGTATGGTCTCTGTCAAATCTTGTAAGCACACGTGCAGGTGCATTTCATCTGAAGACCCATGAGAATGAAAAGATGACTTACCTGCAGTTTGCTCCTCTTCTTTAGCTCAGGAAAGAGAGACTGTGACAGTGAGAGACTGAGAGGTGGTGTGGGTGGAGAAAGAGTAAGCAAGGGGCAGTAAGTGAGCAAGCAAGTGAAAGAGAGAGAGGGAGAGAGATGCAGTTTATCTTGTCAGGCAGCAGAAGGGTGGAGGAGAGACAGAGGGGGTGGTTGCATGCAGATTTTGGATAATGTGAATAAACTATTGTTAACCTGAGAAGGGAGCACTAAATAGATAGTTTGGCTTTAGTGACCAATGCACAAAGCAGATGCTGTAGATATGGCTGATGAAGCAGACAGACAGGCAGCCTTTTAGCAGCAATCCTTTTTAATTTAATTGGTTTATCAACATCCCAGTTAATGTGTTTGCCCTTGCCAAGGCAAGTGAAGGAAAACTGGATGGAAGGGGGAGGTGCGTGATGGATGTAGCCTCCAATTGGCTGGTCCACAGCTGCCGTGGGGATAACATCACATGACCAAGTGTCCTGAATTAAAGGGATTTCTTACTTGCCATAGAACATGGGGGAAAGATAACACAACGGGTTATTCAGCAGATTGTAAACAGCCCACAAAGTCGAGCAGAATAGCTGATATATATAATGTAAGTGCTCTTTTTACATTGAATACTACATACCCTAGCTAGGGAACTTAAAATAATTTCACTAATTCCTTAAAACTTACAGGCTGGCTTTCTATGAGCCAAATTAACACCTGGCAATCTTCAATCTGGCACTGCCATATATATATATAGGATTAAAGGACACTTAAAAAGAAAAGCCTTTTGCAGACGATGCTCTTTCACAGATGCAAAAAAAAAAATGTGTAGTGACGTCATGAACCGGGGTTGAGGGGGGCGGGGGAGACTTCCGCATTGCAGCAAAGCAGCAGCTCCTCCTCTCCTTTTACACTACAGCTGCAGAAGATGGCAGCAAATCCATATTATTTTTCAGGACTGCACCCCTGTACATATTTATGCCTTCACTGGAGCGGCGGGGTTGAGGGACAATTTCCTCATTAAGTTTATGTGTTTTGTTCAGACATAGCCTTTTCGTCTCTGTGATATTTCAGTAAAGTAGCCTATTCCTTTTCCACTGTTTAGGATATATGAAAGTTAATTCCTTCTCTCAGAACGTAGCATTGATATTTTAATTTCAGACAGCTCAACTTATTTACGTCTAATCCATAATGCAGCAGCAATGCTTACAACAAAAATAGGGATACATAAAAAGCACTGATATCCATCCATTTACTGAACGTGATTAATAAAGTTTCAGGCTCGTTGAAAGTACCAGACACAAGGTATGCACAAGCTCATTGCAACTGACACGAGTTCATCCAAAAAAATCAATGGACTAATTTAAAGTCATGAATGAACCGAATCTACATGTCTTTGAGATTTTGCAATAAGCAATAAGAAGTACACTGCCTGTCAAGAAATAAATTGCACACTTCAATATTTTGTTTAATCGTCTTCTTAAATTTGATTATAGCGTGCATTGATCTGAAATTGTTTCGACAAGAATTTCTATATCTCAACGTTTGGTTTTGTCCAGATTTCCATTAATTTTTCGCAGAGACTTTGCATTGACGACGGGAGATTCAAACCACTATGTAACGTCTTCCCCAACACATCCCAAAGATTTTCAGTGCGGTTAAGGTCAGTTCAGATTCATCAGTTAAAACGATTCTTTATGTTTCCTTTAACCACTGTTTCATAGTTTGCACTTGATGAACCTTGGCATTGACATTCTGGAATATGCTCATGCCATCATGAAGAAAAGCTGATAGGATAACTTCATTCAGTTGATTCAGGTATTTAGCTGACCTCATTTTATTGTAGCATAACGTTGATATGCCTAGACCAGGCCAACTGAACCAACCTCATTTTGTAACATTACTGCCAGAAGCTCGTACAGTGGACACTATGCATAACAGGTTCGTTGTTTTACCCTGATGCACCCATCACACTGGAATGGGGGAAATCTGGACTCATACGACCACATTACCTTTCATAATTGCTTTACTGTCAAATCTTTATGTGCCCTAGTAAACTGAAGTTTTTACCTCTTAGACTCACAAATAGCTTGCTTAGAGCAACACAGCTGTTAAGTATGAGTCCTGTAAGTTATCCTTGCATTGTGAATGTGGAAATGCTCTTTCACTTTTAAACACAGCCACGAGTTCTGCTGTCAGTTTCTACAATTTGACTTCACAAAGCATTTCAGTAGTCTCCTGTCATGATCTTTTAAGATCATATTTCAACCACGTTTCTTCCACACAGTTGACAGTTCAACTCTACCCTACTATGTTTTAATAATTTGTTTTGACCAAATGTCTCATTAGATATTTTCCTTAGTGGATGCAGACCACTAATTTGCCCCTTCTGAAACAGTAACATCTTTTCTGTGACCAAAGGAAATATCTTCAGACATGGTTAAAAAATGAGAAACTACACAGTGCATTAATTAAAGGAAATTTTGCCAGCTGAAACATTAATCACTGCAATAATGATCCAATCATTGCCTTAAGTACCCTTTACTCTGGCCCCGTTTTGGCCAGACAGTGCAGATAACATGAAAACTCCACACAGATGGCACCTGGAGGGTTAAGGAAGCAGCACAAACCACTGCCCGACTCTGCTGAACCATATCATCCAGTCCTTAAATCTCTTTATTGGCTTTTAAGGAGTTATAAAGCTGTTAAAGTTTCAGCTTAATTTTGGAATACAGTGTCATCTTACAATTAATGGAAAAAAAAAAGGACCTTAAGTGTCAAATTGCCAAACTGAAAATGATCACCTGAGCGCTTTTAAGTAATGTCTGCAATTTTTGTGCCTAGAAAAGTGAGAGGATTTCCAAACAGAGAATAAAAACAGATCCACTAGTATTGAATCAGCCCTTCGCAATATATCTTGGTAAAATGGAACCTCTGACTGGACAGCTTTCATCTCTGAATTTCAGATTGACCCAAGTTATGTATGCACTGCAGACTTGGGTGTTTTAATTTTTTTTTTTTTGGAGGGCTACAGCCTTCACAAACTGTTCTAAAAATTATACTTCATTCTGGATTTTGTGTACTCTTTTGTGTAGGCTATTATATAAAAACTATATTACACTTCATTTACACAAGCAAGATTGAAAGATACCTTTAGGGAGGCTGATAATGTTATCAGAAATGGTCAGATCATCATTAAAACTCCTCCATAAATACTACAGCACGAGAAAAATTGTTGACATCAAATGGGACTTTTTAATACACACTGGACACAATGTGTAATTAGCTAACAAAAGTTATGGAAGCTGGGTACTGTTAAACATATAAAAGGAACAATACTGATCATATGAAATATAACAGCCTCAATTATGAGGGGAGCAACCTTGTTCTTTCCAGGCCCCTTAGTTATCAAATTAGAAAATCAAGACAAAATAAAAAGACAAGCATATTGAACATTTGAAACCTTTTATTTAGTGCAGTGGGCTGTTAGATGCAAAATTGCACCCCATATCTCTGGGAACTTATTCAACTTCTGACTTAACACAGATTAATCAATGTTTAATGGTTAACAAAAAAGTCTTTCACCTTGCAATTCTAGGCTATCTATAAAATGTAACCTAAAAGCAAATGGCTGATGTATCACATTGCAGAATACTCTGTCACCCAAAATGCAGCACCACATCCAGTATAGAAATCCAGAGGTTTTTGGTTTTTCCCCTCTTAAACCTTAATCTCCTCTTCACCTCAATCCACTCCAAAAGACATTTTTCCTCACATTAAAATATTAATAGAATGACTATGGTACAAAGCATTAAAAAGGTGGCAGGATTAACTCTTCTTTTCACTTCTGTTAACATTAAAGTCCTTGCTTCAGAAATACTGCTGCAGCTGCTCTGAGCAACCAATTGCACAGGTGGGTACATCCACCTACCCTTGACCAATGACATCAGATTCTGATACAAGGCAAAAGACAAGATGGTGTTTCACAATACGACATGGGGGGGAAAAAAAAAGATAAAAAGTATAATGTATTTAGTTTTATTATTCATGATGACAACATTTCACTTTCATAATCCACTTCAGTAACGTGTCAGAAAAAAAAAAAAAAACACACTTAACTTCAGATGACCTCTGGCTTAAAGAAAATGCAAGATTTAAAAAATTTTTTTTTTTTTTTTTTTACACGTTTTAACTCTAGTGTCACAGACGTTGATAAATATTTCTACCCAGAGGCCACCAAGAAAATCATTTTAATATCCCCTCACCTTGAAACATCTTGACTTTTTCCTTGAAAGTAATTGTGTCTTTCAAATGAACACATTAATTCCCACCCCAATAACAATTAGAAGAAAATGTAGGTGGCCAATTGAGTCTGTTGACAAATCAGTGCTGTGTTTCAGCAGTTGGGGTGCCACTAAATCCTTTTGTTGAAGCATCCTGTTGGCAAACGCAAGACAGTCACTTTATTCACCTATCCTGTGGAGGGAAAAAGAGTAAATAAAAGTAATTTTCATCTAATAAATTTGTAGCAAGTACACATATGGCTTAAGTGCAAGAGAACAACAAGAGGTCGCACAAGCCTTCAAATATTAGCTTCCATGTTAGCTGATCTCTACATGCAGCTGAATTAACATTCTTGCATAAACTTGAAACCTTAACTGTAAAGTATTGCTTGAAGGTAAGTGAACACAATTTTCTAATGCTTAGAATGAACTCTAAATATATATTTTTTAATAAAATGAGTTCACACATTTTTCAAGCAGCACTAAGTTTATTTCTATTCCATTTACAGAAGCCTCTTAATCCACATCATGGTTGAATAGAATCTAAGACTACTACTAGTAGCATCTGATGCAAATTAGGCCAAAGTATAACTGTCAATTAACATAACTTGAATTTCTTTGGGATGACACCCAGACAGTCACAGTGAAAGTGTGCAAACTCCAGTAAGACACTGGCTGGGCTGGGAACTAAACCCAGTCTTCTAGAAACACTAGTGGTAATCACTTCACCATTGTTAACCATTGCTAAGCAAATACTCTAGGTTAGCTATAAAGAAAGGAGAATGTCTGAAAGCATTTTTAAAAATCTTTTCTTTCTACATCCTTAAAATACATAGTCTTGAACCAATAACAAATACTTAAAGCAAAACTTTTGTCAATATTTAAAAAAGTTATAATTTACTACAGTTGTACATTAAAATGCAATGTAAGAAGATAAAAAAGTTGATATGTTTAACAAGATACCACATCTCAAAATTTTAATTCCAAACAAATTGGCAGTTCCGTCCACCCCCCCCACCAATAACCATAAGGGTTGATAGAACTTTTTGCTACGTATATGCTGTTTTTAAGGACTGAATTTATTTAGTAACTTTAAAAGCACAAACATCACCACAATGACCATTATATAAAAGGTTAAAGTCCAGGAATAAAGAGTATATTAATATAGTAATTTTTAAACTATTTTTCAGTTGTAGTCCAGTCTAGACAGACCTTTTTCTTTAATATGGGTAAAACTGTGGAATTGTTATTGCATTCATTGCTTTTCAGCTTGTTGAATAGGTATTAAAGTCAGTTTCAGAGAAATCCTTCTCTAAATATTAAGTAATCCGGAGTAACAAAACCATCAATACAAAAAAAAAAAAAAAAAAAAAAAAACATACACAGATAACCTAGAAAAAGCCTTTATTACACTGTAAAGATCTCACATAAATCAGAAGAGGTACTGTTTGAACAATCCACAACACAAGAATTGTCTTATAATATTGCACAAAATAGTAACACTCATCTTACACTTACTCACACATCTGTTGCCATTAGCTACGATGCCCTCACCAGTCATACCGCCGTGAAGAATGCTGATGTCGGATACCATCGTCATCCTCATGGCTGCGGGGTGCTGCTATGGCCAATCGGCTTCCACCTCCTGCAGCTGCATTTCGGTCCCGGCGATAATCCAATGAACGGGAGGATGACGGTCCATAACGAGAAGTTTCACGAAGCCATTCTTCATCAAATGCTGCTGCCTCACCTGCAACCACAGAATTGGTAAGAAGACTACTTTTAGTGGTTCTCTCACACATTCACTAAAAAGTTAATCTACATATTATATAAAAAGTGTAACACATTTCATACACTTTTTAAATTATAACATTTGAAGCAGAGCTCTTGGCAAAGCAGATTCTATAGAGTGCTTATACAGACAAAAATAACCCTTTTCTTCACTGCATGCAACATTAAGCAGAGTTAAAACTCAAAAGTAAAAGCTAAAGAGTAAAATATTTCATTTACCTTCTTCAAGGTTAATGTAGTCTTGCCTCTCTTCTCTGTCACCAGTTCTTCTGTTCCTTGATCTTTCCATCACATGGCCCCGTTCACCAATATGGTGACCAATGGACATTCTTTCTAGCCCGCTCTCCGAATCTCTCATAGTCTGAAGAGTTTCCCTGATCTATTAATAAAGATTAAGATAAGTCTCAAACTTTACAAATCACCAATACCTATAGAAACAATATTTTTAGCTCATCAAAATCAAAGTAAGCCATAGGCTCCTAGTTATATTAAAAAAATAATCTGCCAGACTGCTATTTTATGTTGTCATCTCATACACATGACACAAAGGGGATAGAAGTTTTAACACCCTGTTGAATCAGAGTCTAATACTAGTAAATCAAAAAAGTGCATGTTCCATAATAGGCTGACCTTCATTTAGCTCTGCAAATCAAAGATTGTGAACTTGTCTATACTACTCAAAATATCAAACTTGTTCCATAGTGGACAAAAGCTCAAAATATTAAATTCAGAATATGCAGTAACTGAAAGCTGAAAATTCAAAACTGTACTTGACTAACATATTGTATGTACAAATGCATACATAGCAGCAAGCATTTTGTGCTTATCCTTGAGAGGCCCCACTCTTAAACACAAGTCCTGCACCACCGTGTTGACTGAAAACATAAGCAGTCATTCCATTGAGACAAAAGAACTTTTTTTGGCTCCAGTGTCAACTCAGACTTTTAATTTCATGTGTTTGTATGAGACTCACAAGAAATAGTAACTAAAAACAGAGTAAACAAATGCCTGAAAAATAAGATATATTTGAGAAATACTGTTAATATGAGGGTACAATGGTTTTCATTTTCAACCCATACAATGAAATATTGGGAATCCAATTTTGGAAAGCATGCAAAATTGCAATATTCTGGAGTGCTTATAAGATCTTTTGAGACAGGATTAAAATTACTGATACTTTGTTGGTAGATGTAACACCAGGGGAATGTATACTCTGTATCCTCTAATAAGTAACACAATACTGGAGGACTGTTGGGGCTTTAAAAGGCTTTACATACTGTCAAAACCTCCCACACCCTAGCATTGCTCTTCCATTTCAAGGCAGGAAGTATCTTTTATAAGGTGATAACTACAGGATTTCCAGCTCCCATCTTCTGTCACAAAACACTTGTAAGAACTTGTAAACTGGCCATGAAGACATTTTATGAGGAAGAAAAGCCTGACTTACCAGTTTATTACCTGTGGTTAAAGGTTACTGCTGGGCGGTATACCAGTTCATGCCGAAAGCCGTTTATTTTTGTTATGATATGGATTTTTCTTACACCGCAACACAGGTTTAAATTGCCTAAACAACGTTCGGAAACGTGGCGCAGTGGGAAATGGTTTAATGGGGGACCTTTTTCACTGTTACACTACTAAACACATGCAACGGAGTACATGCGTTAGTGGAAGTGTTGCACGGGGGCTCTGTTTCACTGCTATACCGCTAAACAGATATGCAACGGAGTACATGCGGTAGTGGAGGTATTATGCAGTGAAAATGGACAGAGAACATTCCAAAACTGAAGCCGTAGCAGACGATAAAGTTGAACATAACACAGAAGAACTTTTGCTGGAAAAAGGAGTCACGTCTGTTGTCTGGAGATACTTTGGATTTAAAAGGTTGGATGTGGACCATTATGTTCAAATGTGTGAATACTGTTTTTATACTACTGGATAATACTGTACTTGTTTTATTTTTTTCAACACTGTGTAATGTACCTGGGTACTGTGTAATAGTGAAATGACATGTTGACTTTATCCTCGACATTTCCACTTTAATCTTGACGCATATAATGAGAATAAAGTTGACATCTTGACTTTATTCTCGACATTTCTACTTTATTCTCGCCGTTTATCGAGATTAAAGTCGACATGTTGACTTTATTGTCGTAATTTGTTATTAAAGTAGAACATCATAAACTAAACTTCATCTTAAAATGAATATTTAATTTACTAGATTTTCTCAAAGCCCGTCATAAGTTATGTAGCACATTAAATGCTTTGTGTTAAGATAGATAGATACTTTATTAATCCCAAGGGGAAATTCACAAAGTGTTCCCCGAGCCATGTTAATCGCTACATGCTTCTTAAACTGACTTCCTCTTGCACTAAGAGGAGGCAAGGCAGCACACAGAATACATTAATTTCATTATATTCCTGCTCCCTGAACATTTAGAATGCTAAGATAAATACTTGATATAGTTTTCATGATAAAAAGCATTAAAGCATGTATTAATCATGTGGGGGATGGTGGCGTGGAGGTGGGGTCCCGGGTGTTCCCTGCTTTGAATTTGCATGTTTTTCTGGTGGGTTTACTTGGCGTGCTTCAGTTTCCTTTCAAAGTCATGTAGGATGTTGGGTTTTGTTATGCTATATTAACCCTGCTAGTGGATGTATTGCTCGTATTCACCCTGCGATGTGCTGGCACCCCATTCAGGATTTCCTCCTGCCTCACACACAATGTTCGCTGGGATGGGCGCAACTCTGAATGGATGGCATAATTAAACATGTATAACAAATTTTTTTTTTAAGTTCTGAACACTCCGTGGTCTAGGTTTATAACTAATTTTAATTTCAGAAGGAAGTCTATTGCGTGGTGATTGGTTATGTGGAGAAAGAAAAAGAAAGGATGAGAATAAAGTGGAAATGTCGAGAATAAAGTCGACATTTAGGTTTTTTTTTTCTTCACTGTGTCCGTATTTTTTTACTTCACTGTGGCCCTAATACAATTCCGCAGGGCTATACCACAAATAGCATTATAAATGCAAGTTGCAGTTTTATTATTTATGTATATAGCTTAGCTTGAAGCAAGGTCAATATTAATGCAATTTGCATTAATGATGGTTCAGTTGGTAAAGAGGTCATCACCAAGTTGCACTGGTTTTATTTTTATTTGGTGAATACTGTGTAATGCACCTGGGCTTGAAGTCTTGATAGTATTATCACTGGAAGTTGCACTATTATTTATTAGTTTAAATATTATGCAGTTTAATGATGGCAAAGTTGTTTAAAAAGTCACTTTAATGTGTCAGTGGACAGAGATTGTTAACATTAACAGAAAGTGTAGTTGGTTTACAAAAAATATTTATTATTATTCCTTTTCTAAGATATGTTCAGTGCAGTACAACTTTTGAGAAACACATCTGAATATTTTACTAAAGTCTAAATGCCTCTTTGGGTGGTTGAAAATTTTAGTTTAAGTTGTTTGCAAAATTTGTTCAATAAAAAAGGTTCTATTTTTGCAACTGCAACTGTCATGCAATGTGATTCCTTCTCTTCATTAGTGCCACCCCCTTAAAAGCTATCACTTTATGGGGCCAGGTAAACCTGCATTAATACTTTTGTGCACATTAAAATTTTTTTTTGTAAAATGTATAATTCTCATGACAGTGGAATAGGTTATTCTTAGCCAGTCTACTGCAGTCATTGCAGTGGAAAATGTGGTTAACATCCACTCATGCATCTGTCACCTGGTGCTTTTAATAAAAAGACAACAAATCTTATGTAGATTCTGTCCCACATAAGCCTGAACTAAATTAAGTGGAGCAGGTTTTGTACGGATGGATTGGATGGATGAACAAATTGTCAATGTTTTATTTTTAGGGGTCAATAAATCTTGTTTACTAAAAAGTAAAAGTTACTTGATAAATATATGTTCCTAGATATTGCATTAGGATTGACGGACAAATAACTTTTTATATGAGATGATAACTTAAACTGGCAAATTATGTAATCATAATTATTGAAACAATAGCAGCATCCCTCCTGTGCTCATTCCATTGTTTTACGGGTAGGCTGCATAAAAATTAAATTTCGTTCTGTATATGTTTGGAGCATATTTGCTATGTATTACTTCAGTGTAATGAAAACCTAACCTAGAAATGACACACAAAAGGCATCAACTAAATCCTTACTGCATGAGAGAGAGAGAGAGAATAATCAAGCTAAAAGAGTTAGGTTTTATTGAATACAACTGTTTGACTCACCAAACCTATGAACCTGTTGCATTTGAACCACAGATACACTATTTGCAGTTTACAAGCAGAATTTTTGTCTTGATCCGGTTTCCATGAACCCATTCAAATCATGCTAATTGCTTTTCACTCTACTTGTTTCCTCAGTGATTTAATTAAGAAGCCTGGTCACAAAAAATCTTTACCCATTTTTAAAATTGGATGTTAATACACCATTGATGAGCAATCCATTACTTGATGTAGACTCTCTTTCAAAATACAGACATATTATCACTTTTTTCTTAAAGTAAAAATACATCAGAAAACAAACATGGCTTAATCTGCAGTTCAACAAGCCGTACAACTGTATCATTCTGGTTATACCACCCATATGGAACAAGGGAGCCAGGACATAACTGGTCTATAATCTCTTAAAGGCTTCAGATTTACAATTACCGAGTCATATGAAATTAAAACTACTTTATATTCTGTCTGAATAATAAGGACAGCACATTGAATTAAAATTGAACCAAAAGTGGGCTACCTAGAGGAAATAAAGAGAAAAGGTATATATATATATATATATAAAGATTTTTGAGCATATGAACAGTAGTAGCAGGGGAACCAAATAAATTTCAGAATGAAATATAGCCTATGTAGTCCCTCTGTTCAAATAAGGAATCTGTGCAATTTTTGGTTCAATGATGTGGATGTGTGTAACAGACAAGTACACACACACATATTAATCTTTATTTATTAAACTGATAAACATAAGAAATACTTTCTAATCTCATTATGCACAATGAAAAGTCCATATTAAGCACTATACTGAGCCTAGATTAATTCATCCAGAAAGAATGAAAACTCACCCCACCAGGTGCTGTTCGCATCTCAGAGGTCTGCTGATAAACTTTGGGCGCTCCTGAACCAGTGTTTGAATAAGCAAAAATTGTGGAGGAGAAAGTCTGGCAGTTGGCTGAACCCGCCATGCGCTCCTAAAGAAAAAGGTAATAAACAGAGGTAAAGGATGTTATTAATGCTGCACTTAAAATAGATATAAATTGAAAGCCAAGGTGGTATCATAAACAACCATTTGGAATCATTCAATGTCCATACATTGTTCAAAATAACTTAAGAATAAACAGTAAAAGATTTTCTCCTCAGTAAAACATTTGTGAATCTCTTAGATTTAAAATAATTTTGCTGGTATGGGGTTGTTTTACACTTTTTTTTTTTTAAATAAATCAAATGTTCACATGTGGCTATGTGCAAAAATGCTGTATATGAAACAATCAAAAATAGGTAGAAGATATTCTTAACAGGTATAAATAACAGAAGCAGAATGTGAATTATTTAAAAACATCCTGAAAATATAGGTCTAGACGTTCTGTGCCCTGTCACAATTAGGTATAATATTTCCAAAGGCAAGCAAAAAAGACATGTCAGATGAAATTGCCATTGCATTATGTCTAGGCTAGGACACAACTTTTTAAATGAGGAAGAACTGTGTTAAATTGGGCAAGGATAGCAAAGTCTCCAAAGTTTTGATATCTGCACTCAAACAACCTTACAGTAAGGCACAATACTACAGTATCACTGTCCAACCCTTTATTTCTCAGTTTACAGATTAGAACTGTTCTCAGGACATGTGGAAGTTTTCTGCCCCTGTTCCCAACCATCCATTATATGACTATTTTTTTCTCCTCTCCAAACACATTTCCTTAATGTGTTGGGAGAGGAGAAAATTATAGTGTGACCAGATTTTCAAAAAGTCCCAAACCGGGACATCTGTGTAGCATGTATGCCCATGCATAAAACCCATCCTTGTTTGTTTAATGGCTGCTTTATCTCATCTCATCGTCAGAAGGGGATCTGGGCACAAGGAAAAAAAGAAAAACCCACTTTCGCAAATGAACGCATAGGAGCCCACATGGTTCCTTAGACACAAGCTCACAGTAGCTCTCCTTTAGACTATGAAAATGCAGAAATGAAACATTCTATAACACAGATAAAAGTAATTTCTTCACACTTTGATTTGTCTTCAACACCAACAATGATTAGTTTATAGTACAAAACAACCTTCCTTATCACATGCAATTTTGTGGGTATCCACATACAAGTTTCTGAAACAGTTTACTTGCCATATTCTCCATCATACTTCCCATCATTCCAAACATATCCATGAATCCTCCACCCTGTGAAGAAAGAGAGGGGTGGGGAGTGGAGCAGAATGTATTTACTGCAAAAAAATGAGATGAATGTAAAATGCTACTCTAAAATGATGCTCTTGGAAATCTAGCAGATACTGCAGCTTTGAAAGGGAACACATATGTTGATAGTACATAAACTGAAACCTTTCTTTATGATGTTACAGGCCTGAAAAATCCAACAGCAAAAGCCCACCTACTAGCCTGTAATTTCATCGACTTGTTCTGTTTTACATATGCTTTCTAACAGTCAGCTGCAGATATGTTTTAGTTTTTTTAAAGACAGGTCTTTTCATTAAATAGTACTGAAATGCAAAGCAGACTTACCATGCCCATCATGCCGAAAGGTGACAAAGCTCCATGCTGCAGAAAGACAAAAATGTACAGCAAAAATTAGTTTTTAACAATTCATTTTATTATATTCAATGCTAATATTAAAATTTCACATCCTAATAAACTTTGAACCAATGTAAACTGAAATCTCTCTCTACTGTATAGCACTAACATATATAAATAAAAGTAAAAGAACAGCTCTGTCATAAAGTACATTCAAGAGACAGGGTACAGATCTCTGGGTCAAAAAATCTAAAAGCCCATTTAAGCACTTGGACGGCAGAATTAGCTTCTCATTAACAACTTGTCTGAAACTAAAATTAGTAGTCACAAGAGCCTTCCAGGAATAAAGTTCCTAGCCAATTTGGATTTGATAATTCACCAATCAAATTTTTCAACATGTGAGAGGAAAACTCATGTAAACATGGGGAAAACACTTAAGCTCCACACAGACAACAAATTATAAAATGGTAGATCTATGAATCAGGAATGGCAACTACAGCACCACCATGTGCCCAAATATAATGATCATCACTTCGCTTAAAAGTAAAAATAATAGAAGGCAAATCAAAGAAATAAGGTTATACTTGTGTCTTGTAAATCAATATTGATCATTAAAAGTGGCACAGCATTCTGTTATAAAAGGTCTAGAGTCATGAACATGAGTGTTCCCTGGATAGCTGAGTTTCCCATGGAATCTGAAAATGATTAATTTTAGACTTTAAAGTCTTATTAGAAACAATGTATTAATGTTTTCAGTCTACTGATGTTTAGGTGTCTCTACAAAGCATTTTAGGATTATGTGAATTTCTGCCTCTCTCCTCAATATCAATAGCAGTACTGACTTGATCATCTATTAAGTAGCAGTGGTTTGTTAGATTTGCAGTTCACTTCTAGTCTTAGGATAAACTATTACTAAGCTTATTGTGCTTTACTATAAAATGTTCTCAGACAGTTAATTTGTACTTTCTTACAAGCCAAATGTTATTGTATGGTTGCTAATTTCTTGTACACCTATCATTAAGGAGTCTGCTAAATAAATATACTGGAGATGCTACTGAATAAGAAAAGAAGTGTTCACACCATTGCATGATCCACACACAGCCTGTCCAAGATTAAATGTCTCTAAATGCAAACAAATGCACACAATTTCAACGTTATGCCACTTTAAATATACTGGAGTTAAAACTCCAGGAATTTCATGTAGCAGACCAGTACAAAAAACAAGCTAAAAGCAATGTGAACGCATACGCAAATGCATACACATTATATAGGAATAATCTGTTCTGAGAAATGTACATTTGAGAAAAAAAATCAAAAGCAAAACTGAAGTTGTGAATTACATCAGTGATATTTAAAGAAATGATGGGAGCATGTGCTGATACAGCATGATTCTGCCCCCACCACACGATGAATGACCTCAGGATCCTAGATTAGGACCTGAATGCAGCCATGCAACGAGTGACACCTCAGCACCACGCTAGTTCAAAAGCAGTAGAACAGTGTAATTTTTAAAAAAAAAAACAAAAAACAAAAAAAAAAAAAAAAAACAGTGGCTGGAGTTCCAATCCTGCCTCCAACCTCGATATTTTCACACTGAGTTGAAGGATGTAGATTACTGTCATACCCAAGATGGAGCAACTACAGGTTAATGGCCTTGCTCAAGGGCTCAAAAGAGTAGTCACTTCTGGCATTTACGGGATTCAAACCAGCAACCTTAGGATTGCTGGCGCAGATGCCTAGCCACAGCTCCACCACGCCGCCCATAGTTTATGTTTACACTGCATCAACTTTGAAGAAACTGTATTGCTTTGGCAATGCATGCATACATATTGTTTTAGGGATATAATTAGATGATGGTTTAAAAAAAGGTGGAAGGAAGGCATAATGATGCAGTGAATAGGAATGCATTCTTGCAGCTTTGGGAAACTGTGCCAGATAGCAACATGGTCACCATTTGTGGGGAGTTTGCCTGTTAGCCAAAAGTGTCTCCACAAGTTTTGATCCAATACTCAGAAGTAAGTATGTTAGTTAACAGATGGTCCTAAATTGCTTGTTTGCATTAACATTTTTGTACCTTGTTCCACATTGGTTCACCCATTGTGGCACAAAGTGCTGGATTTGGAAAGGCTTCTTTGGTTTAAAGAGGTCACAAAATTTATAAATTGTAAATAGGAAAGGCTTTGCAAGTTTGTAAAATGTACTACAATGTAACTCAACTATTATCATATCTGTAGAAGAATAATAAAGTGGTATTTAATCCAGTTATTTTATGGAGTAAATGTGATTAATGCCCATCTGAATGAAAACAAAGCTAACCGTACAAAGGAATAAACAGACAATTATACAGCTATAGACATATATAAAAATAAAGTTAAAATTGAATTTATGTGAAGAATCAAACAAAGTTAGAAACATGAAATAAACATTCTTAAGCATTTACATCTTCTCTTATGTCAAGATAATTTTATTTATAGAACACATTTCAGAATACACCAAAATAGACAGAAAACAGAATACACCAAAAAGTAAATACTAATATTCAAGTTCAAAAAGCTAAGAAATAAAGGCTGATCTGCTGTAATACCATGTTTTTTACTTTTGTTTTTTGGTTCTCTTAAAAAAAAAAAAAAAAAATCAAAATAGGCTTTGGCACTTTTATTATAACAGATTAACCAGTCATTTTTGAACTTTTGTCCAGGAGTATGAAATGTATCAGAATAGCGGACAGGTGGCTCTGAGGCTATGGATCTGCACTGGTATCTGGCAATTTGCCGGTTTGAATCCTGTTAGTGCCAAAAGGATTCCTACTCTGTTGGGCCCTTGAGCAAGGCCCTTAACCAACAATTGCTCCATGGGTGCTGTACAACGGCTGACCCTGTGCTCTTACACCAAGGGGTATGTGCAAAATAACAACTGCCTAATACAAGAAATTGTATAAGGTGCATTTAAAAAAAAACCAAAAAAAAAAAACCCAGGCATTTAGCAACCACTCTGCGAAAAGTGCTATACAAAAATATATTGAATTTTATAATACTGTTATATTAAAAAAATAATAAAAAAAAAACAAAAAAAACCCCAAAAAACTTTAAAGCTAGAGAAAGCTACCCAAAACAAAGAATGTATATAAACATCTTTAGGTCTATTTATTAACTAATCAATTTATCAATGAATAAAAACTAAGTTATAACTATTATTACACAGTTGATAAATAACACTTGCAACTAGCTAAAAATGTGTTTTTTTTTAATGTGCATTTAAAACTTTGCTTGGAAAATGCCAAACAATACAAAAGTTCTAAGACCGTTCAACATATCAGAACTTTTATTTAAAAAGTCTTCTAGTGGTGAAAGACTGAATTTTAAAGACTGTTGTTCAACTCCTCACCAATGTCGAATTATGCAACTTACATTAAATGGTCAGATATTACAGTAAATCAACAACACTGTTACAGAATATTCTAACAACATATTAATATGTTACATATTCATTGGCATAGTGTGAAACTATTTAGACCACTCAGCAGGAACCTTCTGTAGGTTCTTCCTCACCTGAACTTGAGGTCTTCGAGCTGGTTGTAGGGGACTACTGACAGCTCTACCGTCTGTGATGCCCAAGAAAGGATCTAAGCCAAATGAACTGAACATGCTTCGCATCTGCTGCTGGTGTGCTGTAAAGGGATCCCTGTAGAGAACAAATAGAGCAGGATAATTAAGTTAGCCAAAAAACAGCATGCTGGATACAATTCAGTGTAGGATTTATAAAGACATGGAACTTTGTTTTTTTTTTTTTTTTGTCAGGAATTTAAGCAGCGGGTGACAAAGTTTGAGTAGTTGAAAATCACAGGTGGCAACAAAAACAACTGCAAACAAAATATGTTTTTGGGCTGTTGTCACAACACTGACATCTCACACCAGAAACACCAGTAACCCACGTGGGCCAACAAATGTGTAATGACACTGTCCTTGACACCTATAACAGTTACCTAAATGAAAAACTACAAATCAAATTGGCATTTTGTAAAAATGTTGTGCCAGGATACCCTACAAGCAAATATTATAAATGTTCCAAATTAGTGAAACTACTTTGATGTTTGCATAGTCAGGAAAAATTCAACTCCATACATGGGTATATTTTGAAGATGTACGTATTTAAATGGCCGAAACCATATAGCACACCACCGGGTGCAAGCACAGCACCACCATGTTAACACAATGATTCTACCAAGGACGGGGTACTACTCGCTAACGGAAATACAGAAAAACGTACAAAATGGCCAGCTACTTTCCTACCGTGAGCACTGGATCACTCCCTACCACTAGTACAGTTAATTGAGGAATTAATGGATTAAAACATAAATTAATTAAATTCGCTTTCATAGTCTTTATAAATGCTATGCTGATCATCAAAACAAAGACAGCTTAGTATTCAAAAATACACCGCAAAAACGCCTCAACACCATACAAGTAACGGTTTGTGACACAGAAATGTGAGTCAGGGTGACCAATAACATTACGGAATGAAAGTGGCACTCACATCATGAAGGGATTGTCATCCATGTCGCTCAGATACCGGAACATCTTGTGTTGAATTCCTGTAACACAAACCTATTAACTTGGCACTACAGTACACTGCCACACAGGCTGACCAGACAGTATTGCCCGAGGCCAGCCGAATTCAATCTTTTTTTTTCTTTAGCGTTGACAATCTGCAATATTTTTTCACTCAAATTGCTATATATCTAGGGATCCACTCCGAGTCTTTACACCGGGTATCGTCGCCACTGTGATACACTCCAGTTTTCTTCAGCCCAATGTCTTCTTCCAAAACAACAACAGCGGAAGCCAGAGATGGAGGCTTTTACAAACCGACTATAAAAATCTTGTTATTAAAGACTTTCAGCACAATACTTCGATGTGAAAATAACAATGTGTCATTGACTTAAGCCTCCTTTCTGTAAAGACAACCGCCTAATGGCGAATTCTTTTGTTTTTAATATATTTTTACCTTCGCTTACGGACAAAAGCGAAATGAAAAATCACTATCGACCTAGCCCCGGAAGTGGCGTCAAAGATGTCGTCAGGGTTGACACGAATTAAAGATAAAACAGACCCATAATCTAAGCGGTGCTTATATACACGAATATTACACAAACTCACTCAGATGCATACGGTTAAACATATCCTGGCAGAGCAACAAACACATTAATAATATTTACATTGAAAGCAATTAAAATTAAACTGAGGGCAAACCCCACGTGTCTTTCGGCTTCAGACCGTCGATTTGAATGCGTTTCCTTTGCCAGGCCTAGCCAACCCCTCCCTACGTATGCTTGACTTCCGCCAAAAGTTCAGCGTTCAGAGGGAGGAAACAGGTGATCTTCAATTTCAGTAACACTTCATCAGGAACGAGCAATTCCAAACAAATTTATCAAAAGGTATATGTTATTTCAATCTTTCATTGATGTCCGGCCAAAGCTTAGACAATTATGAATCCAAGTGTTACATCGTTTAGTGTTTGATAGAGTCGATGTAGTAACAGCGTTAAGTATCCCTTGGCGACGTGTCGGTATAAACACATTCAAACCGTGTTTATTTTTTATTTAATCTGCCTTCCAATTTTAAATTTATTCCGAGTTGCTAAATTTTACGTTTAAGCACTATGGCTGCCGTACTTGTTGTAGTGAACATATTATAATAGGTATGTAAAGAATTCAGATGAATTGTTTGCCCATTGGTAAAAATGGTAGGTATTTTGCAGCACGCAGGAAATCTGAATTCTAGGTGCGTGTGTTTTGAGGAGGAATGAGTCACCACAATATGATTTGTTTTAATCGTATATATACTTTACATATTTCTGCCCGGAAAATCTTTCTCGTACTTTTGTAGCTTTTGCTGGTTATAGATCATCAAAAAAAAGGTTCTGTACGCTTGTGATCTCATCCGTCTGTATTCGCGTCAGTGTGCCCAGAGGTCTAAATTTGTGGTTATGTATAAAAATGTGCTGTTCTATCGTGTGTGTTCAATAGGAGATCATACATACAGGTGTTGTATTATTTTACCGCTAGGACTCGTGAATAGACAGGTTGCTAGTCAAGAGAGGAAGTACGAGCACGCTTTAGTATGTCGCTGACATTGAAACTAGCAGTAAGGCGGAGACGTCAAGATCTTAGCTCGGCCTCCTAAGTTAAATAGGAACCCGGATGGAACCAACGCCTTTGCTGGACCCAGGAAGAAGGTAAGAAACGTAATGGAGGTTTTGACGAACAAGTCCAAAAAATGTTTATTAATGTAAACTGCAACTTTGTGTCGCATCTCGTGTGTCGATATGGTATATTACAGCATTCAGCTAACGTCCTCGTTTAAGATAATCAAAGAAGATGCGAGTGTAGTCCGAGTCTGTAAATAAACTTGGAAGAGTTAGAGGCACAACACTTTCGCGATGTTAAGTTTCATTTGAACAAGTACTTAGTGAACGCCGTAAGTATGCAGAACGCTCTTGTCGTTCTTTGCTATTGCGACAGCATTGAAGCGGGACTTGTTGATCAGTAAGTGGGGAGCAGCGCCCACAAAGGCACGGGAGCTTTTACTTTTACCCTCCAGAGGGTGTATGGCCTCCCGCTTTCCCTATTTCCTACCGCTTTACTTTATGGGCGTGTCATTAAACTTTGTTTCACTCCCTTTTCCCTGTTTTTTATTACAGTATTCGATGACTCCCAAATCGCCAGTACTGTAATTGGTTGGATGTCGCTTTAGCACATCTTTCCCCATCATGACTACTTATGGCCTTTAATTTTTTATCTTTTTAAATATTACACCATTTGTCAGAATGTAGCCTTATAATATTAACAGATGTTACCCTTTGTTTTATATTGTAGGTTGTTTTGCACTGTACTGTTTAAGACATACTACAACCTAGTGCGGAGTCTGCACGCTACTCAAAGAGAACCTCGCTTCCTGAGTCGGACATCTTTGCAGAATACCCCATTTTACAGCGCCTGAAATCAGAAGTGTGTAACTTACTTGCTTCTAAGGGATTTGTATGAATTTAACTATCTAACTGAAAGTTTAATTCCCGAATACTAAGCTGCTGCTGCTTTTTTTGGACTAAGTTGAGTCAATCACCTGCTGACGATTTTTTGGTGTGACTTAAAGCAACCTTTCTGCTGTAGGTATGGTCGTTTTTTTTCCTCCTTAATATAAAGCCTTCACACAATGTATGAATTTGGGTTGTTTCTTTATGAAAAGATGACCTTTGTACTTATTTTCTATATATGAAACAGAGGGTCGTTTTATTACAGCGTTTGCACTTTTGTTTTTTCAGTTTGTATTGGTAGTTTCTGCAAAATGTTAAGCATTTGGAAAATAGCATGTAGCCACAACTGTTTGCAAAATTAATTTATTAAAAACGAAAGATTATACCACACGTTTGGATGGTATAGTTATGAATTGAATGCAGTCTCCAGGAACAAGTAATTGCTGTAGTTAAGGTCAGTCCAGCTCAAGCACAGAGGCTCAAGAAATAACTTGGGTTGATACATATATGAAGAACAAAACAGAACAAAATCTGTTTAACAGGATTTCTAAAATTATATATTTTAAATTATATTTTAAATTGACAAGGTTCATTTTTACAAAGGCAGGTCCCTGTATGGAGTTTTGTATGTTTTCCCATTGTCAGCACAGGTTTCCTCTGTTTTACTCCGACAATCCAAAGAAATGCGGGTTAGGTGGATCACACATAATAAACATTTGAAGTAATAAAATGCATTGCCTTGATATCCTGCTAAGCTATGTGAAACTGTTGACACTTGGCAACAACAATAATACTGCAACCAAGCACTGAGATTGAGACTAAAACACACAAATGCTGAATGAAAGTAAATCGGTAAGGACAAGTTTATTTAACAATGAATTATCCAAAGTTGTACTTTCAGAATAACCACCTTCTCGCTTTTATGGCTATGGGAAATACCTCGTACAGTTACTGAAACTAGCTGCAGCAATTCTTGTGCTGTTACTGAAGTCATGTTCACTCTTCCAGTGTTCTTGATCGTCTTCCAGGGTTGCTTGCTATTCCTCTCTCCATTAACCTCCTTATCATCTGCAAGACAGTATTTATCCAATGTTCCAGGAGTCCCTGCCTGAATCTTCCTGGGCTTCTAATGTGTAACGCAAATGTTCTTGGGGTTCTTAGATTGCAGAGCTCAGCATACCTGTATGATATTTTGCTATCATTTGCCCACCCAGTCCCACCCATCTTCAGGGTAATATGCTGGCTACTACAATACAGTTTGCATTCTTTATGTGAAAGCCGCACACTTTTAAGTTTAGATTCTGAACATAATTTCTTAATGTGCAGAAATAACCACTTTTAATATTTTATGCATCAGGTCAGTGATATTTGTGGAGAATATTCTATAGCTGTTAAAACTGTAGGCTCTCTACAACTACAGAAATGGAGTACCAGCTTGTTTAATAATATGGGTTTTTGGGTATATGCATTTCTGAAATTCTCAGAAAAGGGCATGTCGCAGAGTATCGTGGGCCACATACAAGCAAAGACTTCTTTATCTTACTACCACAAAGAATGCAGTCACTTGCCCTGTTCTGTTAATTGTATAATTTGCATTATTTTAGCTCAGAAATGTTGCTCATACTCCTATGTGTCACATATAAACAGTGTCTTAAAATATACTGTACATTTTTGTAAAACTGTGCACCCAAAAATGTTTTTAAATAACAAATTGTATTACAGTCCTTAAATTTTGATGTTGTATTTTTGGTAACCCTGTCTGTTAATTAAAAATCCTGCATGGTTTAATTTAATAGAGCAGGAAAATACTGGTTTTCTTTCAAGAATAAAAAGACTTTAGTTGTTGCTGCTTTTATGCCATTATAGAATTTGTTTTGAAGTAAAAAATACATGATTCATACAAGATTTAAGAGTGTGATATTGTAGTAAATTAGCTGTCAGTTAAGTAAGAGACAAGATAATTTGCTTTTTAGCACCAAGGTTTGCACTGCTGTGACAAAGGAGTGGAGATTCGACATTTATCCGTGGGTTGTTATGAATCCAACCATTACATTTCTATCCAGTGCATCCATTTCAGTATCTCTGGGAGCTAGTGCCTATCCCTGCTGCACTGTACATAATATAGAATTTGATCTTGTGTGATGCAGCAACCTCACATACATCACTCCAAAATAAAAGTAGTTAATTTACCGTTTCAAAACTTCCACATTGGCAATATATTAATTCATATTTAAAACTAATTTAGACACTTACATGCAGTCCATTTCAATGACCAAGTCTGATCACTTATGTCATGTAAGTTTAAGATCGTGCAACAAAAATTGAATTTTCAAAGGTAGCCTTAAAATTGAGACAGACTTAAAAATGGAAAAAAGATTTGGAAAATTAAAGTATCTGATGTGTAGCATTTGAAATTTGAATTAATTTGACTTAAATATTACTCTTCATAAGTGTTCTTAACTAGCTATCCTTTACATGCTGATGCAAAAGTCACAAAAATGACAGCATTTTTATTGATGAACCTGGTATGGAAAAAAAATGTGGTGTTTTAAAAAAGTTTGTATAAGTTAAAACATCATGTATTGAGTAGTTTGTGACGAAACGTACAACATTATTAATATACGTTTGGTATTGGTTATTTTTCAGTTGCTTTAAAGAAAGCATCCGTGAATAAATTTAGCATGTGCACATTGTGGAAACCAGGGGCTCTCCAGATGCCCCAACCCTGAAACAAACTGGCAGAGACACAAGATCAGCACAATACATTTATTTCCACATGGGAAGCACATCTCCCTCACTCCCCTCAACAGCACAGTACACCAAGCACCATATATACAGTCCCTTCTTCCTTTCTTCTGTTTGTTGTTCCGCCTCCACTTGTCTTCTGGCAAGCTTCGTCCTCTTACACCTGACTCTGGCTCCATTTTTATGTTGGTCCTAGGATTGTTCAAGGTGGCTCATTAATCAGACCTGGAATCACTCTCAGGTGTAGTGAAATGTAGGGCTCTGCAGCTCCCCCTGGCGGACCCCATTTGAACCCAAGAGGGCTGTACCAAACTCCAGCTCCCACCGTGTCCTGCAGGAATCTGTGGTGCCATAGCTCCTGCATGGCACTGCCTTCCCTAGGACACTAGAAGGCAGCCCTCCTGGGTGGCTATCTCCCCTAGTACCTCCATCCATTTGGTGTCCTGGCCGGGTAATGGCTGCAGCTGCCTGTCACAACAAGTTTGTTCAATCAGGTGGTTCCTGCCAATCATATCATTCTTTGTGAACTCTGGTGAAATCCCCCTCATTTGTTGTGAGATTGAGAGAAACCCAAAATCCACCCCCACTCCATGAAATTCAGTTACTTAAAATTGTCCTTTAGTATTTGTCTTCATGAAGTTGCATTTTTCTTTATAATGTCATGCAATAGTTTCTGTACTCATTTAGAATAAATGTTTTTTTCCTTCTCTATTATTAAATAAATAAAGGGTTGTAAAAACATCTTGTAAATTGGTACCAAACACTATACAGACATTGGAATAATAGACCAGAATGTCAATGATTACACAAGTATATAGTCTTCTTATGTTTTGCATAGGCAGTACAACTTCTTGGTTTGCAGGAATGTGTGTAGTTTAGCACGATATAGTTCAATGTAGGATTATACAGGACTACTAGGAAATGTAGACATCAAAATAGTGTGTTCTCTTGTTAGGTTGTATAATCTTTAGATTAAAAATTTTTTTTTTTTTTTAAAACAAGATTTTACACAGGACATCCGTTGAAAGATGCAGACGATAAAATGCGTTGTGGTAGGAGATGGAGCTGTTGGCAAGACTTGTCTTCTCATTTCTTACACAACAAACAAGTTTCCGTCAGAGTATGTCCCCACGGTAAGAACCAGATTTGTCTGTTTGATTTTGATTGGAGTTCTTTTAGTTTTATAGTTCCCTATTTTTTATTTATTTTTAATAATTCTTCTAATTTTCAGGTATTTGATAATTATGCAGTGACTGTGATGATTGGAGGGGAACCGTACACTTTAGGACTCTTTGATACTGCTGGTGAGTGTTCTCTATGTGTATAAACACATGTATGTTTGTCTAACATTGCTTTACAACAACAGCATTTATTTATCTAGCATGTTTTCATACAAATGATATAACTCAAAGTGTTTTACAAGATGATGAAAAAAATATTTGAAAAATTAGGCAATACTAAGTAACAAAGAATATAGTAAGGTCTGATGGCCAGGAGCACAGAAAAAACAAAAATCTTCAGAGGGCTGGAGGAAAAAAACTAAATCTGCAGGGGTTCTGAGGCTCTAAGGCAACCCAGCCCCCACGGGGCATTCTGTCTAACATACAGTGCATCCAGAAAGTTTTCACAGCGCATCACTTTATTCACATTTTGTTATGGTACAGCCATATTCGAAAATGGATTAAATTCATTTTTTTCCTCAGAATTCTACACACAACACCTCATAATGACAACATGAAAAAAGTTTACTTGAGGTTTTTGCAAATTTATTAAAAATAAAAAAAACTGAGAAATCGCATGTACATAAGTATTCACATCCTTTGCTCAATACTTTGTCGATACACCTTTGGCAGCAATTATAGCCTCAAGTCTTTTTGAATATGATGCCACAAGCTTGGCACACCTATCCTTGGCCAGTTTCGCCCATTCCTCTTTGCAGTCCCTCTCAAGCTCCATCAGGTTGTATGGGAAGCGTCAGTGCACAGCCATTTTAAGATCTCTCCAGAGATGTTCAATTGGATTCAAGTCTGGGCTCTGGCTGGGCCACTCAAGGACATTCACAGAGTTGTCCTGAAGCCACTCCTTTGATATCTTGGCTGTGTCCTTAGGGTCGTTGTCCTGCTGAAAGATGAACTGTCGCACCCGTCTGAGGTCAAGAGCGCTCTGGAGCAGGTTTTCATCCTGTATGTCTCTGTACATTGCTGCAGTCATCTTTCCCATTATCCTGACTAGTCTCCCAGTTCCTGCCGCTGAAAAACATCCCCACAGCATGATGCTGCCACCACCATGCTTCACTGTAGGGATGGTATTGGCCTGGTGATGAGCGGTGCCTGGTTTCCTCCAAACGTGATGCCTGGCATTCACACCAAAGAGTTCAATCTTTGTCTCATCAGACTAGAGAATTTTGTTTCTCATGGTCTGAGAGTCCTTCAGGTGCCTTTTGGCAAACTCCAGGTGGGCTGCCATGTGCCTTTTACTAAGGAGTGGCTTCTTTCTGGCCACTCTACCATACAGGCCTGATTGGTGGATTGCTGTAGAGATGGTTGTCCTTCTGGGAGGTTCTCCTCTCACCACAGAGGACCTCTGGAGCTCTGACAGAGTGACCATCGGGTTCTTGGTCACCTCCCTGACTAAGGCCCTTCTCCCCCAATTGCTCCATTTAGGTGGCCGGCCAGCTCTAGGAAGAGTCCTGGTGGTTTCGAACTTCTTCCACTTACGGATGATGGAGGCCACTGTGCTCATTGGGACCTTCAAAGCAGCAGACATTTTTCTGTAACCTTCCTCAGATTTGTGCCTCAAAACAATCCTGTCTCGGAGGTCTACAGACAATTCCTTTGACTTAATACTTGGTTTGTGCTCTGACATGACCTGTCAACTGTGGGACCTTATATAGACAGGTATGTGCCTTTCCAAATCATGTCCAATCAACTGAATTTACCACAGGTGGACTCCAATTAAGCTGCAGAAACATCTCAAGGATGATCAGGGGAAACAGGATGCACCTGAGCTCAATTTTGAGCTTCATGGCACAGGCTGTGAATACTTAAGTACATGTGCTTTCTCATTTTTTTTTTTTTTTTTTTAATAAATTTGCAAAAATCTCAAGTAAACTTTCTTCACGTTGTCATTATGGGGTGTTGTGTGTAGAATTCTGAGGAAAAAAATGAATTTAATCCATTTTGGAATAAGGCTGTAACATAACAAAATGTGAAAAAAGTGATGCCCTCTGAATACTTTCCGGATGCACTGTAAATGATCTAAATCAGTCCTCATGGTTTTCATGGTTCACGTGGAAGAATTAGATGATGATGGTCATGTGGACATCTCGCCTTCAATCCATCTATGTAGGAACAGCATGTTGCTTTGATCAGGTGGTGGTGGCATAGGTCACCACCACAGAAAAACGGAAAAAGAACCGCAGGGAAAGTAGGGGTTAGTAATTTAGTGGAACTTTGAATGCTTCTGTTGGTAGGTGTGTGTGTAGTTGCGGGTTTGGTTTTTTTAATAACTGAATTTTTTAAATTCCCTTTTGCGAATACAGGCATCAAAACATTTTTGAGCAAAGAAAAAAAAAAAAAAAAAACCTAACCATTTAAATTAAAACAAACTTTCCAGCCACGGGAATCGGGGTCAGTAACAAAATCCAGTAACTGAAAATATTTTTGGTAGATGGCCATTAAAAAGAGAATGATGAGTCAAACTCAGCATGCTAAGATGTAAACACAGGACTATGGAACTCTGAGAAAGCACTGACATCCAGTTTACCACTGTGCTGAACGTAAAATGCACAAGTGAATAAAAAGAGATAATGGTAAAATAAGAAACAGTTATGTGCAGTTCAATGCAAAAAAAAAAAATACCATTTTTCCTCTAATAAAACTGATTGAGATCTTTTCCAGGTTGTATGCTGACTATAGGCCACCTCTGTGTTGAGTCAACTTAAAATATATTTTAATATAGGCCTGCCAACCCTATAGATAAAATTAAAAATATATTTAGAGGGCTGGCAGGCCTATATGAAGTATACGTGCATCGTTTTCTTGCTTAACAGTGTAAAATGCAATGTCTGTAGTTTGGCACCATTTTAATTGTATCTAGTAACCAATGATTGGGTTAGCAAACAAAAGGAAATCGTATATAATTTATGTGTGTATTTATATATCTATACAGGCAGTCCCCGGGATACGTACGAGATAAGGACTGTAGGTTTGTACTTAAGTTGAATTTGTATGTAATTCGGATCAGGTACATAAGTTTAATAAATGCTGTTGTTGACAGACTGTAACCAAGTCCTCTGCCAGTGAATGATGGAGTTTCACCTCTCTCTGACCTTTTTATTTTTTCTACTTTATTTTCAATTGTGATGGTTTTTCTCTTCTTTACTGTATCACCAGCACTTGCATCAGATTTGTGTTTCAGAGACATTGTTGAAGGGTGAAGACAAAAGATTAAGAAAAGCTCTTCTGCTCAGCACTGTACATGCTATCACAGCAGGAAGGCACCAGTCGTTAACACATCTGATGTACTGACAAGACACAACTTCCTGCTATGTATGTAACAGTACAAGCAGGCTTGCTATTGAGAATGAATGGGGGCATCGACAGGCGGTTCATCACCAGCCCACCTCACAGTCACCTTCACTACAGTATGCTGCCTGCAACGCCTGCTCACCGAGAATGAACACGGTGCGGCCAAAGGCGGGTAGTGAATCACCCGCATTCAATAGGCAGCCATGTGATGCACACTACAATGCTTGACCCCCCGCCGCCCCGTTCAGCCACAACCGGGTCACTGCTTGCAGCATTACCAGCCGCCCACCGAGAACGAATGGGGCAGCCGTGTGTGCTGGGCGGGCAGTGAAACTGCTTGCCGCTGAGAGCTGCTCAAGGGACACTACGCTACACTGCATGAGCAGCAAAATTGCCCCCCCCTCCGGCCTCCGTCCAGCCACCGCTTGCAGCGTTCCCCAGGCTGAAGATGACGGAGCGGCAGTTACTGAGGCGCATGCGTCGCAGTTGTGGTCGCATTTGTAACTCGTAGGTTGGATGTCCGGAACATGGGGACTACCATATATATATATATATATATATATATATATATATATATGTCTGGTCTTGATGCTGACAGTCTTAACAACGTTCGGCCTATTTCCCATTTACCTTTTCTGTCAAAAGTTCTTGAGTGTATTGTAGCCTCCCAACTCACCAGTTACTTAACCTCTAATAATTTCATAGAATCCTTTTCAGTCTGGTTTCAGGGCACAGCACAGCTGTGAAACTGCTCTGCTACAGGTAACCAATGATTTGCTTATGACAGCAGACTCTGGACAAAGCAGCATATTAATTCTATTAGACCTCCATGCAGCATTTGACACTGTCAGACATGACATTCTACTGTCCAGAATGGAGAACATGCTGGGTATCTTTGGCACTGCCCTCCAGTGGTTCAAGTCCTATCTGACTGATAGGCAAGAGTTTGTTAGTCTTGGCAACAGCAGATCCATCTCAGCGCCAGCCACACAAGGAGTTCCTCAGGGCTCTGTCCTTGGTCCTCTTCTCTTCTGTATTTATATGCTTCCCCTTGGCCATATTATTTGTAGCTTTGGACTGGGTTATCATTTTTATGAAGACGATATTCAACTCTATTTCAATGTTTAAAGTGGAACTTCATCAGAATTTCTCAGCTCACAACTTGCCTCAGTGAAAATAATACCTGGATGGAGAAGAACTCTTTAATATTAAATTGCAACAAAACTGATCTTGTGCAAATTGGGACTAAAGGGCAACTTAATAAAATGAGCTGTTTCCCAGTCCATCTTGGCAGTGATCTCATCAGGCTTGCCTCTACTGCAAAGAATCTTGGTGTCATTTTTGATTCCCCCCTTTCTTATTCCGCCCACATAAATCACATTAAGAAACGTTCTTACTTTCACCTCCGTAACATATCCCGTGTACACTCCTTCTTTTCCTTTTCTAATGCTGAGAAACTTGTCCATGCTTTTATCACGTCCCGCATCAATTATTTTAATTCCCTTCTGGCAGGTGCCCCTTGTAATCTTGCATTACAGCTCCATCTTATTTAAAACTCGGCTGCAAGAGTCCTTACTCGAACCAGCAGCAGCGAGCACATAACACTCATCCTGCTACGCCTTCACTGGCTCCCCACGTCTTGCACTATAGAATATAAAATTCTGCTAATAACCTACAAAGCCTTAAACGACCTTGCGCCAAACTACATCAGTGACCTTCTCCGTCACTATGTGCCTGTCCACCCACTAGGGTCCTCTGATTCTGGCAATCTTGTTTTGCCCCACACTAATCTACACTCCATGGGTGACAGGGCCTTCAGCTGTATACCGCCCATACTGTGGAATGACCTACCAAAATTAATCAGGTCAGCTGACTCCATGAATTCTTTTAAAAAACAACTCGAAACTCAACGATATATTTGTTACAATATATGGCTTGGTATCTCCAGAAAAAATCTGTTATTACATAAAGAGGTTGTTAGGAAAGGGAAAAATGGATTTTTCACAGCAGTGTATTTGAGATTAAGTGAAATTTTTCCCAGGCAATTATTTGGATATGTGGTAAAAGTTTACAGTCTATGTGGGAATCGTTTTGTTTTGGGATTTCAAGCTAGGTCCTTAGAGCTAAAAATCAGCAGTTTTTTCCTAGTCATGTGACTATGCCACCTTGTATTGAATATTTATTTATTAAATAAATTAATCAAATGTGTTGTACTTTTAGCATATGTAATGATATTAAACTGGTTGTTTAAAGCATTAAACGCCCTATTTGTAAAATTGCCGTTTTGATATGGCAACCCATTCTAGGTAAGTTATGCTTTTGTCAGACGCTGGTCCATTTTCTAGTGATTCATTTCCATTTCCGGTTTTATTTTGTAATGCCTATTTTGTAACATTTATATTTCTGTTACTGTTTGTTTACAGGGCAGGAGGACTATGACAGACTTCGTCCACTAAGTTATCCACAAACAGATGTCTTCCTTGTATGTTTTTCTGTTGTTTCTCCCTCTTCCTTTGAGAATGTTCGTGAAAAGGTAAATATATTTACTTTGTTCTTGTAGTTTTAAATCTTTGCAGAAGTGTAAACCAATACAAGTGTCATCTAGATTAGATTTTAGCAACAGATATGCTTAAAAAGAGGTACTCTGTCCCTGAAAAGTAGTTCTTCTATTTCACAGCCATGGCTAATTACTTAATCCATATTAACAAGGCTTTCCTGATACAACCATATGATTTCCATAAAAGGGGAAATCTCTACTGCCGAGTTTTTTGTTTTTTTTTGGTCTTCAGCTGCATTCAGGTGATTTGAAGTTTAGAGGCTAGAGACAATGAAGAACAGCTGTCAAATTTGACAGTGAGCAACAAGTTGTGATAACTTCTGTTTTTATCAAATAGTCAAATGTTGTTTACAAAATGAGGTCAATAAATGATATAGTGCCGTGCTTCTGTTAGTAACTGGATCATTTTTGGAGCATCTGTTTTAAAACAGCTTAAGTATTTATAAGTATTTATATAAAATAATTTCTACATGACCTTTAGCTATGTCAGTTTGGATTCTCGTTTTACTTAAAGTTAATGAAAGTGTTTTACATCTTGAGGCCTAGCGACTGTGCTTAAAATTTTCATATTACATAGGATGCTTTTTAGTACAAGCTTCAAAAATAAATCAGATTTGTTGCTGCTTGCTAGAAAATTGTAGTTTTTGAAAGACATGAAACAAGAAGTTTGTAAATAGTGCTATAACACCAACAAAAATGTGGCATCTTTTTATGAAGTATTTGAAGAAAATTTTAAAATTCAGCTTTCAAATCCATGAAGTGACTCCCTGAAACCAACTAAATGTTACAACATAGATGCATTCATTTTCTAACTTGTTTAATTGTTAGAGGGAAAAGCTATTTAGACTCTCCCAGCTGCACCTATAACAACAACTCATAATGTTTGTACTTGACTGAATTTTCTTCCAGCTTCAAACAAAATCTGGCTATGTTATTGGTAGAGTTTTTAGCAACTTAGTAACTTTAGTAGTTTTCCACTTTCATTTTGGCTACAGTGGTAGCTGTGATTCCCCTGCTTTAATTTATTTCTGTTTTAAATAAACCTAATTGGATTATGCTTGTACAGTTGCCTAGTTGATTGGCTATAGCCATGAACTTCACCCATGTCCTGTTTCCAAATTGCAACTCTGCTTGCCTCCCCTAGCACTTTTGTTATACTAGATAATTACTGTAGTTCTCTTAGCCACAAATCTGCACCTTTGAGTTTAAGTAACTGTTAAGTGAAGCTTTGAAGTTGTGTGTGTGCGCATGTGTTTTAATCACAGAATTGTGCTGTAGTATTTGGGAACTTCATTATTTTTTTAAAAATATGCTAAGCATTGGGATTTCGAAACCCACTGTGCTGATAACCTGCCCTTTACTTTGATTCCCCGACTCCTCCAAAAAAATAGTCTGAAAGTGTTGCTTATATGATAGTATCTCTAGTAATAAGAAACAATGTTGTAATAGTTAATAAATAAAGCTCAGCTTAGCAACTAAACAAATAAAATGCTGAACTATTAGAATAATTATTTATATTCACTGTTAGTGTTTAATAAGAAATTAAAGGTGGACATAGTTATCATCCTTCATTTTTAACTCTTGTAAAATCAGTATATTGGTATAACAGTTCACCATTTAATATACTTGGTACTGTATCAAAACATAGCAGGCACATCACGGCATTCACGCTGACATCACATTAATGGCACACCCATCTTAAGACTTTACTGATCTTCTTTCTTTGTCATATGCAGTGTTGGTAACTGTGTGACTGTAGAGGTTACTTGGTTTTGGTTCATTGCTCACAAATCCAGTAGTAAGACACTTTTTCACCAATTGCTAAATTGTTCATTTCGACAAATACTGTTTCACTAATCTCTCATGCATCTGCTTTAAAGAACTTGTACAAGCATACTGTTCCACAATTGGAAGTTACTGTTCCAAGGTATACGGCATGTCTTCTCTCCAGCTTTCTGACATGGGAAACAGGACTAACAAGATGTTCATGAGATCTTCATAATAGCTTCACTTCAGTATGCTTGGGTGGTAGTTCTTACCTTGCTTGGGGCTTCTTTTTCATGCATCGCCCTGCATAATCCATCCATTTCATTTACCAGTTTTTGCAATTAAATAATATTGTGATTCTTGGAGGAATATACAGTTCTTTCTTATATAAAGTATTAGTCTGACAGATAATATGGCAGACAAGTCTGTCATAGGATAAAGTGCTTTTTACAGTTACAGCAGCCATATGCAAATTCTTAACCTGTATGGTCTGTATGGTAATTCTGGTTTATGCATGATTTTTCTTTGTTTGTAACTGTTTTGCTTATTCCTTATCTTTTTTTCAGTGGGTTCCTGAAATCTCTCACCATTGTCCACGAACTCCATTCCTACTAGTGGGCACTCAAGTTGACCTCCGAGATGACCCTAGCATTGTAGAAAAACTTGCTAAAAATAAACAAAGGCCATTATCACCCGAAGTAGCAGAAAAATTAGCACGGGATCTGCGAGCAGTGAAGTATGTAGAATGCTCAGCTCTTACCCAGGTATGTAATGTTGGATTTGAGCAAGATCTTAGTTTCATCTTCCAGCCGGGATGCCAGAGCTACAGCGGGATGCAAAAGTTTGGGCAACCTTGTTAATAGTCATTATTTTCCTGTATAAATCGTTGGTTGTTACGATAAAAAATGTCAGTTAAATATATCATATAGGAGACACACATACTGATATTTGAGAAGTGAAATGAAGTTTATTGGATTTACAGAAAGTGTGCAATAATTGTTCAAACAAAATCAGGCAGGTGCATAAATTTGGGCACCACAAACAAGAAATGAAATCAATATTTAGTAGATCTGCCTTTTGCAGAAATTACAGCCTCTATAAACGCTTTCTGTAGGTTCCAATGAGAGTCTGGATTGTGGTTGAAGGTATTTTGGACCATTCCTATTTACAAAACATCTCTAGTTCATTCAGGTTTGATGGCTTCCGAGCATGGACAGCTCTCTTTAACTCACACCACAGATTTTCAATTATATTCAGGTCTGGGGACTGAGATGGCCATTCCAGAACGTTGTACTTGTTCTTCTGCATGACTGCCTTAGTGGATGTTGAGCAGTGTTTCGGGTCGTTGTCTTGTTGAAAGATCCAGCCCCGGCGCAGCTTCAGCTTTGTCACTGATTCCTGGACATTGGTCTCCAGAATCTGCTGATACTGAGTGGAATCCATGCGTCCCTTAACTTTGACAAGATTCCCAGTCCATGCACTGGCCACACAGCCCCACAGCATGATGGAACCACCACCATATTTTAGTGTTGGTAGTAGGTGTTTTTCTTGGAATGCTGTGTTCTTTTTCCTCCATGCATAACGCCCCTTGTTATGCCCAAATAACTCAATTTTAGATTTATCAGTCCACAGCACCTTATTCCAAAATGAAGCTGGCTTGTCCAAATGTGCTTGAGCATACCTCAAGCGGCTCTGTTTGTGCTGTGGGCGGAGAAAAGGCTTCCTCTGCATCACTCTCGCATACAGCATCTCCTTGTGTAAAGTGCGCCGAATGGTTGAACGATGCACAGTGACTCCATCTGCTGCAAGATGATGCTGTAGGTCTTTGGTGCTGGTCTGTGGGTTGACTCTGACTGTTCTCACCATTCGTCTCTTCTGTCTATCCGAAATCTTTCTTGGTCTGCCACTTCGAGCCTTAGCTTGAACTGAGCCTGTGGTCTTCCATTTCCTCAATATGTTCTTAACAGTGGAAACAGACAGCTTAAATCTCTGGGACAGCTTTCTGTATCCTTCCCCTAAACCATGATGGTGAACAATCTTTGTCTTCAGGTCATTTGAGAGTTGTTTTGTGACCCCCATGTTGCTACTCTTCAGAGAAAATTAAAGGAGGAGGGAAACTTACAATTGACCCCCTTAAATACTCTTTCTCATTATAGGATTCACCTGTGTATGTAGGTCAGGGGTCACTGTGCTTACCAAGCCAATTTGAGTTCCAATAATTAGTTCTAAACGTTTTGGAATCAATAAAATGACAATGGTGCCCAAATTTATGCACCTGCCTGATTTAGTTTGAACAATTATTGCACACTTTCTGTAAATCCAATAAACTTCATTTCACTTCTCAAATATCACTGTGTGTGTCTCCTATATGATATATTTAACTGACATTTTTTATCGTAACAACCAACGATTTATACAGGAAAATAATGACTATTAACAAGGTTGCCCAAACTTTTGCATTCCACTGTATAAAGTGATCTGTATAATTTATGAACAAAAATTGATACAAATCTACCATAAATAACTTTAATTTCCTCTGTTGTGGTTCAGACATGGTGATAAGACTGTTTTCAATAAATAACCAATTCACACTTGCTGCAGTAAACCAAATGATAAAATATTCATTATTCATAATATAAGGATAGTTGAAGATGGATATTTGCGTGTGTGTGTGTGTGTGTGTGTGTGTGTGTGTATAAAGATGGATGGGGGGTAGAGATGCATATAGATATATAAATAAGGGACAATAACAAATGACACAAAACATACATTTACAGTAGCTTACCGGAACATTTCCACTCCTATAGAAAAAAGGCACATACAATAACTTAAGAGTTCTGATCTTTCAATTCATTAGAATTCACTTTGTCCCATTGTCTTTCAAAGTCTTTCAAAACTGATTTAACTGATTAACCAGACTGGTATCAGCAAAACTGTTTGTTTCCTGTAGTTAGTGACCTGTTTAAGGCCTCTCCAGACTGATGTACTGCTGTTTGCAGACGGTTGTTCCTGCAGCTTTGATCCCTTTCTCCAAGATATACTTGGCTTTCCTGTACTCCTCACGATTGCCGGATCAGAAAGCACACTCTATATCCTGGCACAGAGGTGAACCTGGGATGAACCAAGGCTCATCATTGCTAAACTTCACAATTGCTTTTGTTGGAATGCAAATATATTCACAAAGTCTAATACAGTATGTGAAGTTGCAGCATCAGTGTATTCATGTATTTTGAAGGTGGCAGTTTTGAAGGCACTCCAATCTGTACAGGCAAAGTAGCCCGGAACTCCTCTATTACCTCACTGGTCCACTTTTTAACTGTTCTTGTGACTGGCTTTACAGATTTCAGCATGTGTTTGTAAGCAGGAATAAGGTGAATCATAGAATCGTCAGAATTACCAGTGTTTGGATTGAATTATGATGAGAGGATAAGATGGGTAACGTCTTTAGCTTCTTTCTCGGGTTAGTACAGTGCTAGTGGCACTCATTTGCTCAAAGTTAGTCTACTCTAGTTTACACCTACACACACAGTTCCTTTGTGTGAGTGAGAGAGAGAGAGATGCAGAAGGAAAGAGAAGCTGCTCTGAACTTAACGGAATTAGGAGGAGAAACTTCTAGGTTGTTACGTTTCAGTCACAGTGATACGAGAATACCATAATACACTAGCTTTCCTTGTCCTAACTACTAAAATTAACGATTAGGTGTTCTTATTAATAAAGTAGATGTTCTTATGTTTTGGTTCCTGTTGACGCCAGTCCTTCTGGGTCAGCTTTTTCCAGCACAAGCGGAAGCTAAAAATGCTTTTTCTTCCCTTTTGTATGACCTCTTCTCTTTCTCTGTCTTGGTCACACATTCTAGTTACATTGAATACTGCATGTTTCAGACACTGTGGTTCTGTTTTGCTAGCATAAACTTTAAATTTGCTGGGTGGTTAGTGATCCATGAACTCCAGTCTTTAGCAAGACAAACCCATAGGTTTTAGGTATGGTTCTTCTCTTGTTCATTCAACTTGCTTTACTTTAGCAAGGTTAGGACTTGGTGGCACACTTGACTAACTTAAATACGAACAATTCTTCTAGTCTAGCACCAGGTTACCCTTCCAAGTAACAGGGGATCACTCCAGCCTTTGTTACAGCCTCAACCTAGACAATAAAGGTCCTGCTATAGAGTAGAAGTTACTGCCAGGCTGAGAGCATTGAGCATGTAGTGAGGTCATAGATCTGGTGCTTGCAGTATCCTGTAAAAGTAGTTGTCATTTACCCATTGATGTCTTGGATGCACATAAGCCCAGACTTTTGGTTGACAGTTGGTGCAGAGTTTTGTCCATCAAGGTTCTCTATCACTCAGTTATGGCACTTTGTTCCCTGACCATATTTTTAAGTGGTGCATCACAGGGACATATCTATGTTATCCCTTTGTCTGTGATTGATTAGCCTTGTCAGATAAAGCACAGAAATTGTAATCTAAAGAGGCCCAATGGAGATGCACATTTGGTTTTCACATTGGACATGCATTGAATGCTGCATGCCTTTACAGATACCATACTTTTTGACATCCGATGAAAAACACCTTATATGGTATGTTTATATGTCTGTTATGGAAGGTCTGCTTCACGCTCTACCTGGGATGCCAGTACTCTGAAGAGAACTGCTCAGTTTATGACTGAAGTTCATACAGTGGTGATGTCTAAACAAATCAGCTTTCACTTCCTTGGTTTAAGGTTCTAATTTAGCAATAAACTGTTTTTCAGCAAATAATCCAAAGCATGCTTGCTGTAATAAAAGGAGTAATATAATTTATTCATAACATGAGGAAAATAGAAAATTAATTTATGCAAGTATGTACAGTACGAGCAAGAACAGCAACACAAAACAATGTTTCTGTTAATCTTTCTTGATAATTTTTCTCTCCTAATGCAAAAAGGCCCAAAACTCCTCCAAAGAAGTATGACAAAAAACTTTTTTTTTTTCATTTAGGACTAGCTTTGAAATGTTCTTGTAAGAGTTCAACTGGTTTCATGAGTTAGTGTGCATTATTACAAGTCTCTTCACATGTGCACATTGATTTCTTCACAGTTCACCAGCACTCAATTACCATCCTGTGTGTATGATCTAAGTGCTGTGTAAGTTAATGGAAGGTTACTTAAGTTTTCCTAATGAATTTAGACGTTGTAAGTTTAATTAAAGACTTGCCCTTAACGTAGTATGTTACTTACAGCTAAGGTAATACCATTGACCAAAAATATATATATAATTTTTTTTTTTTTTTTTTTTTTTTAACACATTTGCCTAACAACAAAATTACAAACAATAGTCTCAGAATAAAAGCATGTGTTTAATTCATGTTATCTCTGGGTGGAGGTGATGCTTTGTCCCAATTATTTCCAGGCCCTTGGAGAGTTTCTCTGCCAAGTGTGGAAGGGAGTACAGAATGATTTTTCTCTTTTGGCTTCTTGCATCTTGTGGCTGTAGGCTGCATTGCAGTTCAGTTTTTCAGCTTTAACTGTAATCGTCTTTTGCTAACAAAATTATATTTGCTGCATATTCAGTTATCAATTGTCTCCCTTCTTCAACAAGAAGAATCTGTTGTTTTACATACAATATTGCTATCTTGCTTGTTCACCTTGTCCCTTAACAAGGGTGAACTCAATGCAGCACCCACATCTAACTCTGTTATTGCTGAACATCTGTCCATATGTTCTGGTAGTAGGGTACTCGTTGTAGTACAAGGGTTGACCTATTGATACTGCCTTGCCCTAGGCAATAGAGGTTCAGCAATAGAACAGATGTAGAGGGTAGGAAGAAAGGAGTAGGCATTTTGCCATTGTTTGGATGAGTACAAGACCAACCTTTTGATTGATAATTGTTGAAAAGTTGTCTGTTGTGGTTGGCAATAATTGAGTTATGCCTGTTTCTTCACAGTCAAGAGAAAGACAGGAGAGGAAAAGGGGTAGTATAAAAGTCCAGTCAACATAGGGCATTAGTTAATTTAAACTTATGCAGACTTGGAGATCCTTGAGGAAACGTCCTTGTCATGCTTCATATTAATATTTTGAACAAACAAAATTAAGGCGTAGACACCACCAACAAAAAAGTACAAATGACAGTCTGAAACTGCATAATCTACAAAGTTTTTGGATATAACCTGCCTCCCATTGAAACTGTGTTCCTTGATTGACAAGTTTATAGAAAAGTAAAGATGCAACTAGCTTAACTTCATTAATTGGTAGGTGAGGGTAGTCTCCAAACTATCATGAAGATGGTAAGAATGAGCAGGTAGCTGCTTTCCTTTGTGACTATATGAACAATGTCCTGCTATAAACAGGATGTGGTTATTGCTAGTGTACTTGGCATGTAAACAGTACCATATTAGTCAAATTTGAATGGTATTATACTACAGAAATGTTGTAATTTTTTTCTTTACTTGTTTCTTATAATACTATTTGATACAGACATAAAAATAATAAATTGCATTCAGGTTTGATTTGGAGCTCTGCAGTGTAGGTTGGCATTTCTGTATAAATTATCTGTATTAAAAGTGCACTGATTTCAGAATTATGTTAGCCTTTGATGACCTGACACAGCCATCTAGGCCTAGTCTCTACTTTTCATCCGATATTGTCAGGTTGGTGTTGTGAGACTTGAAAGCACAACAAAAAACAGAATATAAAAAATGTAAATGACTCTGAGCATGCATTAGAAAAAGTGTTACATTGTGGCACAGTGGATAATGCTGCTGTCTCATAGCAGCAGGGTGTTGGGATCTTATCCCAGTCCAGAAGCTGCTGGTGTGAAGTTTTTGTTTTTACCCCAAATATCTGTATGCATTTTATTTCTGCTTTCCAACAATATGTGTCATAGGTTGATAACTCGACCTGAATACTGTGTCTGAATATTATATATCTGCACCCTGTGATAAACTGGCACTCAGTTTTGTGTTGGACTCTTTCTTGTGCTCAGTAGTGTTGAGAGAGCTCAATTTTGATACAATTACTGATGGCACAATTGGTGATGTGAAGCCATTGGTACATTACACAACTTCTAATCAGAGGGGATGTTAAAGTTAATGACTGCGGTTGCTGAATTGCATTACCTTAAAGACAGTGTTAATTTTGTTAATAAAATCACGACAAAATCCTCAACAACCTTTTTCTGTGATGAAAACAGAACAAAATCTAAATAAAAATGTGCAATTAATGACGAAAACTAAGAGAAATGCTTTTAAAATCATTGTTGATGAAACCTAAGCAAAACGAAAATGTTGCAGACAGACAACCTTTGCACATCTCTATCGCACATAACACAGTCTGCCAACAAATAACGAGCATGAATACAGTGGTTCAATTTTAAAAACTTGTATGGACAGTTGTAATTGGATAACGCTGCTTATCAGGAAATCATCACATCAGCCAGAATTCCCGAGAGATTGTTAGGCTAAAAAAGTGGTCAGATATACAGACCAACTTTAATTACAACACTAACGAAAATAAATCCCAGTGTTAGCCATGTGGAATGAAATTTACAGGTAAAAACACCACAACCCTGAAGAGGCATCTAGAGGCTCGCCATCCTGAGATTCATGCCAAGGTATGTAATGTTATCTAGGTAGCGACTTGCCCGATGCCAATACCGTTCATTCTGGCTCTCGTTCACCATGCTAATACTAATGCATCAAGTGCAATTGGGGAAAATACTTTTAGATAGATAGATAGATACTTTATTAATCCCCAAGGGGAAATTCAAAATGAAGGATAAAAAAAAGTGTTACACTCAGCCTCAGATGTGACTATTTAGCTTGTAGTGTCATGCATTTGTAACAGGAGATGAAATGACGGGGGGAATTAATCGCTTTTGATACAGGCAGGGAACACCAGGGATGTGACTCTGTGGAGCAGCAGTGCTACCACTCCACCAACGTTCCACCCTCTCGTGTAATTAACAGTATTCATTATTTAAGGTTCATGACTTACCTGCAAAATGTAATATACATACGTTAATGCATTTCATCATCAAAGTGATGCCAGGTATAAATCTAAGGATTGTAAATGTTCAGAGAGTTGGAATATCATACATTTAATGTGTTTTCTCTGGCAATTGCTACTTGCCACTGCTGTCAGTTCAGGAGGAAGCTCTAGAACCACATAGCGATTAACTGCTGGGTCGGTTTTAAGATGATGTTTATGACAGTCTTCTTTAATGACAAAATAAACTAGGAGATTAAAGACGAAATTTCCAGTTTAATAACAAAATCGACCATTTCACTGTGTCCCTATTTTTTTTTTCCCCCCTCTGTGGCTCAAATATGCTGCTATACATTCTGATGCTGTTGTGAAGGTGGAAAAAAAAAAAAGACGGTACAGAAGATGGTATGGGAGACCTTTTAAAATGTATCACATCATTACGATGGGGAATATGCAACGCTTGAATGTAAAAGCACCATGAATGCATTTATATGTCAGAATTTTGCTTCACTACATCAAGCCATTCATCAATCATCATCAAACGTGTAGGATCTGCAAAGCAGCTTGCTGTCACATGTTGATAGTAAATAGAGACTTGAACATATTGCAGAAACAAACCCCCCAACCCACCCAATGTTTTGCTGGTACTACAACTTGTTCATGCATCGTGTTAATTTCGGAGGACATGCTCAGAGCATGCATCAAATGAACACTGGGAACATGTGGCAGCCATGATGCATGTGCATACATATTCAGAGCGTGAAGTATAAACCGGCCCTAAGACGTAAGGGAAAATCAACCCTGTTTGATGTTGGTCAGGGTGAGTCACAGGCCAATCTAAGTGAGTCGCTGGGGATAGCAAACAACATGACTGGTGGTCATGATTGGGGGCTTAATGAAACCACTGACATCTACACAGAATATTCTAATTACTCCAGCTATATTGTCATATGTTTGCACAGTAGCAGAGCCCAGCTCTTTCATCTGTCAGTAACACTGAAGATTTGTTGGTAGTCCCCAGAAGTCCAGTTTAAATATATGCTCAACAGACTGCACAAGTGCCAGATCACTACAAGTTACTTTACGGTTGATATGCCATTTTGCAGCATCTAGTGGCAGTAAAATTGATTATGGATACAAACGGGGACACTAGGGTTGGAAACCTCATTATCTGCGCTATGTCTTGACAGGTCACTGGTTGCCCTGGACTTCTCAGAATGCATGGCAGTGGCTGGTAAATCTGCAAAATGCTGAAAGTACAGACTAAAGATATGAAAGTTTGCAGATAAATGTACTGATTTTACTTTATACCATTCCCACAATCTACAGTAATCAGCTACTAAGATAGAAAATGCAAATGAGAATCTAAATGTTTAAATGGCATAAAAATGTTTTCTAAAGAGTAGGTTAAATATAATAACCATGTACATTAATTTGTAATGTGACTGTGAAAACACACCAGCAGTTATAAGAATATAACCGTTATTTGATTTATGTAACACCCCTGTGGTGGTCAAAACGCTTAAATATAGGTGCATTCACTGAGAACACTAGTAAAATTGCTAATATACCCTGTATATAACTGGGCTGTACAACAACAGAGCTAGACAAAAAAACAAAATCTCATATTTCTTGTGTTCCTTTGTTCATAAAATGTTCAACATATCAAATTATATGCTGCTAGAGGGGACTTTCCAAACTACTAAACAATTATAAAATTATAAATAACAACACAACACATAATGGTATATTTTTATTAGTATGTAGCTATGCACAGCAAAAATCTGGACAAACTTTCTTTATATCATCCTGTGTAATTGCCAGATGGTATTAAGCTCAGCATACACCAGTCAGCCACAGCATAAAGTGAATAACATTGATTATTTTGTTCAAATGGCACTTTTCATGGAGTGGGATATATTGGATGGTTTTTGAAGGTGATCTGTTGGAAGCAGAAAAAATTAGCAAGTACAGTATAAGGATTTCAGCGACTTTGACAAGGACCAAATTGTGATGGCTAGTCAATTGGGTCACAGCATCTCCAAAATGGTAGGTCTTATGGGGTGTTCCACATATGCAGTGGTTAGTTATGGGTGCCCAACACTCACTAAGTGAAGGTTTGCCTGCCTGCTCCATTCCCACAAAAGAGCTACAGTAGCAAAAAATGCTGAAAAATGTAATGCAGGCCATTGGAGAAAGTTGTCAGAACACAAAGTGCATCAAAGAATGCTGTGAATGGAGCTGCATAGCCCCAGACCAGTCAGATTACCCATGCTGACCCCTATCCACCACCGAAAGTGCCTACAATGGGCATGTGACTGTCAAAACTGGACTATGGAGTATTGAAAGAAGGCCTAGTCTGATGAATCATGTTATCTTTTAGATTGTGTAGATGGCCATGTGCATGTGCGTCATTCACCTGGGGAAGAAATGGCAGCAGCAGCATGAACTTTGGGAAGTGGCAGGCTGGTGGAGGCAGTGTGATGCTATGGGCCATTTTTCATCTGGGAAACTTGAGGTCCTGTTATTCCTAAAGATTGTGGCAGACTGCATACATCCCTTCATGAGAATCATATTTTCTGGTGGCAGTGACCTCTTTAACAAGGAAATTGTGCCTCCCTGCACTGCAAAAAATTGTTCAAGAATATTTTGATTAGCATAACAAAGAGTTCAGGATGAATTTCCCAGATCTCAACCTGATTGAGCATTTTGCAGGATGTAGGAAAAACAAGGCCCCACTTCACAACTTACAGGAGTTAAAGGATTCGTACCTAACATGCTTGTGCCAGATAGAACAGAAGACCTTCAGACTTTTTGTGGAGTCCATGCCTCGATGGGTCATAGCTGTTTTGACAACACAAGGGGGACCTACACAGTATTGGGAAGGTAGTTTTAATGTTGTGACTGATCATTGTATGATCCTTTTCTTGGAAGTGGTAAAAGGTATGATATCTATCTGTAGAGAGAATTGAAGCACAAATGCAGTGCAACTAACATAATTTTAAAGGGGGGGGGGGCAAAAGAGTGAATTGTGTTTGTTGAATGTTGTGTGTTTTGTTTTTTCCCCAGATTAATTATGTTTATCCAAGCGTTTACATAACACACTAAATCAAGTATTCTATATTACTCTAAGCTAATCTTACCAATTTTTGTATGCAATGTGGCAACTAACTGTGGACAGAAATCCAGTGAATTGCATTGGCTTTCTGGCTCCCCTTTGTAAAGCAAGTCTGCACTAATCACCACCAAAGAAACTATCATATAGGTTTTTTGTGAGCATGAAAGTATCCTTTTAAGCCAAAAGCTTCTTAAACTTTTGTTGCTCAGGGCCGTAACCTTCAGCAGTGGAAGTTTGCAGAACCATTTTTGCTTAACTCCTGTGTGTACACAAGTCCAGCCTCTAGGGTAATAATTGATGAACTGATTTGCTCATTAAGGCAATTTTTTTGTCCAATATCTGTGCTAATGTATGGGAGAATTTCTTCTGGCACCTTCTAGTTTTGCAGAAGTGGAAAAATAATGTCCTCCTGTTCTGACCGACACTTCTGTAATCATTCAAGAAGTGCATCTTAGTTTCAAGTTATGGGTGTACATGTCTACATAGCAAAACACATGTGGAAAAATAATGTCCTCCTGTTCTGACCGACACTTCTGTAATCATTCAAGAAGTGCATCTTAGTTTCAAGTTATGGGTGTACATGTCTACATAGCAAAACACATGGTTAATGTTCTCCATAATGAAATTCCAGGCACTATAATTTTTTTTTTTTTTTGGACACTTTACCCCTAGCTATTTCTGTTGTTGATCCAAGCTGGCCTTGGTCTGGACATGTTGCCTTTTGGATTCCTTTATTACAATATGGAGTTCTTTACACCAAAAATACGAGCAATGCCATGTAGCTCAGCTAAAGCCAGATAAGAAGTCAATGCCATCCTGGTGTTTGACTGACTGTTTTTACTTTGATGAATTGAGTGTGCACACAGATGTCAATACACTAGGTATGAATGTGTTTTATTCCCTAAGTTTGTGTTGTTTTTTTTTTTTTTGTTTTTTTGTCTTTGTCAGTGTTTCATCCCAATTGAAAATGTTTTTATTAATCATATGTATATCATTAATCTTTTTACAGAGAGGACTGAAGAATGTTTTTGATGAAGCGATCCTGGCAGCTCTTGAGCCTCCTGAGACTAAACAAAAAAGAAAGTGCTGTTTACTATGAAGATATCTCTCCATATATTTAAGCATGGAGATGTGACAACTCTTTAATTGCTGACCAAAAGATGGAGGTTGTGTGCTGCTGATTATTCCAATACCGCTGTACTAAATGTGTGTGACTGCCCTTAACTATTTCATCTATGAATGGCTCTGGTCAGCCCATTTTCTAGGGTTGTGGAAGGGCAAGTTTGAAGTCATAAATGAGATTTAAGAGCAGTAAAGCTTCTGTGTTGAGCTTGATTCAGAAGCCCTTTTTAGATAGGAATGAGGCCATCCTACTAAATTATTGCATTCAAGACTTTCACCTTAATATGCATTATATGGGAAAAATAACGTAATGCAATACAGTGGCTTCTGTTTAGGTTGTCATTTTTTCTTATGTTATTAGTAATTTTTTTTATTATTCTACTTTAAGACATGTAATTAAAGGAAATGAAGGTGGTTATACAAACTTGACATACTGTAAGGTTGAGTGTGGTTAATTTTCAGAACATCACTGTTTGCCCTTCACACTCCTAGTTAAATCGCTGTTAATAAAAGCTTTTTATCTGGAATTGTAGCCCCCACTGAACAGAGTAGGAAACCCTTTTATTCGGGCTCTAAAAAGCACAGAGGCAGCACAGATCAAGTTTAAGTTTCTTGCAGTCTAGGATTACTTATTTATGCATTTAAGTACTTCACTCCATAAGTAATTTTGTTTGGTTTCTTTACTAGATAAGCAGTGTATATGTGTAGTTATTTCAATGTACCACCATTTCATAATCTTACTTGACTAATAAGGGGGATGACAGTTGTCTTTTTGTCACCCTTGAGCTGCCGCTGATTGGATTGTCCTACTAGCAGTTTAATTTTGGCTTTGTTTAGTCAAGAAATAAGATCTGCTGAAAAAACTGTGTCTCAAGCTAAATGCATTATTCCCGTAATCGGTTAAGTTCAGTAGTAGTCACGGTAGTCAGTTTGATTAATTCTAAGTGTCAGTGTGTGTTATTTTATAAACATTTTTCACTCCTGTAATATTGTCCATTGCCAAAAATGTGGAAATAGCAAGTATTAATAAGTAAACATGTTTAGCATCTGTGACAAAACACTTCTGTGATGTTTGTTAAAAAATGAAGTTTCCTTTGCACTTGGGCTTTTGGTATATGGCACCAGCTTTGAATGTTTTGATGATTAGTAACAGGGCACAAGTGGTTTATTTCTATTAATCTATTAGTTAATATAAAACAAATATAAAGCTATATTTTGAAAATTCCTTATTTTTTCAAATAAAAGCTGACAACTTTTTAAACTGTTGTATTCAATAATCAGTTGTACATCTAGTCCTTTTTGTACCTTCATGATTGGGATTTAGTTCCAATTACATTATAAGTGAATAACCTGGCAAAATTATTACTTTATTTCCCTTTGTATTTTGTGGCTTATTTCAGTTGGATTTTTCTATGGTATGAAGATCTGAGTCCAGAACTGAATCTACTTTGCTTCCATTATTTCTGGGATAGGCACTTGCTCCCCCTCGCCATTATAAGGTGATTTAAAAAAATTGATGGATAAAGAGCTAAAATTATTCAGTGCTTTAATACATTATTCTGTATGTATACATATGGTAATTACATGTAACATGTATCTCACCAGTAGTTTTGAGTATCTTAAGCCAATGTTGGGTGAGTGACAATCCACTGTCATTTTTAACCTGAATGATACAGTGGTTTGGGCTATATTTAAATATATATAGCCAGTAAAAAGTGGATATTATGGTCTACATAGGTTTCAGCGTTAACTTTGAATTATCTTCCTTTTTGAGCTACCTCATATACACCAAAGACAGATCTGCAATTCACCAGCTATTGCTTAGCAGTTATTTTTGTTCTTCATAGTTACTGCAAGCCTCTGCATTGTTATCTAAGATTTTTTTTCTTATTGATTCCTTGTCCTTTCAACATTTTTTAATCCATTAGTGTTTATTTACAAGCCCTTCACAGGGGTCAGAAGTGCCTGTTGATGTATAATGTCAAGTGGCATGCTGAAGCCTTGCTAAACTTAAGAAAACGGAGCAGTCCTGTGATATTGACTAAGTACTGTCTTTCCACATTTTAAATTTTTTTTTATTTGAAAAGTTATATTTTTGTGCCCCCTTTTTTTACATTAAGAGATCAAAGGTTTAATGAAAAAAGAAAATGTCTGTCTTTATCTTAATGATTTTGCTAACAGTTTTGAATGGGAAATAAACTTCTTTAAATGTCAAACTAATTGTTTTTTTTTTTTTTTTTTTAAACTAATTTTTACTTTTTTGCTTCCTTGGAGTAAAATCATTCTGAAAAGCAATATGAAGATGCATTAGACCACCAGTTTGTGCATTTTTTCAACCTTTTACCTCTATATTTAAGATGGAGACACAAAGGAGACTTAAATAGGACAAAATATGGATCTTGTGGAAAAAGAGATTTTATATTCAGTGCTTACTTTTAATAACTCCTTTTATCAAAAAATGCAGTGGATTGCTCATCTTTAGATATTGGAGCCATTCATTAGTAGTTGTCTCAGTTGAGGATCTCATATTTATGAGTGAAAGAAATGGGAAATTGCTTTACTTTCTAATAAGTCTTGGATATGGGTTTTATGGATGCTGTGCATTATGGTGCACTGACATTATTTTACTGCTTCAGAAGCCAGATTTGAACCTTAACGTGTACATCGTACCTAGTCACCTTATATATTTGGGTCCTTCCTTCAGTTTCCTCTCCCATACCAAAATTGCACCTTAAATAATTTGAGTATAAGCTGGCCTGGTGAGACACCTGTGTTCTGTCCTGTCAATGTATAGGGCTACAGAGATAAGCTACAGCTTCTAGGGATCCTCTAATCGAAAGAATTGTTTTCAGAAAACAAAAAATAGTTTATGTTCATTTGAGGTTATAGTTTGGCTTTGGAAAATTCCTGAAATTGTTTGCAATCATAGATTGCAGCCTCCTTGATATCCTGAAAAACAACAAAGCAACAGGTGAATTTTTTTTAAAGTAATAGTTGTGTAATGAAGAATAAAGATATTTATTGCATTTCTGGTACATAGTACAGTCGTCCCCTTTTTTTTTTTTTTTTTTTTTTTTTTTGTGGAAGTTTTGAATATAGTGTAAACTCAACATTCTTCTTCATCCCTAGGTACTATATTTATACCATAATGTTTACAGGAAAAGCACTGTTAACTAGTCTATGGAGTTTGTCTAATTAATCCACATTAAGTTGTGTATGTGGAATTTTCCTGATGAAATGGTAAAGGAATTAGTTATTCATACTTAAAGCAAAATGCATGGTTTGAAACCAATGTTTTTTGAAGGTTTTAGAGTAGACACAAACATAATAAATGCAGTAAATGATTTTGCTGTTTCAAGTCCTTTGCATTTCATGATCTTGTGCACAATGCAAACAGCCAGTGCTTTACTGTCACTCGTTTTGCTCATCTGCAGGTGTGGACTTGTACCATATTCCGGCACTGTTTGCATTGCACTGAACAGCACCAGCGGAACTTGCAGCTGCACCTCTCAATAACCTCAGCATGCTCGGTATGAAAACCTCTGCCACAGCACATGAGGTCGCAAGCATCTGCTGCCAGCCTGGAGGAAGTGGCATTGCACTGCCTGCCTGCAGTCCCAGGGATTCCTCCACGGGGGTCCAGTTCACAAAAATCTGGACTTCCTGAGAGGTAGATTAAGTCCTGTAGAGTGTAAGGCTTAAAATGAGTGTCTTTGGGCACCAGAACTTTTCGAGATCCAACTTTCCGTTGCTCAACCTCAGTTGCTCCATCAAAACGTTCCTTCAGTACAACTCCTACTCTGCGGAATGGTGGCATGACCTTCCAACATGTTCGAACTTCACAAGACCCAGATACTCCATGGCATTTACACTCCACTCGCATGTTGTTTAGAATTGCCTGAGAAAACAGAACTAGCTTTAATATTGGTAAACACAGTTTTGCAGGAAATTAACTCAAACTAGCAATGTAGTATTATTTTATATCCCCATTGTATATTTAATTTTCTTGTCTATGCTATCTTATGTTTGTTGAACATACTTAAATATTGTTATTCTTGCTACTGCCTACCTTTCGTCCAGCTTCATTATTGTGTAGGTTCATAAGTGCTCGGCTGGAAGAAGAACCCCGGATCCTTTCAGGGTTATCAACAAATGACTGTGAGAATGATACTCCATAAGAGAGATTGTCGGAACATCCAGACCACTGGAAACCTAAAGTGGGAGAATAAACAGTAAAGAAACAACACAAGGTGCCAAATAAATGGTTATCGAAAAAGAGGGAGTGTACCTTCAGGACTGACTCCGCGCACTTTGCGGTCACAGCCACACTTCTCTAACTCGCCACGGCTGCACGCTCGGGTGATAGCAAATGCCACTCCAGCTGAAGAGATTGCATGAATGAATGCTGCTTCACGTGTGCCTGAGGAGAAAAGGTAGCAACTGAAAGGCTTAACTTTAATCTTGTGTGTGTTTGTGTCTGTGTGTTTAGCTTAATGTTGCAGTGAGTCTTTTGATAATCATTTTAAAACTGCATGCCTTGGCTGGTGTCTTTTGGTAATTGAAGTTCATTGATTATTTACAGTACTCAATAATTTATTAGTTTTATTGATCACTTTGACATATACCCAAATTATAGAACACATTCTTGATGCTGTATTTTAGAGCAGGCTACATGCTAGTCAAAGTATAAACTAATTTGTCATTTTTATTGGAGCTAAAGCACCTGTAGGAGAGCCACTGTATACATATGACTAAAGACTGTGTCATGCAGAGCTGCTTCCCATTTAGGTAAATCCTTCCCCGCTTGCATGAAATACTAAAAGCAACCAATTTCAAAATGGCAACTGCCCAATTGTAACCAGTCTTTTCACAATAAATGTAACATCTGTGTTGTTTTAATTAGCAGATGTACAGTACATGCAAACATTGATTGCACCTACTGATTTGATCCTGTATCTGGAGTACCTGTTTGATCAAAAGACTCTTTGGAATTTCCTTTACTCTTGGAAAATTGATAGCCCCACTCCAAAAATTGCATAGAGTAAAAATAGGGTCATATCCAATGATAATAAAATGAAATGGTATACATCCACTATTTATACAAAGTGTCAAAGGTTTGGTACTGTAGTAAACCACAGCAATAGCAATCTTGAATACCTTATGGTTCAAAGTAATTCATCAAGCATAAATGCTAGTGGAAATCTTTGTGCACCTGTCTTTTTTTTTTTTTTCCCCAAGAACATTTGCCCTATTCAGAGACTTTAGGAGTCATGCATCAATATCAATGGATTGTTTATTTCACTTTTCCACATTTACTTCCAATAATCTGTTTGCAATGCAAGAACAATGGCTGAAAAGCACTGCACAATAAAAGCATCAAAACTGGACAAAGACTAACATTTCTATTTGGACAGATGACAATATATTGTAAATAGCTGTAATCTTATAAAATTAACACATCTGATCACTGTTTACCTAGTGATCATTTATCTTCACCTTGTTTTCAAATGGATTTTCGCATTCATTGTATGTGAGTTCTTAAGTACAGCATTTAAACTTATGCTGCATATTCTTAGCCCGAAAAAGAAAATCACATAGCAGTTACATTAAGAACTGCTGTAAATACTGATCAAGAGCAGGTGCCTTTCACACAATTGTGTTCCATTGAGAAAAAGGACATGCTGTGCTGTTTTCCATCAGTACTGGATCTCATACATTAAATATGATACAAGCTCTTGCCCTTTCAAAAGCTAGTTCCCATGTTAGTAAGACTCCAACATTGTTCCAGTTAAATGTTAGTAAGACTCCAACATTGTTCCAGTTAAAAAGGCACAGTATTCAAATTAAGGCAGCACATACACACTTTATGTACTCTCCAGATTTAAAGTACTGGCTACAAACATGAATGCTGCCATGGTGTATAAAAAAAATAAAAAAAAGTGTCCCTTTATTTCTTTGGATTGCTTGCATCCATTTTCTTCACTTTGTGTCGTCAGTGAGAAAGCTGGTGAAACTCAGGCCAAGGATGTTTGTGTTTTGAATCTGAATACAGAGGAACATAGTGTAGAATTGCTTCTTTTGCAATGCTGCCATTGTTTAGGATAACCAGAAGAGAAGTACCCGTTGACGAAAGTTCCCAGAAGATAAAATACTGAGATGTGAAAAGGACTAATTGTGCGTTTAATGCCTCAGCAATGTTTATTGAATATTGTGGCAAAATTTCATTACTCATAACCAACGAACCCACTGCTGGTGAAATAAAAGCTTAATACTTTAAGGAAGGCACTGATATACTACATCATTTCCATCAAAATAGGTTACAGATATCAGAACCGTTTATCTCCATGATATCCAGAATGCCCAGCGCATTTATTTTCAAAATGTATATACTCTAGTGCCTAAAAGTGTTATAAAATGAGAAGACAGACCATACAATGGCTGCAAAACATGTACCTATGCTATATATACTGTATCTGAATAACATGAGTGTTGTTAAATTCAAACTGGAAAAAAGAGACACTTCCACTCGTGTTATATGGTAATAACACCCATGACCATTAAAAAATGCTGTTCTGTTTTGGCTCAAGAAGTGGGTTTTACTAACCATGTGGGTAAAATGTTTATTTGATCTTCAGTGAACTTTGCATCATACATTCTACCCCTCCATCTCTCTCTTCCCCTTTTACTCTATTTTAAATAGGTTTTTATTGTACTAAAATAAAATGATGACACTATGAATAACAAAGTTATGCATGCTGACAGAGGGAACATGCTAAACCTTTTAAATCTTTTGCTGCCTTTGGAATGGTAGAACAATTTGTACAAAGCAGGTCATTCAGTTTTGAAAGCAACCACAGAACTACTGTCAGCCAGAGTACTTAGTCATAGGCAACATGGAATAAATTACCATCTATGTGAAGAAAAACTTTAACATTTGTACAAAACTTACTTTTGTACCCATGTTCTTGTTAAAGGACTCATTACAAAGTAACATATTTACCTGAGAATTAGCAAGTTCTGGGAAGTGGTGGGAATAATAATGTTTGCAGTTAAGTAAACCTGATTTTTATGTAAATCCAACTCAATTGTACTGTAAAAAGTCTGAAGTAGTATAAGCCACCCAAACTAGGGTGTTCAAAAGAAATGTAATTTACTTCATGATATAAAAGTGTGTAATATAAGTGTGTAATAGCTGAATCAAACATTTGAAATATTAAAATGTATACTTCAATTTAAATGTTTAAAATTTAAATAATCTCAATTGTAATAGACAGTTGTCATTTTTCAGCTTCTGATAGAGTTCCATAGAGGATTACATCCCTAGTAAACAATCAAAAATAACATCCTTCTATATAAAAGAGGTCGGGATTGTCCTTCCGTCCCGTGAGTGCTACGCAGGCGCGGAGTTTCACACACGCCCCGTCCATTTTGCAATGCACGATGGGATTTGTAGTTTCGTTTTTCCAGGTAAAAGATGATTTTCTACAACAGACTGTGCGATATCTTCTTCTTCTTTCTTACTATATAAAAGCGGTCGGGATTGTCCTTCCGTCCCGTGAGTGGAAAGTGTAGCGGTATTCCGCTTATCACAGACTTACTACTTGCAGCTTGCGGTACGAAGCGACATGATGTGAGCAGAGTTCTGGTGCTCCCATCGTTCCCTTGCTTTTGTGCGCGATGCGCTGGAAAAATAGACAAAATTATGTCTCTGGAAATAATTAATGTTGATGGAGTACAAATGCCTCACCGCATAGTAAATATCAGGGGGGTTCAAAAGGGCGACCTCAATATAGAAAAAAAGTTTAGATTTCATCACAAAAATAACAGAAACTACGAGTATTAAAGTAATACCGCTCAAATGCAATATAACCAAATTAATGAGTTTGTATAAAATATCAAATTGATCTACATATTGAATTGCCTTAAGAAGTGGTCAACTTAAAAGTCGGTCGCCTTAAAAGGCGGGTCAGCCTAGTTATATTCATAATCACTGATCTTGAAAGAGTATGAAACAACACCCCACATGTGTATATGTTTGAAATTTGTTATCTTAAACTTTATGGGAGTAGCTGTTAGAAGGCTAGAACCACCAATAAAGAATCAAATATCAAAAATATCATATTCATAATCAGCAACCTTGAAATACTATAAGACAACTCTCCACATGCCTATAGTACTACAGATCCCTATTTTTTCAATGTTTTGTGAAACAGAGTAACTGTAACCCCTCATATCCCCTTAGTGATTAAACCCTAGAGGGTCAGTTGATGTGGCATGCACAACTTCAAGTCCTTCTGATCATTCTAGTTGACACCTATTGGTTTTCTCTTTATCATATAGGTGTAATTTCCTGTACAAAATATGGCCCAAAAATATGCCTAAAAATGAGGGGTTTCAGGCCTAGAGGGCCAAAAATAGGGGGAACCCCAAAAAGGTTAACATCTTGCATAATTAGACATCAACACGAGTCAAAATGTATATATAGGTATATAAAGTTAGGTCCATAAATAGTTGGACAGAGACAACTTTTTTTCTAATTTTGGTTCTGTACATTACCATAATAAATGAAAACTCAGATGCAGTTTAAGTGCAGACTTTCAGCTTTAATTCAGTGGGTTAAACAAAAAGATTGCATAAAAATATGAGGCAACTAAAGCATTTTTTTAACACAGTCCCTTCATTTCAGGGGCTCAAAAGTAATTGGACAATTGACTCAAAGGCTATTTCATGGGCAGGTGTGGGCAAGTCCATCATTATGTCATTATCAATTAAGCAGATAAAAGGCCTGGAATTGATTTGAGGTGTGGTGCTTGCATGTGGAAGATTTTGCTGTGAACAGACAACATGCGGTCAAAAGAGTTCTCTCCATGCAGGTGAAAGAAGACCTCCTTAAGCTGCGAAAACAGAAAAAAACCCATCCGAGAAATTGCTACAATATTACGAGTGGCAAAATCTACAGTTTGGAGAAAGAAAGCAAGCACTGGTGAACTCAGCAACGCAAAAAGACCTGGATGTCCACGGAAGACAACAGTGGTGGATGATCGCAGAATCATTTCCATGGTGAAGAGAAACCCCTTCACAACAGTCAACCAAGTGAACAACATTCTCCAGGGTGTTGATATCGATATCTATATTATATTGATATCCAAGTCTACCATAAAGAGAAGACTGCATGAAAGTAAATACAGAGGGTGCACTGCAAGGTGCAAGCCACTCATAAGCCTCAAGAACATAAAGGCTAGATTGGACTTTGCTAAAGAACATCTAAAAAAGCAAGCACAGTTCTGGAAAAACATTCTTTGGATAGATGAAACCAAGATCAGCCTCTACCAGAATGATGGCAAGAAAAAAGTATGGAGAAGGTGTGGAACAGCTCATTATCCAAAGCATACCACATCATCTGTAAAACACGGTGGAGGCAGTGTGATGGCTTGGGCGTGCATAGCTGCCAGTGGCACTGGGACACTAGTGTTTATTGATGACGTGACACAGGACAGAAGCAGCCGAATTAATTCTGAGGTGTTCAGAGACATACTGTCTGCTCAAATCCAGCTAAATGCAGTCAAATTGATTGGGCGGCGTTTCATGATACAGATGGACAATGACCCAAAAGATACAGCCAAAGCAACCCAGGAGTTTATTAAAGCAAAGAAGTGGAAAATTCTTAAATGACCAAGTCAGTCACCTGATCTTAATCCAATTGAGCATGCATTTCACTTGCTGAAGACTAAACTTCGGACAGAAAGGCCCACAAACAAACAGCAACTGAAAGTCGCTGCAGTAAAGGCCTGGCAGAGCATTAAAAAGGAGGAAACCCAGCATCTGGTGATGTCCATGAGTTCAAGACTTCAGGCTGTCATTGCCAGCAAAGGGTTTTCAACCAAGTATTAGAAATGAACATTTTATTTCCAGTTATTTAATGTGTCCAATTACTTTTGAGTCCCTGAAATAAAGGGATTGTGTAAAAAAAAAAAAATGCTTTAGTTGCTTCACATTTTTATGCGATCTTTTTGTTCAACCCACTGAATTAAAGCTGAAAGTCTGCACTTCAACTGCATCTGAGTTGTTTCATTTAAAATTCATTTTGGTAATGTACAGAACAAAAATTAGAAAAAAGTTGTCTCTGTCCAAATATTTATGGACCTAACTGTATATGTTTGGGTTTGCTTGTACCAGTGAATCAGGAGGTGCTGGACAAAAACAACTGCAATGATTTTAAACCATTCATAAGTAATTTGTAAGAACACAAGAATATTATTTGTTTAAGCAGCATTTTGAGATAGCGTGTAGTATAAAAAATGCTCTAAAAATACATTTGAACTATTTAATTTACTTTAGCTTTGTTGTATAATTGTTTATCCATTTTAATGTAATGATTAAAGAATCTGTACATCTGGGTGTGCTCCTGACCTTGCATGACAACTTTTCCAAACACATTGATCCCCTGTACTGTAGAGCAGTTCCATCGTCGTGTCCGAAACTGGTGCTGGCACTCCTCAATGGCAATCTCGGCACCCCGCCGTACTGAATCCATTGCCTCCAGTTGCTGACGACAGAGCTGTACCTGACCTGCACTTAATCCTTTAAGGAGGGCGCAGCTGTCAGAGTCACGTAGACTTCGGGCTAATGGCTGCTTGACCAAAGACCTGAAAAGTACAATGGGAATGACATGAAAAGACTCAGTCTATGTGTTTTGAAGATTGGCTGGTTATTTGGTCTCACATGGAAACTTTTGTCATATTAAATTGTAACAATAAAGATCAAAACTGAATTCTTCATCAACAAAGCCTAAAAATTAAATAAAAACCAAGGTCTATTGGATGTAGTAGGTAAAAAAATAACAGAAGAAACATTTAAATAACGTCAATATCACAGTCTCTCTCTGGTTACCTTCATCATTTGATATCTTTTCCAAATCTGCATTAAGGTCTATAAATACTTTTAAAATTAATGAGGAACATATTCTTATGAAAAAGAGTTGTCTGGAATTTGAGAGGCCAGTGTTGATTAGAATGGCGAAGAAGTGCACATGGTTATGATAATCTGAATGCCGGTGTGAACATTATTTGGTTTCAAAATGATCACTCAGCGAGTTAATAATGTAAGCCTTTTAGAGCCAGAAGCTGTCTCTCTCTCTCTCTCTCTCTATGTTTAACCTAAAAAATAGTGGACCCCTAGCCACCTAGCAGTTGCTTGAGTCATGTCCATTATGCCGCTAAAATCATTAAGAGACCTGTTCCTAGCCCAAATTCAGCACTAACCTTGATAGTGAAACACCAGGAGGTGTAATTATCAAAGCTGAGTTTCTACTTTAACACAATTAGAATTCAAGGTACTATGTAATGTGAATATCTTATTGTCTTAAAGCATGCAGAAAACGATCAGTATTTGAATTGTACTATTTTACACTGAATAAATAAAATAAAAAAATGCTGAAAACAGACTAAATTACACTACAAATACCTAAAAAAACAACCGCGAGGAAAGATTGACGCTAGGACAAATTTACACAGAATAAGTTGAAGGCCTGATACATGACTACAATTTAAAAAAAATAAAATTTCGATTCACAACAAATATGCACGAAGATGCATCAGCAACAGATTACTGTACACCGCTACACGTTCAGAGAAAAGTAACACAGCACTGAACATACACATGAGTAAACCAAAAAAGTAAGTGCAATGTGAAATATAATAAGTTAGCAACAGCTTATGGGTACTGTAGTTCGAACAAGCAGAGCGCACCGTTCTGCCGTTGGTGTATTGAATCGATTACTTGTTTGAATCCGCGGCAGGATTCCCTACGATTGTTGAACAACGCTTCGTAGTGAGATTTCTTTGGGAAGGGGGAGTTAACCCGCTGAAATTCACAGAAGGATGTTTGTTTGTGTCAGTAAGCTTTTTAGGCACCCGTCTTGGGCAAAAGTTTTGGTAGCCCCAGTCATCATGCACCACGGCATGTGCAGATCCTTAACTGATTTACAAATATGCAGCAACAACAGACAACATAATCCGTCAGTCTTTATGGTCGATCAGAACGAGCTTCGTCACGTAACGTTTTTCTGCTCATTCATACACTTTTCACTGAGTCATGATGTATTCACTTCCACACTGAGCCAACATCCTCCGGTGAATTTTAGCACAGCAGTATTTCACTCTCCCTACCAAAAAGTATTTTCACTACAGCGCACTGTTCAACAAAATCGCAAGCTAAGTGAGCATATTCGCTTACTCTCAGCATTAACTAGAATGGCTGATAGCTGCGCACATGTACGTATTTAAATTACCCATAAACCATCGCTAATGTGTTGTATTACGTCAGTTTGTAGCCACTACACCTACCGCGTAATTGTCAAATGGCCTTTACTTTTTTGATTTACCCTCGTAGTTCCGTGTAAGAGAAGATTATACAATAAAAAACGCATACAAGTTTGAAAAACGGTCCCTACTGTAGGCCAGACCTCAACTGCATGATTATTGCAAGTTAAAGGTAAACAGTTGTAAATCCTTGCATATTTCATTTAACCTAACCTGCGTCGCCATGTCATGGAGTTATTGATTTGAAAAAGCTTAAGTTTGTGAAGATACTAATTTAACATAGCTAATTTAGCATAGCAACGAACACAACAGAGATCTAAAGCTTACTGTTTTATGTAACGAATTGCAATATACAAATCATCAAAACTTTAATGTTCAATATTGTATGTGTTGCTTTTCCATAAGCTCTTGAACTGGTGCTATGTTTGTAGTATTTCTTGTTGAAATTGCGTACGTTTTGTGATGCGACATGATGGATTTTATGCTGAAATTCTCAATAATGTTATGTCACAATGATTACATTGTAAAAGAGTGTGCCTTTCTCAGCTTAGTTTACATGAGCAACCTTTATTTGCTCGCGCTGAAGGTTTGTTCAAGAGAAAACGTACACACTTTTGAAAGGAAGTGATTACCATGAAACTGTAAAACATAACATCAATAAAATAGATTTCTATTTCTAGATTTCTTTTCCATTGCTTTTTCAATATATTTTTGTGAGTTCATTTGTAATTTTATTTCCTCTATTGAATGAATGGTCCTAAATGGTATAATATGTACCAAATATCTTTTTTTTGCATTGCGTTTTGAGTTGCTTGCCCTGGGCATATTTTTCACATTGTTGGATAAAACTTGGTGTTATAATTCTGAAAAGAATGTTTTAGGAAGAAACGTTTGCAGGGTTTACACTACTATGAAATATAAAATATAAAGTCTAATATAAAATAAAATATATTTGTTCAAGTAAAATATTGACACTACACAGAGGTTTTCAGACCCATATGACACAGAATTGAATTAAGTTGGTTTGAAAATTAGTATGGTTTGGGTACAGTATGGTAAGGTTTTCAACCCTGTTCATGTACCCTTGTGCCTGATGACCTATCCTCTTTAATTAGTTCCTTTATCAGAAACCCACTGTTGCAGTTATTTTCACTTCTGATTAATGACTTAATTTTACTTTCATATGAGAAAAAGTCACCACATTCCACAGCTCCTTGCAGTACAAATCATTTTTGAAATACTATTTGTTTTGAATAATTTTTAAAACTCACTTTTTTCTAATTACATTCATTCAAGCTGATCAGCCTGACTGGTATAAAAAGTATCTTTATACTACACTTTTCAGATCATCATGATAGGTACACAATGTTTGTGTGTTCAATCTTTTGATTACACTCCTGTATACTAAAACAGAAGACTATATATTTCTACGTTCTTGGAAATTATTTCTAGTGTTTCTTATTAGTAGTGTCATAGAACTTAGACAGCTATGGTTGCATATATTTAAGGATTATATTTAAGAAAATGTCTATTTGCTAGTCTCTCTGTTATATTAAAAAAATCCTGGCATGAGATGAGACCTTTTCATGTTCTGTGAGACAGGACTGTGTGCCAAGAGATTTAACCATGCCCGGGGCTGGAAATAAAAGATAAAGAGTAGACGACAAAGTAGAACATCATAAAGAATTCAAAACGTTGGCACGATACACATGTAGGGCAGGTTAAGAGATAATGGAAGTACAAAAATTAAAAAGTCTCAAAAAATGATAGTAAAGATTGCATTAGCGCAAACAAACGGAAATTATTACTCAGTGAAATAATGGAACAGTGAAATCAGATTGAATATATTGTTCAGATTTAAACTTTAAGTCGGAGACTTGTAGGTCATGTAATTCTTGTTGCCAATGGGGAAAAGTAGTGTTTCTTCCCAATGAAGAGGCGTATCCGTGAGAATTAAAAGATGTGTTGTTTGGTGAAAATGAAATCCACATACGCAAGCAGCAGAGACGTGATTTGGCTGGCGCATAGCGCAGGCCAGGGGAGTTGGTGAGTGAAACGAGCAGGGGCAAAGCCCCCTAGTAATAATTGATTAAAAACCTTCACTCAGTATTAGTTGTTGCAATGTCTGCTCTTGTCTTTCATTGCTGTTCCTGTACTTGTCATATCAGGTTCCTCTGTTTTGTTAAAGATCTCCAAATTTAACTCTTTTTTTCTTGTTCTTGCCTTTTAATATCTTTCACGTTCCATTTTACTGCTGTCTTTCCAATTTCAGTGTTTTAAAGCTATACTCATCTCACCCTTGTTTTCTATTTATGTTAATTACTTTGCAATGCAATGCATGTGGTAATAACATAAAATGCATTTTTAATTCCTGGCAGCACAGTGACACAGTGTTAGCACTGCTGCCTTGCATGAAAGAAACTGGGTTTCATGTCCCAGGAGCTCTCTGCATAGAGTTTGCATGTTCTTCTTGTGTCTGTCTGGGTTTTCTCCAGGAGCTCCAATTTTTTTTTCACACTCTAAAAGACATGCAGGTTAGATGACTTGGTGTTGCTAAATTGGCTGCAGTGCATTTGTGAGTGTGTGTGTGTGCTCACCTTGCAATGGACTGACACTCTGTAATGGGATTGTTTCTTCCTTGAGCATGAGGCTTGCTGGGACAGGTTTCAGCTTTCCCACAACCCTGCACTGGAAAAGCTCATAGGTAAAGTGGTTGATTTTTTTTTCTTCATTCCAATATGTGATGCACGGTCAATGAGAATCATATATAATTAAGGAAACATGCAAACTGACACTTTAACTTAATATAGGAAAACAAATGGAAAATAATAAAAGAATGATATAAGGAGTACTAATTTCATTTTAGTCCATTAAACAGTTTGGTGGTCTGCTCTCAAGCAGGAATAAATTGTGTGACAGTCAGTGAGCACCAATGGGATTAATGCTTCCTTTTCTATTTTCGTTGTCTTCTTAAATTCTGTTTTTATTAGGGTATAGTGTCGATTGTATACAGCATCTGTTAGAATGAAAAATACAGTGCATTTTATTAGAAAAACATCTACAGGTTTAATTAGATGACACTTATGCTTTTAGATTTAAACGCTATAGACCAATAGTCCTGTCAGATATATATAGGTCGGCACATGGTGCAGTGGGTAGCACTGCTGCCTCGCAGTTAGGAGACCCGGGTTCACTTCCCGGGTCCTCCCTGCATGGAGTTTGCATGTTCTCCCTGTGTCTCCCTGCATGGGTTTTCTCCAGGTACACCGGTTTCCTCTCATAGTCCAAAGACATGCAGCTAAGGTGTACTGGCGATTCTAAATTGTCTCTAAGGAGTGTGTGTGTGTGTGTGCACCCTGTGGTGTGCTGGTGCCCTGCCTGGGGTTTGTTTCCTGCCTTGTTGGCTGGGATTGGCTCCAGCAGACCCCCGTGACCCTGTACTTAGGATGTAACAGGATGGATATAGATAGGTTTATGAGGTACACTTTTTTATGTGTGCATTTTTGGTGGTAGTGTATATGTGTCACTGTTTTGAAGAGACATGCAAGTCAGACTTTAGATGTACTTTGTACACATGACAATAAACTTCAACTTGATAATCTATATTTATGAATATTAAAACATTAGAACAAGCTTTTCAGCAGAACAAAGCTTGTTAATCCTATTTATCTAATTGTTCAAAAATAAAATTGAGTTGAGTTTTGAAATTCCCCAAAGTACTCCTTGCTGCTACACTACTTGGTAATTTATTCCTTGTTTAAATGGTCTGCTGTCAGATTAAATGGAATGAAGAAGCAGCTAAATGTGCTTAGAAGTGACACATGGTACTGATCAGTACTGACTAGTGATGTGACATTTTCTCTTCAAAACATATACTGATAACCCTAAAATTACAAAAAAAAAATTCAGTTTCTTACATTTTTATTTGAGTTAATTTTCCTTCACTGATTTTATTGTATACAGTATTAATAAAACTGAATGTAACTAAGAAAGTATATTTAAAAGTTGGAAATATATAGAAGCAAAGAACCCAATAGACTATTCTCTATTAGCAATAGAGATTTCCAGTTCCTCCAAAATGGAACATTTTGAACAACATGTATTGAACAATATCATCTTGAACAATATGTATTCTTATTAGCCACTCCCCTTAGCCACTGGCCATGCCTGCATGTGACTCACCCTTAACCCTTGAACTACTAACTGCAATGCCAAAGTGTTATAGGCAGATGCCTCACTCCAGGTAACAGATGGCTGTCATTAATTAGGTATGAATTGTTGCATTAATCTTTAATCTCCGGTCCTTTTGTTATTCAAATAAAAATATTTATCAAAAATTAAGTTTTTATTATACTTAATAATAAATTTGAATTAATTTATTCACTAGCCCAGGAAACACAACACAGGCATGTGGAAACAGAGTGATAAGACTGAATGGAAGGTTGTGCATGCATCCATCCATCTATTCCATACATTAGTTTTCAAACCCTGCTTATCTAGAGCAAGGTGAGAGCATGCATCAGACTTTAGGGAGGAACAAGCTCTGGACAGAACGCCAGCCTATTGAAAGGTGAACACACAACCACATACGTACACATATCAGGGCCAGTTTACCATTGTCAATCCATCTATCCTGCATGTCTTTGGACTGTCTTGGACCTGGATTTGGAGGAAACCCACAAGAACACGGGGAGAAAATGCAAACTCTACACAGCAAATGAAGCAGCAGTGTCACCACAGTACCACCGTGCTGCCTGCATAATGTGCATGTGTCCTATCTTAATACTGCAATTAATCAATTAGAAATGTCAACTTTTTCAACATGTATGAAAAAAAAATCTAATGTTGATGTAATCCAATTCAGGATCGCATATGCTGTAATTGATACCAGCAGCTTTGGGCACTTGGCAAGAAGTGATTTTAGATGGGGTGGTTTGCATGCATACCACACACCTAAACTCATCCTTATAGGTCCAATTTAGAGTCACCAGTTAACCCAACACATACACACACACAAGGAGAGAATGTGCAAACTCTGCATAGACAGACAGGCAATTCAATCCCAGTCTTGTGGAACTGTGAGGCAGCAGCTCTAGCCACTGCACCAATTTCACACCTGGAAAGCTTTATTTTTATGTCATAATGCAAAAAAAGTAAATCAGAGTTACTGAAACTGGCTTTAGAAACTGATCTTTTTGTATCACCCTTAACATGAAAACACATTTTTGTTTCTCAGAACAGTCTATGGCTATTCAAATTCCTTTAGGTATCAAAATTCAGTTTACGTAAATTATGGGCCATAGAGGACCCCACACTTGGGTTTCAGACTATAAAGCCTTTTGTGTTTGAATCCAATACCATGTTGACTGTGTGGAGTTTGCATGTCCTTCTTGTGTCTGCAAGGGTTTCCTCTAGGTAATCAAATTTTCTTCCCACATCCCCAAACACATACTGATTAGGTTGATTAACAATTCCAGATTGGCCCCTATCTGTGTGAATGATTGGGCCCTGTGGTGGACTGCCATCCTGTGCATGTCTGTCTCCTGTCTTGTGCTCATTGGCCCAAGTTGTGCTAAGCAGTTTTGATAATGTTTTATTATTCCAGATATTTCCAGCAGTCAAATCAGAATATTAACACCTTCATTGAGAATATTGTCTGGGCATTACTTCAGGATTTCAAAGTTGATTCAGGTGACTTATTGAAAAGGATTGATTTGGCTTTATTACTAGAATTTGCCTGAGCAGATCACATTCTATTTTTCTTACTCATTATATAAGACCCGTTTGATTAATATTTGTGAATAGGTTCATTTTATTCCCCTAGTTACATCAAGTAAGTCATCAAGTAAGTACATGAATCAACAGATGCATTTTATTCTTTGTTGTTTGTTGTCTGGTTCCAATTTTATAGCTCCTTTTCATAATAGCTAAAGACTAGTTCCTGTCAGTTTTTAATTGGTTTTTGAAAGCAGTCTTAAATTAACTAATGATGTGCATTGCTCTAAAATTAAGAAATTGCTTAAGTTTTTATTTATGCGTTTGTAATATTAAAAATAAATCAACAGCATGTTTTAGGTGAAAAGAAAAATCTGATTGCTTAATCGTGTAATTATACAGCCCACCAAAAGAGGGCAATGCAAATAACGAAACCGGCGATGGAAGTCTCACTAGATATCGAATCCAGCGTCATCCGGCGAAGACAGGGAGAAAATGGGGGGTCTCGTTAAGAAAGGTCCGCAGAAGACAGATGTCATGGCCCATAGTTATGACATCTAGAATCGTTATGACTCTAAATAGAAATCACTTAACCAAATTTGCGCGTTTGTAAATGTCCAGCCTGAAATTGAAAACGAGAAACTACAATCAAGGTGACACTGCCTTATTTAAGATCAGTTCATTATTGATGTAATTCAGACGGTATTAATATGAATATTATTATCATTATTTTGTGATTAATTAATATATACAAAATAAAACTAAAAATGTAGGACAGATTCAGGTCGGTGCCCCTCGGGCACCCGCATACTTACAGCCAGCTGGTCGCCCGGCTCAGCGGGAGCGCGCACAGAAGTGCCGACACCGCGCTGAGGACGACAGGTGGAAAGTGGGGAGACCTCATTTGGGATCTTCGAAGAGTTCCTCACGGTACCCTGGGCATTCTTGCCCAGACGATGAAGTGTTCTTATCAATGAGCGGTTCGCGCTTCTTCCTTTCGTGTAAACACCTTAGGTGCGTGACATCCCCCTTGATCAGCTTCAGTTGCGGGAAAAAGTCTCCGGGCTTCAAAGGCGGTAATGTTTTGTTAACACTGACGTCTTTTCAGTTTGGGAATTGTTCATGAAAACTGCAGAGATGAAACGGAGTATGTCGAGAATTTACCTTCGATAAAGCCATCATTTAACTTCTCGTGTTAAATTCTGTTCAAAAAGTGTTGAGGTTTGGACTCAGCCACAAATTGAAAAATCAAAATTTATAATAACACATCAAATTGATCCGTGATCACTTTTCTAATCAGTATAGAAAAAAAAAACTGTAACGGATGAAAGTCTTGAATTCAAGTGTCCGTAACAAGAGTTCAACTAACAAAATCTGTAAATAGATGAATAACTTTCATTGATCTTCTTGTTTCACAAGTAGTTTAAATATAGCCATGAATGAGATCACTTCGCAGGGTAACATTCAATTTGTCATTCAGATGCAGTGTGCTGAGAGAAAAATATCCATCACTTTAGAAGTAAGGATCTCCTATATATAAAAAGTAAAATTAGCACAAAAAGATAGATCCGAAATATGGGACCCGGTTTTATTTCCGTCAAGAGCGATTGGTCCAATGACCAGAATCGCAGTTGAGAAGGCTTAAGTTTTTCAGAGCTTTGAAGGCGCCCACAAACGTGAACCCCAGGCTTTGCAAAGCCTTTTAAAATTTTAATTTGGACCACGATTTGTCATCCCGTCAAGTCTATGGCTTCTAAACACAAGGACCCTTTCACATTTCTAGCAGTAAATTTATATGTCTCCCCGCTAACGGGTAGACAAGAGAGAGCCTTTAAAAGACGAGAAAAGCCACAGAAGGCTATAGATGGGGTTGACAGAAGCTAATAAAATTACGAGAAATTACTGAGCGAATTGCAGGTTTATGTTTATACAAATAGATAAATGCAAGAAGCAGATTATTTCAAATGAAATCCTAGAATCAAAACTAATATGACCTTGAAAAACAATACACAACCGAATTGTAAAATTTGAGTAAGGCCTCTCTTTATTTTTTAGTTTATTGTTCTAGAAACAGTTTAAAGGATGCATGGAAAGGGATGTCAGAAATTTAACCAAATTTATGGGCGTCGTTTAATTACCATCTATCTATCTATCTATCTATCTATCTATCTATCTATCTATCTATCTATCTATCTATCTATCTATCTATCTATCTATCTATCTATATCTAAACTGCCTGTTTGTCCATCTACCATAGTGCCTCTCAGATAAACAATGTGATTCTGTTTTAAAATAAGTATTTCAGTTGTTTAAATAGGCTGTTTAAAGTTTAGCAATGCTCAGTAATGTGTCCTTATTGCTTTTCTAATCGGTGTAGTTAAATAATAATCTTAATTTTTCTTTTTTTCACAGCAGTTTTCTGACTTGCCAAAGTTCGAAGTGCGCAATAGTGGTATTATTGACCTTCTCTCTTACATTTATTCGTTTTTCAGAATCTCATTTGTCTAAACGTTCTCCCTTGTGCCTTCCTTGTGGAGCCCCAAGGAGAACTCTCCACATCATTTGTCTTTTCAGAACGCTCTTCTATGCAGGCTTATCTCTCCCAGCACAACCTGCTCCCTCTGATTTGCTGTTTGTTTGGTTTTCCCAAAGATCTCATCAGTCGTAATTTTTTTTCTAAAAGTTACTCCAGTCCTAATGACGCATCAGCCCCATTTGTGCTGATATTTATTCACCAGTCATAAATTGTACACTGCCATTTAGGTAAAAAAAAAAAAAAAAAAACAGCTCTTTTGCCGTGAAAGAAAAATAAACCTGAGATAAACAAATAAAGAATATTTTTGATGTATATAATCGATATCTCTAACATCTTTACTTTATCTGTTTTATTTGAAGGCTATATACTTTAAAAAAATAGGCTGTACGGCTCAAAAGATCCTTTTTAAACTACACTATATGAATTTAGAATGAATGTATTAAAAAAGTATATTTCCACTTACATATTAACAGTATGAATTAAACTGAATGCTTTGACAACTCATGTAACCGCATGGCAAAGTTTTACTACGACAGACTAGAGAAAGGCAGTTTCAACAAAGTCGGCTGTTTTTAATACTAAAACGTCGATAGAAAGCAACGCTTTAGTGTGCAGCCGTATCACCATTTTTGCCAGAAGAGGCGCATTTCTTCATTGAACGTATTATAAGTCGCAAAGGTGTTTCTACGTGATCAAAAGAATCTGATCACACGTGTGAAACACGTGAAGCGGATGGTATTCATCATATTACGGCCAAGGACAATGGGAAACGTTTAATAACCTGAATGTATTTTCGTTGTTAAAAAAAAAAAGTTTTGTCAGACAAATTAACGGTTTGACAAAGACAAAGTGTTAAGCGCAAACTACAACATTAATCGTTACGCAACAGTTTAAATCCCTTTATTTGAAGAATAATTTCTGATTATCAAATTGTATCCATTTCTTTAACTTAAATGTTCTCATTTAAAAATACAAAACACTTGAAAAGCAATTCATGCCGCATTGGACTCCACTGTATGCAAGCATAGTAATTTCTCATTGAAAGCAGCCGCGTTTGAGACGTGCAAATGGGAGGCTATTAATCAGCCTATCAGTAGTTACATTCTATAAAATAAATAAGAGATATATTTTATATCTTTTTCATGACGCAGTTTGGGAGCTGAATCCAGTCCTCACAGTTTTGAGCACAAAGCACAAATCAAATCGAAATGAGGCAGTAATACACTGCAGGACAGAGTCATACAGACTCACAGTCACTCATCTGTTAGGGGGAATTTTTAAGCAATCTCAACCTGAGAGGGGTACCCCAAGATAAAGCCTTATTATTCAAAAAATAAAGGCAGGACAGTCAATTCTTCACTAAAATCAGACAGATAACTTCTCAAATTGTGATAGAATCTGTATTTGTGTCAGGGTTAAACATTCCTTTACTTAGAACCTGTTGCTAAACTAGGGGAAAAATATGTGCTCACAGTTATTTTTTCAAATTTTTGTTTTCTGATACAGTACATCTCATGTACAAGTAACACCAGGGCAGTTTTTTCACCTCTGAGGTGTTCCCAGACATGACAACTATACATGTGTAAACGTTTATGATGAAAACACAAAGAAATAAATAATTACAGCATTTGGCACCATGGGTCCCACTCCCCTATCCAAAACCTCTCCAAATGGCTATCCTGAGAATATTTTTCACCTAAGGAGGGAACACACAGAATGAAGCTTTATTATTCCAAAAAAAGGAAGGACAGTAAATTTTTCACAAGAACCTGATATAATGTTCCAAATGTGATTAAATTTACAAACACAAATTAATTAAACACAAATTAATGATTGAATACAAATTCTAAATTTTTTTTTACTTAGAAACTACTGCTAAACAAGAAAATAAGAGAAGTCAGTGCTCAATGATGCTCTTTGATGCTCTGCATCTCTTTGTTTGTATTATATATCATATAAGAAAAAAATGAATTGTATGTAAACAAAAGCAGTGTTGCTTATGCACAAATATACATATTTAAATAAAAACAGTATTGCTGATACAATGCACATATAAATAAAAACAGTATTGCTCACATACACACACACGCACAATCGCACACGTACATATAAACACAAAACAGTTTTATGTCAAAAAATATAAACACTTTTGTGTAGACAATTTCATGAAACACTGATAAACAGAGATGAAGAGATATGCATTGTAATACACATTTTATTTATTATGAATTACTCAATGTACATTATGGTTGCTTGATTGTGGTATTGCCAATATAACATTAGATATTGCAACGGCGCTGAACAAATTACATCAGCCAGGGAACAGTCACCAAAAGAATGAACTGGTATTACATAATCAATACCAGGAATGCCTATAAAAGCGGCAGCTCTGCAAAGTCACATATGCTTTTCCAAATAGTGCAGGAAAAGGAAAGAGGTTTTTTTTAAAGGATAGAGAGCCATCTCAAAGAGCAATGTAAAGAGCAAAGAATCCATCCATTGTGGCACTTGGAGCCAACACTACAATGTAATAATTTGGCATCTTCACCGATCAAAACGAAATTAAATACGAGTTACATGTAGTAATACTTTAGCAAGTTTACTTACTCAGGAGACTCTTCTTTTGAACTGCTGCCTTTATCAGACTCAAAATCAGTCAGGCCTTCTCAAAGTGCATTTTGGTCAAGTTGAAGTCATTTTTTTCAGAAAATAAGTGAAAGTGATGCTCAATGATACTCTTTGATGCTCTGCTACGCTTCGTCTGCATATGTGCCATGCGTCTTTTAGAGACTTATAGTTGTTTACGTATGCACTCAACTGTGTTTCATTATGTCCATATATGGACATCTCCATATCGCTGGAGATGTCACAGTGGCTGCCATCCGATGATATAAAGTTGGTGATTGTGTGACCTATTGAGTCAGAGTTAATGACCCAAAAAGGTGAGGTGGTACTTGCAAAAGGTCGCCTTGCGACTCCTCTTGATTGGAGGATATCTTATGATTGATGCATCGTGCAATAATGTGCTTGGATTTGTTTTGATCATGAGAATCTACTGTAAGTACTGATGTGTCACTTGTAGAGATTTTTGCTGTTGTTTTGTGAAGTAATATGCAAGAGCACAGGAAAAAATAAGAGTGGTGTAACGCTGTTTCCAGTTTTCTTCCTATAGCTTACGTTTGCTCAGATAGTAGAAGAATTCATCACATTAATTGAAATGTATTGTTTGGGACTTTTGATTGATGCATATACTTGGGTATTCCTTATACAAAATAATTACTACAATATTTTTTGAATATTTTTTCTGACAGTTTATTTAACACCACATATATGTTTTCATACCAGAATATAAGTCAACTGTAAATATTGTAAACATTTGATTACTAGAAGTGTGAAGCTGACACCCATTGCTTGCAAACAAGGTATTGTTTGTGTCAGTGTGTGCCACAGTTCACTTGTATGATATGGCAGAAGATTTTTAAATGATTGATTGGCCCAGTACTGGACCACTCAGGGTGTAAAATGGGACAGCTACAATCAACTTTGGTACTCTCAGGGCCGGTTTTAACTACTTTGCTTCCCTAGTTGCTTACCAGCAGTTTTAGGTGTGTACTGAGCACACAGCATATCAAAGTGCCTCGCCCAAATTCCAACCCCCAACCCCCAACCCCTCAACACCAATTTCTCTGCCTTGACCAGGTTATTGATCACATATAAGAGTATCACTGTACACAATAACACCAAGGCTGATGGCTCTTACATTGAAGGTAAAAGTATCGCTGTGCACAAAACACCAAAAGGGACCTCCAGGGAATAAATCAGTATTGTAATGTTTTTGGCAGGGTCCCCCTTGGAGTTTCAATCACAGTATGTGCAGGTCTGATAGCAAAGAATGACGATTTTTGAGCATGATGTTAAACATTGTAAAAAGAAGCACAAAACACAAGAGAACGTTTTGAGGATTCACCCCGTATATTGAAGGTTGAGTAGTCTTAAAGGACTGGTCAATTTTTGGATGGACTGAATGAGTGAACTGAATGACTTTATATAAGGAAAACAGGAAGGGCGTGTTGTGGGGCAGAAAGTCGCATGAGGTCATTAGAAGGTGCTGGAAGTGAGGTCATCTGTAGGGGCCCGATGTGAAGTCAGGAGCAAGTGAAAATGAGGTGTTTAGTTGGGCTTTTCTTCTACAGGTTTGTTGGACGAGAAGCAGAGGCATTAGTGCTCAGTGCCAACCCTTGGTGACCCCTGCTCTACGTGACCATCTAGTTTGCCTATATGACAGAGCTGGCCCTATATATGCTATTAGTGGGCCTTATCCAGATGAACCTGAACTGCTCTTGAAAAAGAGTACAATATTGAACTAATATGTATATAAGAGTTAAACAATAAAATTCTGTGAAACAAGTACAGACATAATTCAATCAATATGTTTAATTAGTCATTTATATTGCTTTGGAACAAACATCTGGAGTGTTTAAGGGGTAGAACACCACCGCTGAACAACCCTTAATAAAATATTCAGCTGGAGGCCTGTAAGAGTAATTTGTTGTAGGATAATGTCTATTGCATTGCATCCAAAAATTACGGCATTGTTTATAACTGATACCAAAAGTATCAGTACAGTTAAGAGTAACAGAATTTAAGTATAGATAGCGTGTGCTAATATTGTATAAGAAGATCAAGCAGTTTTTATTGATTTATTTTCTAATTAATAATAGATGTTTACTCCATTTGTTATAACTCTCTGATAGGTGTTAAGCTTTACTTTCTAGGATGTAAAGCAATAGTTTTCATTTTCCCCCCAAAATCTACATCAAGCTTAGTTTTGAAAGTTCCTAAAGTTCTTCTCCTGTCCACCTCACTATTTGGTCATATGTTCTTAGTATACTGTATATGGCTTTCTGGGTGAATAGATTAGAGTCAATCATTTAACTTTACAACTTTTGTATTGTAATAAAGTTCTTAAAAAATAAGAAGGGAGTTATATGTGGTTTGATGCATTAGAATGCTCAGTCCTAACTCAAATTGCAGGGAGTTTTCCACCTTATGGCCCATGTGCTGAACAACTTTAATTACTGATTTTATTTTTCTATATCTTTCTGTTTAACTAATAGTCCCCAAGCCTACTGAGCTATAACATTCAAAATTTCCAGTTGTATTAGATCCCTTAATACTTTCATTTTCTGACCAGCTTATCCAGTTCAAGTTCCTGGGGCTCTTATATTATGTTAATTTATACATGCTAGGATACCTAGTACTCATAGAGTAGATCTGATGTCTGTTTTGCTAAGCAATAGTGTTAGACGTATGTATATATCCACCATATCCATCATTATACATAATCTCTAAACGTTTCTGGAAATGCTTTCATAGTAACATGTTAGAATTTCCTTTTTGAAATACCACAAATAAATATGAGAGGACAATTTTCCTTATGAATTAGATTTGACTGGATTTGGTGTCATATCAATGCCAGGTGACAAACTAATAGCATGACTTAAGTAAATGACCGCAACTGAGATACAGGGATATTTATGTTTACTTTTGTTTTATCTGTTGACATTAAGAGAGCAACAATGAGAATCTACAAATGCATATAAATACTTCTACAGCAGAAAAATCAATCAAGTTTTCCTCCATCAAGTTACCTCTATGGATTTGGTGTTTCCGAAAGCAGAGGTACAGCCCAGCTAGAGAAATAAAGACAAGCACAACTCCATATGGGTGCTTATTTATTTATCAAATACTGTGAAAACAACTGGGAGCTCCTGAACTGTTGGCCAGAGAAAGTTATAGAACTATACTGCTGCAATACTGTTGAAGGTAAAGCAATGTTTGTCATTTATATTTTCTTGACACTTGTCACTTGACACTGCATAATGTCTGTGTGAGCATGGGTAGACATATGGCCTTAATGCACATTTCTGCAAGAAAATAGATTTGCTTCATTGTGTGTCTTTTTGTGTGGCCTATGTGCTGTTTTTCTTTACACTGTATCCTTACATCATCACATGTTGGTGCCTAGTCTATATGGATTGGTATTAGATCATTGTTATCCCCTCTGGCATCGTCATCTGACATAATACAGTAAAACTGATTTAAATATTACATAAATTTTGAGCCTTACACCTGCTCACTGTCCAGAAAAATATATTGGCTATGAACTATCCAACTTGAAAGAGCAGCCCCTCAAGTTTACAATTGAATGGCTATCAGCAGCCCATTTGGGGGTGTTGTTGGGGCAGGATAGTAAACTTATTCTGGCATCATCAGCCTCTACTACTGAACATTAAGTCTGGGCCTAGGCACACCTGCAATTACACTCAGATTTGATCCAAGTCCTGAGCCTGGTCTGTGAAAAAATATTTCATGTCTGCTAGAATCTAGGTCCATCTAGCTATTGTTTAAATCCATTTAATGGAATTCCAGGTTATACAGGCTGAAGCTTATTCCAGGAGCACTTGACTCTATGCAGAATCTAACCTTAAATGGGTTGATCGACACATTTACACACCCATAGTTTACAGTAGCCAACAAGCTAATCTGTACATCTTTTGGGAAGCAACAAGCAAACCATAGGACGAAAATGCAGAAAGTGGATTTGTACCAAAGGAGATAGGTCAGTTCAACAGCACCACTAACCACTACACCATTGTGCCTTCCATGCAACAATATATTTTTTTAGTGGAAATGAGCAAAGGGATAGATAAAGAACATTCCATACAATTGTTATTATAGAGTGGTAGATAAGGCATTATTGCAATATTGCTATGACTAATAGATAAAAGTAAGAAAAGAATATTGAAATATATATACTGCTGAGTGCCAAGATTTTAGCAACAGAAGATAGCAATTTGTGTATAAGCCCTGTCAGGCCTTATCACCTCCCTGAAAAATTAAGCCAGTTATGAAAGCATGAGGCCAGCGATTTAACAAGGAAGTGAATTGGTTAGCATTGCTGTGGCTGACTTGTCCAAAAAATGTGTAGACTTTTCACGGCATAATCCCATTTTCCTCCAATATCCCTAAAAATCTGCAGGTTATTTTAGTAGGTGACTATAAATTTGCCCCATATGCATAATTCAAAATAAGGAGGCCCCATTCAGGCCTGTTTACTTTCTTGTGACCAGTGCTGATTGTATAAACTCTGGCCCCCAATAATCTTGAACTAGTAGGAGATGGATAAATGGATGACACCTATCATTACAACCCTGGACTTATAGAAAACAGATGAACAGACCAGAGTTTTATGGTCAAATCTGCAAGTATATCCTTGCTTCATCTGTCCTGTATGAACAGGCAAACATAGCTAACTAAACATAAGCTATATTTTAGAAAGAAAACAAATCCCATTGAAAAAATAACCAATGCCTTTAACAAAGAAATTGGACTACACTAAATCCTAAAAAAAAAGCATGCTAAATGCACAGATAAAAAGGTGCTATAAAATTTTGACAAATTAAGTGAAAAAAGAGATTCTTTTAAATCCAGAAGATCTAAGGAGGTAATCATCTTATCCTTCTGCTGGTCTGCTTTATGTGTTAAGGGAAAAACTGTCTCTGTGCTCATTCACAATGAATTATGTTTTCACGGCCCATGATCATGATCATTGCATCCATTGACCATGCTCATACGATATCATAACTTAGCTCACATGACAACAATGCAAGATAATTAAAAGGGCAGGATCAGTTATGGGACACACCCTAGACCCACTGGAGGTAGTAGCAAAAGAGAAAATTAAAACAAAACTGAGTGCCATTATGAACAAAGAACAACATTGTCTTTTTGACACACTAACACAGAGTACTTTCAGCCATCAAATTATTCAGCAAAAGTGTGTGAAGAAATGCTACAGGGGCTCATTTGTATCAAGAGTAACATCTCTATATAGTGCCTCCCTGTGACTGTGACTGCCAAGTCAGGCATCTTACTTTCATTCTTTATACATTTCACCTGGCATTAGGATGCATGGAAAGGGATGTCAAAAATTTTAATTACTATCTATCTATCTATCTATCTATCTATCTATCTATCTATCTATCTA
>JANRMT010062806.1:432310-519993 GCA_026402145.1 Polypterus bichir lapradei
ATCTATCTATCTATCTATCTATCTATCTATCTATCTATCTATCTATCACACAAATAGGCACTAATACAGCAATATATATACTCAACTAGCTAATATAACAAACAATTATGTGTATTCAGAGATTTTATGCATTTTTAAAATTCAAAGCCATTCAATTAATGCTCATAAAACTACATTAAGCTTCAGTCTGTTAGCCTGTTATACAATTAATTTAATAGACCTATTTATTTACAGACTTAGATTAAATTGCCTCATACTTTATCCCAGCTATTTTTTTGCATTTACCCATTATAATAAAGATATATTATTTTGGACATTATTGTTAATTATTGTGAAAAATACAAAATCATAATTTAAATTTCTATGCCAAGGACATGCATCTCTAGTTAAATGTTCACTCATAACTAGCCCCTTATGCATGAATGTGGTTGTCCTCACTAATGGAGCAGTATCCTGTCCAAGGTAAGTTTCTGCCTTATATCTGATTATACAACAAATGAGTCAGCAATAGCCACTGTCAATAAGTATCTTGCCTATCCTCTTTTTCCACAAGATTTCAGAAACAGCATCCCAATCACTCCAGATAACAGATCAAAAAATCTAGATTTTTTTATACCTTCTCATATATTTTCTACAATATAGAAACATTTTTCAGGGGCTTTGACATCACAACAAAATAACCATGCACTTATAGACAGCCAAAGGTTTGGGAAGTCACTTATGTCCCTGATTTTATGTAGTTGCAAAAAGGTATATCATTGTTGTGGAACATTTTACTGACCATGCCACACTCACAGGGAGTCACAGTTAATATGTTGCTGAGTCCAAGGGCATAAGGTGGTCCTCTCCCTCTGTCATTGCCTCTGCCTCAGCCTCTCTCTGCCTTTCATGCCCATCATTGGATAATAATCCATGGTCATTCATAAATATTATTTAATAGTCAGGGACCCCTTTAATGGATCTTGGAGCAAGGAATATGCTCCTTTGCCGGGGAGGCAACAAATGTTTTCTTTTCTTTTTTTGAGGACCTGTAAGGCATTTGTTTCTTAAGCTACATAATCTGATGTACTTGTATGCTTATGCAGTTGTGCACATGAGGCTTCCCCTTCTTTTTCTATCCTTATTAGATCTGGTTTGCCCACTTCTCTCAAGGCAGTAATAAATACAATTGTATAAAATCTTCAGTTTCTTGTCAATGTGTCACATGAAAAAAATAATAATAGAAAAACAAAAGATTGCCATGTTTTATTTTTGCCATTTGCAAACCCACAACTGAACTTTAGGAATTGCTAGTACCTTGGAACCAAAGTGATCAGAATAATAGCTTTCAGTGGTGCTAATGCAATTACAAAGGTTTCTCAAATAACCAGTTAGCATTTTGATATAACTAATTAAGGATAAGCTAAGGGAGTTACCCATAGGGACACTGAAGGAATGGCTGCTGAAAACAGGGCTTTGCAGTCAGAAGTAAAAAATAAATTAAAAATCAGTCGTATCAAGCAATGATAGCCAATAGAAATATTAGTAACATCTTGGATATATTTTTTAAAATCAATTTAGTGGTATCTTGATAAAAACGGTATCAATTTCTATGAAAAACCTGAACATTTCTGGGTGTGTCCAAGCTTTTGAGTGGAAGTGTATAAGATAGATTTTTAAGAGTTTTACAGATAGATAAAAAGTTCTGCACTATCTGAAAAAGTGATTCCCAAGGCAATCGTACCACATACACCTCACTTCATTTGTGAGCCTTGAATTTCACAAGATACAATATTGCTTTTTTCTTTATACAACATACAGGAAACTGCTGACCACTGCCTAATTTGCTTATCTGGGAATGCCACCACTGCTTAGGTGTCTATTTCCACAATTAAAATGCAAATCATTTTCCAGTTACTTGTGAGAAAATTGATGATTTGTTAAAATAAAGCTTCTGATATTCTGGCATTTGCAACACATGAGGCGGGCAAGCTTATTCTTCACTATGGAACAGCAGCCAGGGTGAATTTGTGTTAAAAATCTCCGTGTGCCACTCTGCTCCTCCATATTGCACTGGTTTTACAAGTGGTCACTATTTGTTGGGGCCTCCAGGAAGCCAGTTCAGCCTCGACATTTCGGCACCACATTGCCCTAGCAACGCCCCACTGATTGGGGGTGAGTGGCGTGAAAAGTGTTTAGAAAGCCCCACTGGAAAAAAGAAGAAATGAAAAGAAATGGTTTGTGTATGTATGTGTGTGTGTATTTGAGTATTTGAATGTTTTATCTCCCTGATGTGACAAGAGGCACAGAGGTGTTTGACTGGCACCTAGCAACGAACCAAAAACTGACAGGAAGTCATTTATTCTTGTGTAGCTATGCTGCTCAGAAAAATAGAGATGGTTATGTGATTCTGCAACCTGGCATCTTCCTGTGTGCCTGGTGGTATGCTTTATAAAGGAAATTTAAACAGTTTAAAATTCTATAATATTTTAAATTAAAACAAGTATAATTATTAAATACTTCTGCTTTGTCTGGACTATACTACTGTATATAGTGGGGGGTGAGGGGCGTGTTTATTATAAGATCTGCATCTTGACCTCATTATGGGATGGATTCTTTGGCAACTGCACGTGTTGGACATTCATTAGGCAGCATGAGTTACCAAGGCAACAATACCAGTTGCACCCCCCTCCCCCTCACCACACTTCACACTCTTCATACTCCTGTACATTGCCAACCTTCAGAGACTCACTCCTAGGCCTAGTGGGAACCTGGGGGAGGGATAGTGTCATTTACCGATTCATACTGTAAAAACAGGAAGTAGAGGGGGTGTGGTGAGGTGCCAGAGTGGGGGAGGTTGGTTGTCTGCTTGCCAGTGAGGGAAATTCTGCCTTTTAGCTTCCCCTATGCACAGCCCGAGGATTCATTTAAAATTTTTAGAAAAGCCACCTAGAATAAATTAATTATAAACACTCAGGAAAAAGAGTTGTATATGGTAGATGGGACAGTACCAAGGTAAAATTGCATTCTGACAATAACATTAAATGTGGATTGTATACTAAATGCAAGCCCTTCCCTTAAACATACTCTATAGGTGACCCAGTCTCTATTATATTACAAAGAGATCATTTTGGGTCTCTATAGAGCACTACCAGAGGAAAATGTGGTACACTTCCAAACAATGCAGCCATATAGGGGTGTCCCCCAACACACATTACAACAAGACATATATCCAGCTAAACAAGGCAAAAGATATAACAAAGATATTTATTTAATTCAAAACATCCTCTGACATTACATTTCTATGTAAAGCATTGAAGGTATAAATTTTTTAGAATTCAATCTCTCTCAGCATTTAAACTTTTCTTTTTGATTTTAGAAGAGGGAACAGAGCTACTGTAACGTGGATCAGCATTCAACATCATGGGATATACTGAAAGTGGAATATTATGGGATGAGCTTTGTTTTTGTAATCTGAGAGAGCATATTATGGGATGGCATGTGGGTTGTCTCTTGGGTAACTGGTCAGTTACTGAGAAATATTATGGGATATCTGTGTGGCAGCTGGCATATCACTGAGGGGTGAGTTGGGGGGGGGGGTTGTGCAATGGTGTTGTCATGGTAACAGACTGACGTTGACATTGGATGTCTCAGCCACTGTCATTCGCCCTCACTCTTTTATATTTTCTTCTTTTTCATCTTATTTGCCTCTCATTCCCCTATACACAATATGCAATGATATGCAGCATTTTCCCATAAGGAAGAATATGCCTAATTAAATCTAGGTTACCAGTCTATAATGATTGTCCAGTTACAAGTACACTTGGTAAATCTATTACCTTTACTCAGTAATCTAATTCAGAACTGTGGAGAATCAACACCTATCCTAACAGTATTGAGTTCAAATCAGGAGCCAACCCTGGATAGGATACCTGTCATATCCTACAGTTCAAAGATTTTTCAACCAAGTAGCACATTGGATTCTCTTTTTTAAAGAATATTGCTCAAATGGCCAACAACAATTTTGCAGTGATTTAAATCTATCTGGTGTTGTGAAAATTGTGAAGTGGAAGCTTATTCTGGACTGTGCATGTGCAGGCTATATATTGAAAAACTGCATGAACTCAAGTTACAAAAAAGCAAACATAACCTTACTTATCTATTGAAAATTTTGCACCTGAGGGAATGCTACCTTACTTAAGTCTGAGTTAAAATCCCCATAATAAAGGAGCCTCCCTTTCACCTTGTTTCATTTACTTATTACGTACTGTTGTTTTAACTAAACACGGTTAATAATCCTCAGGGAACAGATGGTTGCACAGTTTGCTTCTTTGCGGGACATCATATAAACTGAACTGACCATGTATTCATTAGGCGAAAAACAAACAGATTAGCTAAGTAATGTGTTTATTGAAAGAAACTCAAAGAACAATTACACAAAGCATGAATATAACTGAAACAGACAGAAACACACACCCCACTAACCCACTAGGGTCTGCTATGCAGGATTATGGGCTGTCTATCAGATTGGACGGCTTTAACAATTTGTGATCTACCAAAAAACACAATAATGTTGTCAAAAACATGTCTAGTATTATTATAAGTCATTCAGTTTTACTTTGGATGTATTATTACCACTATTTGTATTAATATTTATTGTCATTAATATTACTATGACATTATCATGCCGCTCTTTTGTTGAGTGTTTTCTTAAAGATGGTTGTCCTTTGTGATGTTTTCAGGAGCACAGCCATATTGTTGTTAGTAATGATGCTTATTGCTAGTTGCATAAGATAATGGTGACATAATTGCATTATGTCATCACATCGCCATTTAAAAAGATGGTGCATTGCAATATTTTGATATCAGTGTTTTGATCAAAGAATGAAGAAGATCTGTGCATTAAAATGACTTAAGAAAGAATAAGGAATTTATTATAGATTTTTCTTTTCACTATGGGTTTTTCTCTTATTTTGACTTTCCTCAAAATCAGATTGCTTAAACATTCATTTACCCCTGCCTAACTAACAACTATTGTTCAGGTTTGCTCTGATAAATGCTGACATTTCTTGTATACTAATTATTATAATAGATAATCTGAACTTTCTGCCTAGGAGTTCTTTTTAGAAGTAACTCCCCAAACACCTCTTATACTCTTTTTTTATATTGCTTTGTCCTTGCTACCTGCTTTGGTGAGCCTCTAATATTCTACCACTCCTGGAAAAATTTTCCTCTGCACAGAGAGCACTTACAAGGCCCTGACTGCTTCACTTCAAATTCCCTGGAATGAAGAGGTGCTCTCCCCATATCTATGTTCTATACAGACCCATCTCCTGTTAATGTGCAATCCTCATGCTAGTTGTATGTTCAGTGTAGTGCCACCTTTAACTCCTGAATGTAGTAATTTGTTTCATTCAAGTAATGGATACACACATAGCAAAGAAATACTTCATCTTCACTATGGCACCCACATTACACAATGCATTTTTCTTAATTTGTTAAATTATATTAACACTTAGTGAAGCAAAGTTATGAACTATGAATTTCTGTTATGCTGGCTTCTCTTAATTTATAAGTTGGGCTGCAGTCAAAAATCTTAGTATCTGTGTCTGTTAGTTTGTGCTAACACCTGTTTTGGCCTGGTAATGCACAATACAGGTGGTTAGCATCTTCTACAGGTGATTGTTATTGTTATAGTGGTACTACAGCTTGTGGTTTTCTATCTTCTGCTTTTCTTGTGGGGCACATCATGTTGATAGACACTCCTATGACTTTGACACCATGGGTTCTCAAAGTTACTCCTACAAAATTATACTTAACTTTATTAAACTTAACTTTATTAACTCCTGCAGTTGTGTAGGCAGTATCTTAAGATAATGACCGGATGTGTGGCACTCTTCAATCACAGGGTTCTTGACCTCGTTGGTTGCTAAATTTAGTACTCAGCTTTTCACCTTTAACAAAAACATAATCTTACTTATGGTATACTGATGTAATCTTCGATCAGTTTACACACCCTTTCTCGCTCTGTCACCCATATTTTTAGCTCTGATGTTCATTCATTGTTATCACACTGCTCACCTCCTCATTTAAAGGTACATCTTCATCCTCTGTTAGAGGCAGCATGTTGCCCTTATCCTCACCAAGGTGTAAATATCCATTATTTATTTATTTATTTAATATGCTCATCAAATTCCTGATTTGGTGGTTTAGTTGTGCTACACTTACGTAATTATTTTATCCCTCCCTGGAACAATTATTACATAAAAGATACTTTAAGTACAAACCGGATTCCAAAAAAGTTGGGACACTATACAAATCGTGAATAAAAACTGAATGCAATGATGTGGAGGTGCCAGCTTCTAATATTTTATTCAGAATAGAACATAAATCACGGAACAAAAGTTTAAACTGAGAAAATGTATCATTTTAAGGGAAAAATATGTTGATTCAGAATTTCATGGTGTCAACAAATCCCAAAAAAGTTGGGACAAGGCCATTTTCACCACTGTGTGGCATCTCCCCTTCTTCTTACAACACTCAACAGACGTCTGGGGACCGAGGAGACCAGTTCCTCAAGTTTAGAAATAGGAATGCTCTCCCATTCTTGTCTAATACAGGCCTCTAACTGTTCAATCGTCTTGGGCCTTCTTTGTCACACCTTCCTCTTTATGTTGCGCCAAATGTTCTCTATAGGTGAAAGATCTGGACTGCAGACTGGCCATTTCAGTACCCGGATCCTTCTCCTACGCAGCCATGATGTTGTGATTGATGCAGAATGTGGTCTGGCATTATCTTGTTGAAAAATGCAGGGTCTTCCCTGAAAGAGATGACGTCTGGATGGGAGCATATGTTGTTCTAGAACCTGAATATATTTTTCTGCATTGATGGTGCCTTTCCAGACATGCAAGCTGCCCATGCCACACGCACTCATGCAACCCCATACCATCAGAGATGCAGGCTTCTGAACTGAGCGTTGATAACAACTTGGGTTGTCCTTGTCCTCTTTGGTCCGGATGACATGGCGTCCCAGATTTCCAAAAAGAACTTCGAATCGTGACTCGTCTGACCACAGAACAGTCTTCCATTTTGCCACACTCCATTTTAAATGATCCCTGGCCCAGTGACAACGCCTGAGCTTGTGGATCTTGCTTAGAAATGGCTTCTTCTTTGCACTGTAGAGTTTCAGCTGGCAACGGCGGATGGCACGGTGGATTGTGTTCACTGACAATGGTTTCTGGAAGTATTCCTGAGCCCATTCTGTGATTTCCTTTACAGTAGCATTCCTGTTTGTGGTGCAGTGTCGTTTAAGGGCCCGGAGATCACAGGCATCCAGTATGGTTTTACGGCCTTGACCCTTACGCACAGAGATTGTTCCAGATTCTCTGAATCTTCGGATGATGTTATGCACAGTTGATGATGATAGATGCAAAGTCTTTGCAATTTTTCGCTGGGTAACACCTTTCTGATATTGCTCCACTATCTTTCTGTGCAGCATTGTGGGAATTGGTGATCCTCTACCCATCTTGGCTTCTGAGAGACACTGCCACTCTGAGAAGCTCTTTTTATACCCAGTCATGTTGCCAATTGACCTAATTAGTGTTTATTGGTCTTCCAGCTCTTCGTTATGCTCAAATTTACTTTTTCCAGCCTCTTATTGCTACTTGTCCCAACTTTTTTGGGATTTGTTGACACCGTGAAATTTTGAATCAACATATTTTTCCTTTAAAATGATACATTTACTCGGATTAAACGTTTGATCTGTCATCTACGTTCTATTACAAATAAAATATTGACATTTGCCATCTCCACATCATTGCATTCAGTTTTTATTCACAATTTGTTTAGTGTCCCAACTTTTTTGGAATCCGGTTTGTATTTATTTATTTAAAATACAATATTTTCTTTAAAGTATAGTAATTTGTCTATAACTGGGTTTAGTTTTATATGTCTAAATATTTTTGTCCAATGGGCTTCTACAATGATTTTTAGAATCTGTCAAATGATTAATTATGGTTTACAACATCATTTGATTATTTTTCTTTCAGTTTTCTTTTAAAATAATGATGAAGCCCGATGTATAGCAGTTTCTCCAGGGAATGTCTTTGAAAATAAGCTCATAAATATATATTTTAGAATTTTTTGTTCAATTATCTTGCGGTAAAAGACATACAGTTATCTGGATCTGAGACCAATTGCAAATGAGATGTGCAGAAGTATTTGATTTATGTTAATAATTTGCAGATATGCAATTTTTATATATTTATTTTAATTATATCCACTGAAGAATAATAATAATAATAATAATAATAATAATAGCATAACATTTCTAAATGGTCTCATCCATCAAAAGGAAAAGAATTACAGAATTCCTTTTCTTTTTGAGTATTAAGAGCCTTGAGCAGTGTACACAGTAATGTAGAACTTTATTAAAGTATATAATATCTGAAAGCAAAGTGCTGTAAATATTGATAGATTATGAAACTTCAAAGGACTGCAGTTTGTGTTACCTGGCAAAGTTTACATATGATAGTAAGTAGAGTGACACAAAAAATTGGCTTGTACAGTACATACCAGGGACATTAAGTGGATACCCATTTATTAGTCTCAACAGAATATGACTTTCTATTCATAAAATCGTAAGGAACAAGTGATTTTTAGTATAGTATTGACAGTGTAGATACCAGAAATAAAATTATTTAGGTAGAATTTATTCTTTTAGAGCTCTCACATTTGAGTTAACATCCCTGCAAGTGAAAACGTCCTCCTCATTAATTAACTGAAAATTATTTTTTTTACAATGTGTACTGCATTAGATTTCATTATTTCCAAACCTCTAAAATGATTGCTATGCTGGGCACATTACAACAAAGACTCAATAAATCTATGAAAGCCTGTAGTCTTGCATTGCATAATCTGTTATTCAAGTAAATCACAAAGTCAATAATGGTAATGTATAAAGAATTGATCCTGATAAAGCTGATTTCCTATTGGCCAGGTTAACTATTGACATGTGCAAAATATATATATATATATATATATATATATATATATTTATTTTTACTTAGATGATGTAAGATTATTTTTAAGTGTATAGTTAAAGGTCTGAGAGCCGCAGTGAACGTTTCACATGCCATACCCAGAAAAAGAAGGAAATTGTATTTTTTTGTTATGTAGAAACAAATCTTCTTTTGTACTAACATTCAACAATGGTTGAGCATCTCTTTGGGTTATATGTACACCAGTAACACTATAGGGATAACAGCCAGTGCTAGAGTGGACTCTTATGTATAAAAAAAGTTTTGACAATCTATGAGTGCACAGCCAAAAGTACAATGCATACAATGTAGCCACAAGGAAAAAAAAAACAGGTGTTTTGGATTGAGAAAAAACAAATATTTGTGTTTGTTGTACTACAACAGATTGAAAAAGTGAGAAACATGGACAGAGACTTCTCCAGAACTCACCATTCCTGAAAAAAAAAACATTTGTACGGCCACCAGTACTGTCAGGTAGTATGATAATTGGCTGTCAAAATGCAATAAGCTTGCAGCACTTTGGAAACTTCAAAGTGTTCTTTAAAGCCGAGAGACAGTCATGTAATCTGTCATCCCTTGTGGTTGCTAGTCATGCAAGCTGACATTCTCAAGGTGAGGATATCGGCCACAGTATTCAATAATATTGACATGTTCTTGAACTGAAAGTCATGGAGTATGCAGCTCCCCTAAGTATCAATATGTGAGCTGAAAAATTAAGTAGATAACCATCTAGGGTTTGTTTTTAACCTTGCATTGAGTACTACTTGGACAGATCCCGGCTCCCCATAACTCTATATCATAATAAGCAAATTTTAAAAATGTAAGGTTGAATGATTGCTTTACTATTAATTTCATCTTTCTACTGTATTCCTTTAAATAAAATTCAATGCCTTTTCAAAGCATTTTAAGTTATGGAAATATTTTTTGTCTTCTGATGTGAAAGATGTTTAGAATCAGATAGAAACTACTTTTACATGCACCTCCCTACAAACTACCTTTAAATTCAACATAATTTAAAGAAATTACATGAAACATCATTTAGTTTCATATTTCTATACAAAAGAAATCACACTATCAAATTTGTAATCTATCATTTTTTTTCTTATATAATCATTAACAGCATGTACCAGCACAAGTTATGTTTAAAGATAAAAAACAAAGTTTTCAAAACAGTATTAAATATAACCATTGAACAGTTCAAAATTAGGAACATATACTGTATATAGAAAGGAATACACCACTGGTAGACCCAAGATATACCTGATACCCAACAGACTTTTTACAGAAAGTGTCCACAGCAGCTTAACAAGTCCAGTGTAGCTATTGTGTAAAATACCAAAACTGGATTTAAAGCAATTGTGAAAGGAACACAAAAGAAGCTTTACAAATATAGCACAATTCAAAACAATGCACAAAGTAAAAGATAAGGTACAGTATACAGTATACTAAAAAATTCTTAGTAGAGTTTCAAAAATGTCTTCAAAAACAGCCCCATCATAGGACTGACTTTGGACACTTCAGAGGCAGTTGAGGAAAAGAGGATGGCCATGAGGCAGTTCAGTACTTCCTCCTGATGTCCCAACCTTCTCTGCAGTCATAGTCATAGGAGAATAGTACAGACTTCAATATATTAGTTATTTTTAGTACAATATTTATTGTATTACCTGTACAGTATATGTTTTAATTTATTGTCTTATATTGTGCTTTAGTTGATATCTTTAATTTGTATGTTTTTGCTGTGGTATGCATGTAAATTTCCACTTGAGGATTAATAAAGTACAGTATATCTAATCTAAAGTTAAAATTAAACAAATCTTTATTTTGTTAAATTGAGTGCTATGCAAACAGCAAGTAAAATAGCATAAACCCCCATGAAGGAGAATAAACTGCCATGTAACAATAGCTACTCAACAGTAGGTGTCCCTCTTTAACTGTGTCAAAGACATCTCAGTATAGAAATGCATGCCTTTTCTTAACTGTACTTTTATAACTTTTTCACAATTATTCACTCACCAATTGAGCCTTTTTGCTGTTCACCTTCAGTGCAGTGACATGATTAGATGCAGTGATACATCAGTAACTACACAGTTCACCGACAGTCTTCATATGCTTTTACTTAGTCTGGGTGCAGTCAAATATATGTTGATAGAGGGAGAGTCATACAGTATTCCTAATTTAATGTTGTACAACATGCACGACAAAATTGCATCAAAATGTAACACAGAGATCTCATTAAGAGTCTTGCTAAAGGTGAAATAATTACCTTACGTTGTTTTTTTTTCTTGCTGTTGTAGAATACATTAAATCAATACCAATCTGTTAAAGAGCAAAGCAGAATGTATATGTTATATGTGATAAGCGACTCTCTTGCTTTCAAGTAACCTTTTTAATTTGAGGTTATGTTTCTCAGCTTCTCCAGCTGATGTTATAAATTTGTCTGCAATATATGCAAAAAAACATTTTATTACTATTATTTTAAAAGTACCAGGAAATTGAAGAAATGGTTAACAGGAACAGTGGTCAGATGTAACAATAGCCCTCAACCCATCGCCAGCAATAAATGAAGCTATAACTTCTTCTTAACTGAAGTTCACCAGATTTGGATGAGGTGTATCATAAAGTCAAGATAATTGTGGTTATGGCAGCTTTTAATGCAAAAACACTGATACTGAATTGGAAACATTTATTTTTTTGGAACATCTTTACTCTCTGCTAGTGAGAACAGGAGTATAAGCAAATAAGGACAGTGTTTTCTGAATGAAAAATGCAGGTCAATATATTTTTCATTCTAGTTTATCATTACAGATCTTTGGTGAAGTGAAAAAAGGTAAAAGATCATGAGTGCAAGAGGTACAAATAATATTTCTTCATAGGAATGCTTCATTATTTCTATGTGAAAGCAGGGCAGATTTAGCAGTGTGCTGGGACTTTACCATAGAGTCACTTCTCTGACAGCTGAGGACCTATAAGGCATTTGTTTCTCAAAATACACACTCTGATGTCCTTATCCTCTTATGCAGTTGCCCATCTGTCTTTCACCTTCTTTTTCTGTCCTGGTCAGATCCAATTTGCTCTCTTCTCTCAAGACAGTTATAGATACATTTGTTTGAAATATTCAGTTTCTTGCAATCTGACACATGTAATAACCTTCATTTTGCAAAAAATAAATAAATAAATTATGTAGACTTAGATGTTTCTTGAGAAAGCTGTTTTATTTTGTCCAAATTTTGAACCCAGAACATATCTTTAGGAATGCCGGTACCTTCCAATGCAAGTGAGCAGAGCAGCTGTTTTTAGCGGTGTTAATGCAATTAGATAGGATTCTCTAATAACCAATTAGCATGTAAAGACAACTAATGAACAATAAGCAAGTTTACCATTAATAATAATTCTATGCATTTATATAGCGCTTTTCTCACTACTCAAGGCGCTCAGCAATTGCAGGTTGAGGGCCTTACATAGTCCCCTTTGGCCTTTACAGGATTCAAACCAGCAACCTTCCGATTGCCAGTGCAGATCCCTAGCCTCAGAGCCACCACTCTGACACCTAAGGTGTTCTCACATTAAGACAGTGAAGGAAGTGCTACTGAAAATAAGGCTTTGCAGTCATATGTGAATAATAAATTAAAAATTAGCCCTTTTAAACACTTGTAAATTTTTAAATCAATTTAATGATGCCTTGATGAAAAGGTATTAGATTTTATCAAAATCATTAAATTTGATGGGTGACCACAAACATTTGACCAGTAGTGTAATTGAGAAAAACAATTAAAATTTGACTTTGCAATAATTTATTCAATTACAAATGAACATGTACACCATTTCCATTAGTAGAAAAAGTACACATTTTCTTATTTGGCTGACGCCTTTATCCAAGGTGACTTACAACATTTATGATACAATTGGTTACATTTCTTTTGGTTTTCCAATTGGAGCACAGGCAGGTCAAGTGACATTCTCATGGTCAAACAGTGTCAGTAGCGGAATTTGAACCCACAGCCTCAGGGTTTGAAGTCTTGTCTCTAATAACTGGTATTTCCTCCTTTGACAGAAACCTCAAGCAGTAGTTTCCTACAACTGTTTACCTGCCTGTGATATCACAGGCCATTTCAAATCCTCTCACAGGATCTTGAGAGGAGTCAGATCTGGGATTTGACTTTGCAGTTCCAGGACCCTGCATTCCTTTTTTCAGCCGTTCCTTGTTGTATGTACAAGAAGGATATGTTTAGGGTGATTGTCATGTTGTAAGGTCCTCTTTTGGTGGAGCTTCAACTTTACAGTATGTCAGATGTTCTCACATTTTCCTCAAGTGCCCTCTGGTACAATGAAGAATTCATAGTAAATTTTATGATGGTGAGCTGCTTTACAGTTGCTATTAGGTTCCTGTATTCAAATGCTGTCCTTGGTTTTTGCCAAACATGCCTTCTGGCACTGGTACTATGCCTAGGTGTCCATGGTCACACTTTAGTGTTGCTCTTAAGTTCCTAGAGACTTCTTTAACCTTTTTGAGTTCTGCTCTCTGGCTGAACTTGTCGGTGAACTGTTCTGGACACGGCACTTGTAGATGATCTTCCCAGACATTGGAATGATTGATTTTCAATTGTTTGGAGATGCTTTTACATCTCTCCCTAGACTCATAGGCATCTGTTTCTGAATGTTTCAGAGAGCTCATTTGATAAAGGCATGTTAATAATACACACACAAAAAAGAGAGCAAACCAAACTAAAATGTCTAAGTCTTAAATAAGACAGGTTTCTCTAAGATCCACTCAAGAGATGTTTTAATCATTTGTCCATGATGTGATTCACCTGATAATAACTTTAGGTATTTGAGCTAGTGATAAAGGTAGAGGTAGACTTACTTTACACACATGCAAAATTTGCATTTATGTTTATTTAAATTATACAATGAACCACAAAAAGTAAATATGAAATGTTTTTATATGCTATGTCACCTTCTGTCATTCTTACCATTTAAATCAAAATCAAATCTTGATATGTCCACAAAAATTGTAATAAATAAAAAACATTTAATGTGTGTACTTAATTTTTCAAATTAATCTGCAAGTTGTTTTTTGTCATTCATATAATTTGGCAAAGCTGAAAAAGTATATGATGGGTGAATTCAGCTTGGTAACATTTAGAGTTATTGGTCATGGGCAGCTCCTGCTAATCTAAAGGACAACTTCATGTCCATATCTACAGGCGTGTTTAACTTTATTGCCAGCCCCTAACTCTCAGATCCATTGAAACTTGTGAATAATACAAAAAAATGAAACATCTTTCCTGGCAGATTTATGCATCATGTTGGGTTTGTGGTTGAGCATCCCTTAATGATACAATAGGAGATATCCAAAGCATATGAATGAATAACATTGTTCCATAAATGCAGAAATGATTCTTCAATGAAATTCTGTATCTTCTAAATATTTAAGGCCATGTCACATTAGATGACTTATCAAGTGATTTTTAGTGGTTGCCTTCATTTACATAATTTTACCAAGCCAGAGGTAGCCGGTGGCATGCTCCTATGAAGTAAAGTTAAGGAAAGACTCTGACAAAATTAAACAAGCCTGATTTTGTCTTTACTTGTAGGGGTCAGCTCTAAAATATTTGAGAGGATGGACCAGGAAAATGAAGACCAGTTTGTTTGGGAAAGGCAAGGAATAAATACAGTATTAAAGAGAAAGAATGAAATGATCCATGAGTGCTGACAACCAATGAATGCTTATTCAGAAGTATGAATCATATATATTTTGGACCTCACAAACAGAAGAGGAACTAATCTGTATAATATCTCATATTTTATGTACCAGTGCAGAATGGAAAAAAGAAAAGAAAAGGGCAGAGACTGCCGGTGAGCTTGACATACCCTTTAACAGCACCAGTTCTAACAAGTAGCACAGTATTGGCAAACAGAAAAAGGGGAGAGCAAGACTGTGCTAGAAAGACATCACATAGTTTCTAAATTTGACATGCCTAATGATTTCAGTCATTTAAATTAATATGGTCCAACAATAAGATCAAAAATACAGTCAGCAAGACTGGCACACCCTCCAAGAAGTTGTGTACATCTTCCATAAAATATTGTGCTATTTAGCCTTTCTTGAGATACCCCAGATTAATAATTATGTAGACCATCCATGGCTGACCCATCTCAGATCAAATAAGGGTACCACTTGTTAATAGGAATCCAATTCCTTTTGGTGTTGGATCTGTAAACGTCTAATCTGCGTTCCAAGTCATTGAGTACCAAGGCACCATATATACTGTACAGCTCTAGGCTTTAATACTTTCATAAGATCCTACTCAAAGTTTTTGCAGCAGACGTTTCTTAATTAAATGGTATGATTATTCTATTAAAAGTGCTTAAACGTGTGAGCTTCTGACCAGGTTGGAAAGATACACTGCACTTTGTTGTGAAGCAGACTCATGTAAATAACAGCACCACCCTGTGGTAATTAATTCTTAACATCTATCTGCATACTTAGTATGGATCTTGTTCTTCTTTCGGCTGCTCCCGTTAGGGGTTGCCACAGCGGATCATCTTCTTTCATATCTTTCTGTCCTCTGCATCTTGTTCTGTTACACCCATCACCTGCATGTTCTCTCTCACCACATCTACAAACCTTCGCTTAGGCCTTCCTCTTTTCCTCTTCCCTGGCAGCTCTATCCTTAGCATCCTTCTCCCAATATACCCAGCATCTCTCCTCTGCACCTGTCCAAACCAACGCAATCTTGCCTCTCTGACTTTGTCTCCCAACCGTCCAACTTGAGCTGACCCTCTAATGTACTCATTTCTAATCCTATCCATCCTCGTCACACCCAATGCAAATTTTAGCATCTTTAACTCTGCTACCTCCAGCTCTGTCTCCTGCTTTCTGGTCACTGCCACCGTCTCCAACCCATATAACATAGCTGGTCTCACTACAGTCCTGTAGACCTTCCCTTTCACTCTTGCTGTTACCTGTCTGTCACAAATTATTCCTGACACTTCTCCACCCATTCCACCCTGCCAGCACTCTCTTCTTCACCTCTCTTCCACAATCCCCATTACTCTGTACTGTTGATCCCAAGTATTTAAACTCATCCACCTTCGCCAACTCTACTCCCTGCATCCTCACCATTCCACTGACCTCCCTCTCTTTTACACACATGTATTCTGTCTTGTTCTCACTGACCTTCATTCCTCTCCTCTCTAGAGCATATCTCCACCTCTCTAGGGTCTCCTCAACCTGCTCCCTACTATCGCTACAGATCAGAATGTCATCAGCAAACATCATAGTCTACGGGGACTCCTCTCTAATCTCGTCTGTCAACCTGTCCATCACCATTGCAAATAAGAAAGGGCTCAGAGCTGATCCCTGATGTAATCCCACCTCCACATTGAATGCATCCATCGCTCCTACTGCAGGCCTCACCACTGTCACACTTCCGTCGTGCATATCCTGTACAACTCTTACGTACTTCTCTGCCACTCCCAACTTCCTCATACAATACCACAGCTCCTCTCGAGGCATCCTGTCATATGCTTTCTCCAGGTCCACAAAGACACAATGCAACTCCTTCTGGCCTTCTCTAAACTTCTCCATCAACATCCTCAGAGCAAACATTACATCTGTGGTGCTCTTTCTTGGCATGAAACCATACTGCTGCTCACTAATCATTACCTCACTTAACCTAGCTTCCACTACTCTATCCCATAACTTCATGCTGTGGCTCATCAATTTTATTCCCCTGTAGTTACTGCAGTCCTGCCCATCCCTCTTATTCTTAAATATCTGCACCAGTACACTTCTTCTCCACTCCTCAGGCATCCTCTCACTTTCCAAGATTCCATTAAACAATCTGGTTAAAAACTCCACTGCCATCTCTCCTAAACACCTCCATGCTTCCATAAGTATGTCATCTGGACCAACGGCCTTTCCATTTTTCATCCTCTTCATAGCTGTCTTTACTTCCTCCTTGCTAATCTGTTGCACTTCCTGATTCACTATCTCCACATCATCCAACTTCTTCTCTCTCGTTCTCTTCATTCATCAGCCTCTTAAAGTACTCTTTCCATCTGCTCAACACACTCTCCTCACTTGTGAGTACGTTTCCATCTTTATCACCCTAACCTGCTGCACATCTTTCCCAGCTCGGTCCCTCTGTCTAGCCAATCGGTACAGGTCCTTTTCTCCCTCCTTAGTGTCCAACCTCTCATACAACTCATCATATGCCTTGTCTTTAGCCTTCGCCACCTCTCTCTTCACCTTGCTCCTTATCTCCTTGTACTCTTGTCTACTTTTTGCATCTCTCTGACTATCCCACTTCTTCTTTGCCATCCTCTTCCTCTGTATACTCTCCTGTATTTCCTTATTCCACCACCAGGTTTCCTTTTCCTCCTTCCTGTTTCCAGATGTCACACCAAGGACCCTTCTTGCTGTCACCCTTACTACATCTGCTGTAGTTTCCCAGCTGTCTGGTAACTCTTCACTGCCACTCAGTGCCTGTCTTACCTCACCCCTAAACTCACCCTTGCAGTCTTCCTTTTTCACTTTCCACCATTTGATCCGTGTCTCTGCCCTCACTCTCTTCCTCTTCTTGATCTCCAATGTCACCCTACAGACCATCATCCTATGCTGCTTAATTACACTTTCCCCTGCCACCACTTTGCAGTCTTCAATCTCCTTCAGATTGACTCTTCTGCATAGGATGTAATCTACCTGTGTGCATCTTCCTCCACTCTTGTACATAACCCTATGTTCCTCCCTCTTCTTAAAATACGTATTCACCACAGCCATGTCCATCCTTTTGGCAAAATCCATTATCCTCTGACCTTCTTCATTCCTCTCCTTGACACCATACCTACCCATCACCTCCTCATCTCCACTGTTCCCTTCACCAACATGCCCATTGAAATCTACTCCAATCACTACTTTCTGTCCCTTGGGTACACTGTTCATTACTTCATTCAACTTACTCCAAAAAAGGAAGATGAACAAAATGGACGAACAGTGACATAAATATTGACATTTGCACATCATTACTGTTACTAATTAATGTTTGGAAAATTTTTTTATACATTGAAATTTGTTTTAAATTTAAAATAAGCTATAATTTGGATTTGTTAATTACGAACACTATAACTGTTATGTCTATTAATAAGAGACTGGCCAAATGGCATAATATTTTAGGGGATGGACCAGGAAAGTGAAGATCAGTTTGGTTTGGGAAAGGCAAGGAATAAAATACTAAAGAGAAAGAAAGAAATGACCCCCAAAAGCGTACTGAAAAATCTGTGTTAAAGTATTAGGCCATAATCTATGCCTTTCTCTGTTTAAACTATGATTACAAAAATTCATTGAAATTTGTACTTCTGATTCCAAGATAGGGTAACAGAGTGAGTGACCACTGTTTTATTTAAATGATGCAAGGATGTCATATGCAACACCTCTGTTGGCTATGTTATAGCAATGAGAAGCTGTCATGACTAACAATAAGACCACAACCGTAAAACTGTACTACAAAATGGCAATGTCAATCAGAGAAATGTGACACAAAATGGCATTATGATAACAGCAATTAACAAATGAAATTCATGTAGATGTCAAAAAATGCAAAACCCCACATGAGAGGCAACTACATATTAAATAATAAAATCACACCAACAACCTGATATATTGTGATTTCAGAATTTAATGTACAGCATAGTATATTTTCCATCAATTGCCTGTTGATGAAAATAAACGTATATTGTGTAATGTTGTAACATGTTATCTGAAACATGAATAAAGTAAACAATTGCATGGGTGGAATTTAACAGATTATACTCAGTATAATGCAAAAATTAAGACTGAAGAAATTAAAAAACCACAATGGCACTTGGGCAATTTACAACTTTGGAATGACAATAGCATCCAGCACACTATGCCAACCTTCAATTCTGTGTTGATCAGTTTTACATGTAGAGATATTTTATTATGGTGGCAGGTTTGCTTCCCAGGTCCTCCCTGTTTGGGGTTTGCATGTTTTCCCCGTGTCTGCATGGGTTTTCTCCGGGTACTCCGGTTTCCTCCCACAGTCCAAAGACATGAGTTTAGGTACATTGGCGATTCTAAATTGTCCCTAGTGTGAGTGTGTGGGCTGGCGCCCTGCCCAGGGTTTGTTTCCTGCCTTGCGCCCTGTATTGGCTGGGATTGGCCCCAGCAGACCCCTGTGACCCTGTAGTTAGGATATAGTGGGTTGGATAATGGATGGATGGATATTTTATTATTGGTTGTGAGCTCCTCAAGAGATTGTTTGTTTTTTTCATATGTTACAGATATGCAGGTTAAAGTTGTGTCTGTGGGAACATATCTGCATGTACTCACCATGCATTTTATTCCATCCAGGATTTATGTTTGACCTGATCCTGTTGCTGGAAGGAGATAAGCTTCAGCTTGCCCTGACCCTGAATTAAATTGAGCACATTATGAAAATGTCAGATAAAATTTTAAATGATTTTTTATATTTTTATAGCACAGTTAGGACTGGATAAGCTATAAAAGATAAGCTAGATATTTTACAGTCCAAGTAAAAGAAGGATTGTACCTTAAAAGCAACAAAAAGTACCCCAGTGCTGAAAGTAATCAAAACAGGAAAACACAGAAGGAAAGGGTAAATATGTTAGGGTTAAGTTGTGGAGCTCATAATACTTCCCTGAGTCTGAATACACAAGGTTATGTCTTTAAGAGGAGTGACTTGCTTCTAGACCACTGTCCCAAATGCAGTGTGCCTCAAATACCTCACTCAAATCCTGTTCTTTTCCTATCTCTATCCCACTAGTCTCTGTATGTTTTACTTCCCTGACAAGTGAACAGTTGCCATTGGTCATCTGTTCATTCTAAGTTCAATGGATCCCTGGCTGGTTTTAAACCTCTCCCAAGGTTTACTTCTGATGGTCGTCCCATAATTATTTATTGAACCAAGAATACCTTTTGAAAATGCTGTGTCCATCTTATCAGAACACATCGATAAGTTCTATGCATCTTTCCTTTCTTCAAGCATGGTATCCTTGGTAGCTCTAATAATAAGCAGCAGTGCTGCACTTGTTTTGTATTTCAAAGAACACAGTATTTTTGGGTTACTTCTTATTTAGAACTCATTTTCGAAGGTTTCCTGCTGTTTGGGACTCATTTCAGAATGTATTTTATCTCATCCCATTTTTTGTTTATGCAACAAATCAGGTGGGTCACATGACTGTGATTGTCATATTTGTTACATCACCAGACTTCTATAAATTTGGCTGTGGCTCCATTTGAAATTATCCTTCTGTGGATAAACATAAATTAATCTTCAGCATTAGTTTCCTTTTCCAAGTAGGCCAAGTGCTAGTTTAATTTCTGTTTTTATCTCTTTTTGACTCTGACATTTATTTTTGATTTACCCCAGTTATTTGGTCACTCACTATATTTTTGATCTCTGAGTATGTCCTTTGCCTGACACTGACTAGAAATCTGGTTCATGTTATTAACACTCAGTCTTTTCGCCTCACACAATAACTTCCAGAGATTCTGTTTCATCTCACTACATGGGTTTGCCCTCTATATTCATTTATACTTTAGCTTCATTGTTATGTTATTGCCAGTGTCTCACCCTTGGCTCCACTCCTTTCACTCTTTTTTTATGCTCCTCAACCCATTTCTTAGTATTTATTAATCATTTGCAATTCGGTGTGAAGCCATTAATGATGGCTTTTCAAATTGAGCCAGGGATCTCAGGTATTCTGGTACCTGAGGAAGATGTTAACTCCTTACAGGCATCTGCATTCTGAAGTGGCATTAGTTGGTTTTTCTGATGTGCTCATTGCCATCAACATCAAACTTCTCTAAAAAAAATATTATTTAGTTCTTTGGGATATTGGGGATTTTTGCATGTGTTATTTAGAGATATCTGGTATTATTTTGTCAATTAAGAATTGTGGGTTCTCCCTGTTCAGTGGTTTTAAAAGCTTTTCTTTTCCATCCATCCATCCATTATCCAACCTGCTATATCCTAACTACAGGGTCATGGGGGTCTGCTGGAGCCAATCCCAGGGCGCAAGGCAGGAAACAAACCCTGGGCAGGGTGCCAGTCCACCACAGGGTGCACACACACACACACACAGCACACACTAGGGACAATTTATAATCACCAATGCACCTAACCTGCATGTCTTTGGACTGTGGGAGGAAACCCAAGCAGACACGGGAGAACATGCAATCTCCACGCAGGGAGGACCCGGGAAGTGAACCTGGGTCTCCTAACTGCGAGGCAACAGCACTACCCACTGTGCCGCCCTTATATACAATAAATGGAAATAATTAGTATTTTGTGTGGCAGGTGTTTTCAGTTGGTTTTGGTTTTTCTCCTGAAGTGCTGGCAAATTGCCACTCCCGGACAAAAACAAAACTGCTTTTGCTGCTGGCAATCTAGCATTTAAGAATTGTAATCTGTTTAATCAATTTTAGATTGTTGTGCAACAAGTATAGTTGTAGGTGCATCCCTGGTGAGTTTTCAAGATAATCCATGCAGTTGGGTTCACCCCAAAAATGCTCTCTGGAGCTGTCATTTGTGTTCACCATCCACAAGGCAAAAAATGAAGTTCAGGTGCAGTACCAATCTGGTGAAAGACAACATAGATGGGACAGATGCCGGCATTCCACACCATGGTAATTAAAAGTCTTGGGATCTTTTAACTTTACTTCTCTGGAGGGGGAAGGACCCAGAACTCATGAGGGAGATTGGAAAATGCATGTTAAATATAGTTGGACTCACCTCTACACACAAAATTGACAATCGACTCAAACCAACTGGACTTCTGAATCAAGGGCAATATGTAAGAGATCACTGGCTTGCAAGATGATCTACAATGTGTTATAACCTTTCTCAAATAGTGCTTCTTTAGGGTAATGTTCCAGCAGGAAAGAAAGAGTGTTGTAAGGTCTGTAGGAGATCAAATATTATATTACCAGTTCACAAAGACAGCAAAATGCAGCTCCCTATATTGGTCAAATGTACATAAAGGTTCATTGAATATGTGTTTTTATGGAATAACCCAGGAGCAGATTTATCATTGGCCACTGGAGGAAGCTCTAAGAAAAGGAACCCTGGTATGTTTATGGGCTTCCATCTGGTGTCTGGTTACATAACCATGCCATTTTTAAAAGGGCCAACCATCTTCAATTAGAGAGTCTGGGTGAGGGAAAGATGAAGTGATGGATCTGTACCAAAGAAGATAAAGAGAGGCTGTCATCAAAGCACATCTGACATTTCAAGAGTGAGTAGTTTGGCTTTTAATGTTAAGATAATTTAGCCACTGGTAAAGGAACTTTTATGTTTCAGTTTGAGTTGGGGGGGGGTTTAACTCCCTAAGTTGTGTTTTGATTTCTGAAGATACTTCTCTCATTTAAGAACATTCTAATGGTATTTGACTTTTTTATAAAAAAAAAAAAAATTGTAAAATTTGGTCTGTAGTGGTTACTAAGGGTACAGGCAGGCTTCATAAGGTTACAGTGTCCATCTTCTGTTCTGAAATTGCCACAGATTGCCTTGTGTGGATGTTGAAATATTCACAAGCCTTTGGCTCTGTGCTGTAAAGACATAGTTTGTTCCATTTGGCTATAAAATTGCAAAATGAAAGTGTGTTGCAGAGAAGAAATCTTTGTTATTTGCATCTGTGTCCCAAATAACCATTTTGAGTATTTTGCCTTTTTAGAGACATAGAGAAGGGTGCCATCTACTGAGAGACTTTAATTTTTATGTAGGGAATTATGGGGCCACCAGTAAGGGGCATGGTTGGGAGGAACAGCCTGTCTAATCCAAATCTCATGGCTGAAAATTTACTTGATTTGGGTGCTAGGCATGGATTGTTCATTACAAACAACATGTTCAAAAACAATGTTGCTAATTAGGGTATCTAGTATAAGAGTACATTTGGGCAAAGGTCAATCGTCAACATTGTAGTTATATTGTTGGATTTGAATCTGTATGTTTTTGAAAAGGTGCTGAGCTGTCAGGTGATTACTGGTTGGTGGTTTGCTGGCTTACGTGGAAGGTGTTCTCACTAGAAAGACATGGAAGAACATACAGGTGGTGACTACTAGATAACCCTCTTCAGTATAAGTTAAATCGCCACATTCATCCTTTATGCTAGAAATATCACAAGTTAATGATAGAAGTATCAAGAATTAATGTTAGGTCAGGGCAAGTCAGGTTAGTTCAGGTCAGGTTGGGTAGCATGCACTGGTACAATGGGTTTCTGCACCCATTGCACAACGAAACAGAATCCTGCTTGGCAACCTCCCGTACAGACACACAGTCTAGTCCCACCCCCAAGAAATGACCATCTCTCTGCTGCAGCCAGCCCCAACAATAAGGATCCTGTGAGCTGGATCAACCTTGTGGAATCATGTCACATGGCTGTAGTTTCGTAATTAACACTTCCTCACAATGTAGGTAATGTGCCTCATTTGGGACTCTATGAGAGACACAGTACCGAAGGAGTCCAATACTCGCCTCAGATCACTGGATAGTGTCCATGTCTCACAACCATATAGCAAAACAGGAAGCACCAGGACTCTAAAGACTTGGACCTTTGTCCTTTTGCGAAGATACTGGGAGCATCACACAACCATTTCCAGCAACCTCATGACTCCCCCCACCCATGCTCTCCTAATCCATCTACTGACATCATAGGAAGACTGATCAGAGGCATGAATGTCACTGCCAAGGTAAGTAAACACTCTCTCTGCTGACAGACACACTGCTAATAGCTGTGTCCAAGATGTCATTAAAGGCCTGCATCTTGGTTTTTATCCAGGACTCTCGCAAACCCAGACACTCAAACTCCTCGCTAAGTTTTTCGAGAGCCCCAGTCAGAGCCTCTATTGACTCCGCAAAGATCACAGGATGTCCCACAGGGCAGCTCGATCAACTGAGTCAAACTCTTTGTGAAAATCGACAAAGGCTACAAAGAACTCAGCCGATATTTGCATTTGATCTCCATTTGAACCCTCAGTGCCAGGGTGCGGTCAATGGTAGACTTCTTAAGTATAAAACCAAACTGCTCCATTCGCTGGTAGGTGAGGAAGTGATCATGGATCCTATTGAGGATGACCCTAGCAAGGATCTTACCTGACACTAAGACCAGTGTTATCCCCATGTAGTTGCCGCAATCCAGGCAATCACCCTTCCCATTCCAACTAAGGACAATAAGTTCTGTTTTCCAATCAGCTGGGTTGATGCCTGTCTCCCAAATGGAACCAAAGTTTGCTTGCAATGCAAGGAGGACAGCCTTACCACCAGCCTGGAGAAGGTCATCCCAGATACCACAGATTCCTGCAGCGTTTCCTACACTCCGCTGGCTCACCACCTGTGCAATCTTAGTGAGACTGGGCGGTTCGCAGCTAATTGGAGGATCAGCCTCAAGAACCGTGGAGCCACAGTTGTCCAACGTCTTATCCGAAGGATCAGTTTTAAACAGCTGCTCAAATATAGCCAGCCCAATGGGTGAAAACTGCAGCATCATCTGTAAGAAACATTCCATCATCTGCCCTAACTGCAACTCTCCAAGGGACAGATTCAGATGTGTGTAATGCTTTTTGATTCCTCTTTAAGCAGAATGTGGGTCAATAGACTGCTGTGCCCTCATCTAAGAAAAAGGTCTGAGAAAATTCAAACAACTAAATGCACCAACACACCACAATTTCTTTTTTTAATTGATAAACATAAATATGGAGGCTATCACTCTGCCATAATAACTTGGCAGCATGGCAGTGATATGGTAGTGCCAGGATGTCATTGCCAACAGTACAATACTCCTGGTAAAGCAGGATAAAATGGCAATGATAAAAATTACAAAATGGTGGTGTGGTGAAAATATTTCTAAAAATATAAACATAATTAAAAAAAAATACATAAAAACAGTAGAAACAAAATTAGGATAGTCAAAACTAAGATTCACAACAGATAATACAGCAGTAACAGAGCCTCTGTGTCTTTAATCAGCATTAAAAAAGCAAGCTTAAAATGGAAGTTGATAACCTCCCAGCAGTTAAAGATTTATAGGATTATTTTGGAAGGTGCTTGTAATGGGGGCCTTAGAAATAACCCAGCCACCCATCAATCAATTTCTTGAAACCTATTTTGTCTAATTCGAGTTTGCAGAGTCAAAAGCCTCTCCTAGCAGCAGTGCTGTTGTTACAGTTTTATAATGTCTTGAGGTAAAGGTTCATATATAGGTCCAGATATATTTTGTTTGGAGTTACTAGCCATGTGTGTTTCCCTCAGTATCTATTCTCCTCCCACCTCGGAAAATGAGATGATTCTAATGGGAGGAGAGAGAGAGAGAGAATAGCTGTTTTGCCTGAAAAGTCTGAAATTAAACAAATCATTGGGACCAGATGATATTTAATCTAGAGTGCTTAAGGAGGTTAGTGAATACATACAGAAAATAATTATTTGACACATATTTTTTCAAAAAGTCAGTATAGATTGGAAAAGATCTATGTTGTCTTGTAGCTTATACTATTGTAAATTAATGGCAGCAGTTAGAAAAAGATCAAATATTACATGCAGAATATGTGTATTAGTGAACAGTTCACATAGTTTTAGATGCGGAGATCTTGTTTCACTAATATGCTGGAATTCTGTGATGTAGTAACAAAAGCATACAATCAGAAATATGCATATAACATAATTTATTTTGATTTTCAGAAGGCTTTTGATCCCATATGCAAGGATTATGATCTGACTAAGTTATCATTACTTGTCATTTGGCTGACAACTTTATCCAAGACAATTTACAATATCTGAGAGATGCAATTTATTACAATTTTTTTTCTAATTGCAACACAGGCTGCTGAGGTAATCTGCTTATGGTCACAAGTGTCAGTACTGTGATTTGAACTTACAACCTCAGGGTTTTAAGCCCATAGACCTAACAGCAATACCCCAATGCCTCAAAAGAAAAGAACTGCATTATATGTTCATTTTAAAAACTAGGGGGCTTTGCCCCTACTCACTTCGCTCGCCAAACCCCCCAACCTGGGCCACTTTGCATCTCTGCTGCTTGCGTATGTGGATTTCACTTTCACCAAACAACAAATCTTTTAATTCTCACGGATATACCTCTTCACTGGGAAGAAACACTACTTTTCCCTGATGGCAACACGAATTAGACGATCTACAAGTCTCCGACTTAAAGTTTAAATCTGACCAATATATTCAATCTCTTTTCGCTGTTCTGTTATTTCACTGTTTTTTTATGCTAATGCAATCTTTACTATCATTTTTTTTGAGACTTTCGAATTTTAGGTACTTTTATTATCTCTACCCTGCTATGCATGTGTATTGCGCCAACATTTTTGAATTCTTTACAATGTTCTACTTTGTCATCAACTCTTTGTCTTCTATTTCCGGCTCTGGGTGTGGTTAAATCTCTTGGCACAAAGTTTTGCTTCGTGGGACATGAAAGTATCTCTCTGAAAAAGTAACGTCTGATCCCAGGCTAAAAAGTCTTGTCTCGTCCCAGGATTTTTCTATTATAATAGAGATTATTTCTGCCTTTCCCTTTATATTCCAAAGTATTTCTTTGGTTCTTTAACAGGCTGAGTATGTGGGATCCAGTTCTTTCATTTATTTTCTGCTTTAACCTTATTTTGGGGTTATGGTTATATTATTCAGTTCGCTAGTGGTGCTGTGTTGTTTTCAAGGGTGTTGCCATTTTGGCAGCTGTTTGTTGATAGTTAAGATGCTGCTGCTAGAGACAAGTGACGGGAAGTGCATGGTGCATAACATAACCTCAAACTCATCCTCATTTAATGTGGATTTTGGACTTTCCTATCCTGTTCATGATATCAAGGAATAACAGAGGTTTGTAATGTATTCAGTTTTGGATCATAACAGTTGTATCAGCAAAACATGAAAAGGTTGTAACACCTTGGGTTCTTATTCATGAGTGGGAGTAAAGATGGTCATGAGGTTAACACATGGATCTGTGCTATAGCAGCACTTTTATGAATATTGTACTGGACTGTGATACTAAACCTTTAGATGAAAATGCCAGTCTACATTCCCATCCTCCCCTATGATCAACAGCTCTGTTAGTAACACAAAGAATAGATTATGAGTACAATCAGTTGAAATGAGGTTTTTGCACAGGGATGCAGGAGCTCAGCAATAGAGGAGGTCAGTTGTTTTTCTAGATCAGGAAGAGTCATATACTTAGGTGTGGCCCACTTCAAGAAGACTGCTGAGCAGACCAAAAACATGTTCAAAGGATTATATCTTCCAAATTTCCTTAAGAGAAAATTGCAAGGGAGAAGGAGGGAATAGGAAGGACTTGTCAGTCCAGCTCAGTATATTACTACTTTGACCCTCACTGGGAAAAAAAAATTACAATGCTGCTGCTGCTGATATTATCATTATATATTTTGTTATTATATTCCAGTGCAACTTATCTTGTAGTAAGGGTCCTGATGTGCTAGTGCAACCACATAGAGCTAAAGTGTCGTCAAGAGTGTAGTGACATTTGTTCAAAACATAAAAGAGGTGAAATTCAGAAGGAAGAGTATTTTGGTGATATTTAAGAGGTGGGGAAAGGGATGAGCCACTTCATCTAGTAGACAGGGTTCCAAATAACTGATCATAGGCTTAATGGGATGGCAAACCTTTGTTAGTTTTATTGTCTATCATTTTGGTACTTTATTTTTTCTTTTGTTGGTTGAACTGATAAAATAATAAAGACATTGTTATGGCAGTGCCTTCCTTGGCAAGATTCCAAGTGTGGAGACATGCCCTCCTCTTCACAATACCTTAGCTCTAAATGCTGACAAAGTATTTGAAAGGTATCTTATGATTGTTTTGCACTGAAGACTATTCCTCTGGACTGAATCTGTATTATGTTTTAAAATGGCTCCATGATTAGAGTAAGGTGTGAAAGGCAGAACGTCAAGTGATGGGGTCCCCTCTGACTTTTGTTTTTAAATGAAATTCTAGTCTTAAAGCATCCATGGCCTGGATTTGGTCATTGTCTTTTCTATGTATCATCAAGTTATGGAATTAAAAAAAAAAATGTTTAATGACAGTCTTCACTTTAGGTTACTTTATTAGGGACATTGCATAAATTATAGATGGTTGGACACCTTGCTTTCTGGTCTAGCAGTCAGTAAGACAGCAAGACAGGGTTAATCACAAAATCAAAAACAACATATTTTAACAATATACTGTACGTAAAATGCCAATGGTTGTCTGAGTGTTACAAAAAATGTGTGCACCCCCTGGCCCTTAAAGCTTCATCTTGGTTTGAATAAACAGCTCATGTTATGGCACATGCAACATGACTCATGAATTGGACGTCTGGCACACGGTGGGCTCAAAATTGGGATGTGACTCCTTCTCACAGTGAGCATAGATGTGGCAGGTTGCCTCGACTTAGCTGAAATGAAAAAACAACTGACTGACCATGCCAAAGGTCTGGCACAAAAGCAGAATGGAAGTGTGGGCATGTGATACGCACATGGCATTGCTGTTAGGAAACACAACATACTACATGGAGCACAATGAAGTGGCCACTTCGGGTCCTTCACACTGCAAGTAGCAGCACAGACGTACACTGCACTTACCATGACAAACATCAAAGCCTCAATGACCTACACCAGTGACCACTGCAGACAGTGAGACACAAGACACAAGTTAATGACACTTGAGTCACCTAACGGACATAGAATGCAGCCACAATAAACACTGTCAGTTTCCTGGGCAAACTTACACTTCCATTGCAAAATTAAGTCATGCACATCAGTTGACCAAGAAAAACAACAAGGTCTGCTACCTCAGCTCAGCATCAATCCAGAAAAGCAGGAGAGTTTCACTGAAAACATTTGGTGCATACATTTCACATGAGTTGAGATGGGAGAAAAAAAGAAACACCACACATGTTTAATAACTTATCATGTACATGCCTGTTCAGGTTAAACTCCTAAGCAAATACTTTCATGGCATGAAAATACAGACATCTCTCATAATTCAGTTTGACAAGTACAGGATTTGATTAAGACAGACAGCCCTTACACTCTAGATTTTAGGAAAAAAAGGCAAGTTGAATAAGAAGAAAACCTACATGCACAGGCAGATGACAGATTAGTGCAAGAAATTAAAAAATACTTCCTCTCGATTTTTACACAAGACGAATGACATTATGGCACACAGTACATTTACATTTGTTGAGCACAATGTAACTACCAAAAGACATTATAATTTTCTCAAGAAATGCAATGTATTACTATTTACAACAAATACGCAGTATCAACAGCTCCTTATATTTTGCAAATATAGCAGCCACTGTGGATGATATTCCAGGACATGGTGCCTACATGTTTAAAATTCACAATCAAGTTTAACATTATATTGGAGGACTACACCCCTAAAAAGAACAACCTCCAGCCTATGCCATTCTTAACATGTAGATCCTAATGAAGTGCATAGACAACTAATTTATAGGCCTGAAATAAAGACATCTCTCCTCATTGCTTCAAACGCTACAAGATTTCATCAACGTTGACAATCCTTATGCTCTAGTGATTAAAAATAGGAGACAAGTTTGAAAAGAAGACAAATAAAAACCACAGACAGAGGGCAGACAAGTTCACGGAGAACAAATGTACTGCCAAACGAATTTACACAAGACCAATGACTTTACCACATTCCAACATCAAATGTTACTGTTGCTGGTGCTCACTACAAATAATGGATAAATATCATCATAAACAAGTTTAGTCATTTCCTCTGAAGGATTGTTTTTCTTTCCCTTTAATAATAGAAACGGAGAGCCACGTGCTCCAACAGTAAGTAACTAAAAGCTCACTATTTAATCTATTAACATCTACTAAGTCTAAAACTAATGAATGTTGAACTTTCCAGCATACTTACATTTCAAGGAGAGTTTACTCAATCTTAATGACAATTAATTTTTTCAAAACTTAATTTTTTTTTTTAGTATTTCTATTAGGTTTCTCATTTTTGCTGATTGTATGACTAGAATGTAGAATTTAGAATGGCGATGTAGATAGTGTACAGCTATCAGTGATTATGACTGAAGAGTGTAAATTTTAGTCATGACAAATTTAGTCAGAACTTATCACATTATGAAATGACTGTATATGATATAGTAAGAAGTTATAATGATTGAGGCAAAGAAAAGTTTTGAGGGAAGAGTGAATAGGAAGTGAGAGAATGAAAGAAATTAAATTTACAGTTGTCCAAGCCATGGCAGAAAGGCCATGAAGATTGACGCATGTATAAAGTCCTACAACAGAAAACCATGATTTGAAGAAGAACCTATAGAAGCAATTAATAGTGCATCACATATAAAAGTACAGGCAGAAAAGGATAAGCAGCAAAAGATGTTTTGTTACTTAAGTTCATATATTTCAGGCATGACCCTCTAAAGCAGCGGTTTTCAAAAGCGGTTTCGGTGGGTCCGTGAGAAATGATTGCATATTTATACTATTTATATTTTTATAATTATTAACCTTTACCATCCGAGGGGAAGTAATGATGATATGATAAATGATGTGAGAGTTGCACTGGCCAAAACAAAGCCAAATATAGAAGAACTGGTTAAGGCAAAGCAGATGCATCCATCTTATTAAAATTTTAACTTAAATTTAATAACTAAGAAGTACATAATATTTTCTGAATAAATAATTGTTTGTCAAAAAATGTTTTATTCACAGCAGCCTGTACCTATGCAGTGCCGCGCAGTGGGTATGTAGCACCCTTGCGCAAAGTATTTGGCGCCCCCAATTTTCTTGAAATAATATTGATTTTTTAATTTTTAATAAAAGGGTCTGCAAGCCATCAAACAATTTTTAAAGGGACCGTCACGGAAGAAATTCTAAAGAGGTTTGAGAACCGCTGCTGTAAAGGCAATTACTTTAACAGTGCTCTGTCACGGATTATCACTGGTGCCACCTTTCCCAATGGGTCAAAGAGGCTGTTAATTGTAGAGAGCACCCCACAAAGTGTAAAAGGCTTGACACTTACTGCTATCTTAAAAATGAAGGTGTCAGTGCCGATGTCCCAGTATATACCTAGGCTTCTTTGTTTTGGGACAGCTTTGTTGTCAAGACTCTAAGTCCTTTAACCCAGTAGCCAATCCTTCAGCTGGAAAGGCTTGCATAACTATGAAGCTGTTTGAGGCAATTTTATGCAGTTTTAGGTTCAACTTTGCCAGTGATGCCTGGGTGCTCTTTACTAAGTTAATAAACTCAAATTCTTTTGGGAGGCATGAGTCCATCATCTATGTAAAAGTCCCTCTGGATAAAATAGCATGCGTCAGGCCCATTCATACTCCTGCTCATCTTCATGTGCAGCTCCTCAAAAACCATAAATTGCTGCCAACAAGAAAAGGCTTTTTCTAAAAATATGTATACCCATGCGGTACTCTTGCATATTTTTGCTTAGGTCATTATTTTTGTACCAAAGAAGTCTTAGTTCCTTACAAACTATGAAGTCATAGAACATTTGTTGGATTACAGAAATTATTGCAACAAGTTCTTTCCAGAACCTAAGCAACGCTCCTAGAATAGTATTGACAGTCAGTGCCAGAGAAGAAGATGCCATTGAGAGAGATGCCACATTGCTGTGCACGATGTGGGTGATAAACCCGGAAAACTGGCAAATACCTGAACTCTTCATTTTCTTAGACTGGAAGCCTTTTATCAGCATGCTTATTTTCAAAATCTTCCCCATAAAGACAACAAATTGCTCGTCCATTTCTAGCCTTTTGTTTAGAGACTGTTGTAGTGAAGTAAGCCAGGAAAAGGCATGCAATCTGTTATATGGAAGATTTGACCAAGGAAATCTAAAAGGCAAGGGGGCAATCCAACTGTTTTGTTCTTTTCTACAGAACTCTGCTTTCATCATCATTTAGAAGAGCTTGTCCTCAAAGGAGATGGCACGTTTGTTGTCATTTTCAGTTTTCATAAATACAGTGCACCCAAGTTGGTCCTCTGCCTTACATTTATGATCACCTTAATAAAGACTCCATTACTTGACTCCCCACCGTAGCATGGTTTCTCTTTCACTCTGACATATATCTGGCAAGGAAAAAGAAAAGATTTATTCTACAATACATTTGCATTAAAAACACTTTCACTTATCAATGCAAACCTCTCCCACTATTATCCATACTAGATCCAAACACTGAGCAAAGGATGCATTGTGGGGTCTATTGATTTGTTGCCTCACCTTGTGTACTCTTATCATGTCTCTTCCCAAAAAGATTAATATCTGAGCATCTGGATCCAGCATAGGGATGTAAGGTGCAACAAGTCTTAAGTGCTCAATAAAAAGGGCCGCCTTTAGTGAGGGAATTTCAGCTCCGTAACTCATTATTTCCAAGCACTGTTTACCATTCATTGCATCAATTTGGAAAGCAGTTATTTTCCTGTCAGTTATCACTGCAACACAAACACAAGTCTTCTTTAGATATGGCATCAAGCTAACCTGGATTCCAGGCAGCTAGAAGAACTCAGATTTGGCCAGTTGATCTTCAACGATAACATAGCTTTTGAAAGAGCATTCTTGTTGACTTTGTGGGTAAACCCATAACAAGCATATCTTTCAACAGGATCAAGGAGAGAGGTCTTCTCCATAGACTTAAGTTACCTCTGGAGGAATTCTTTCTTCCTACTCAGTGTCTGATTTGATCTTGTGACATATGAAAGATGGGACAGTGGTGTCTGGATACATAGCTATGCCGTGTCAATCATTCTCGCACTCACTACATTTTAAAGCTACTTGAAATTTCTTAGCCAAATGAGTCAGAGAACAGCACCTGAAATATCTCTTGTATTCCTATAGAAGCTTCTTATGTTCTGTATTTGTATTTATTTTGAAAACTCTACATTTAGCAAATGGATAGAGTTTATTGTGGACGGAGCAGTACTTTGATGGACCATTGTACCCCTTTTTTTACATCTTCTGTGTTTGTTAAGCTTGAATTATTTGAAGAGAACACTTCTGTCTTATTACTAGATATATTGGCCCTCAAACTATCATGTTTTGATAGGGGCCATTCATTTAAGATATGACTACGGATACTATTTGACAAAATGAAGCCAGAATCATTCCTTGCCCTGCACTCACTGACAACAAAATTAGTGAAAAAGGAACCAGCAGGGATCCACTTCTCTTGTAGGCCTGGAGGCAGCTTCTCAATTATGGGATTATTCCCACACGGAGTATCAGATCCAGGATCCATCTTCTTTGGCTGATACCAACTCCATGAGGATATCACCATGCCTCACGATTTTTATATTGCTTTGAAAAACAGGTGTGGAAAACTGCAGGAAATAGGGAGTTTTTAATCACCTCTGGTGCAGTGTAACACTGTTGGAGTCTCGTCCATGTCAACCAAAGAGCAGCATGAGGATTGATAATATGTACAGATTGAACCCTTCTAATGCAGTTGGATGATTCTTTTCCAAGTCATTTTACCAAAAGATCTAATTCTTCACTGGTTATTAGGTATAAGCCCTGAATAGCGCCAAGAAAGGAGGACTGTCATGCTTAGAAACTTTTTGGCTGATCATCACACTTTGTGAGTCCTGTGTTTAGAAACTCCCTGCCGGCCAGACACTTAGCAAAATCAATTATATTTGCAGTTTGAGCTCGACAGGCATGAGTTGAGTTCTGACGAGTGCATAAACTAGGTTCCCGAGAACAGACAGACTGCCCTCATGAGGGGTTTCAATGGAAGAATGCAATGAGAGGTTCATGGTAAAAAAGTATGCTGCTTAAATGTTACTGGGTTTCCACTCTCATGTGTCCATCTGTGTGCCTTAGAGGCAACAATATTATCATGATCATCGCTTAAAGGACTTCCCACTAGAGCCTTCAGTTCTATGAATGATGATGATTGCATTGCAAGGTGAGATGGTGAGCTATGCAGAAGAGAAGCAGTGCAACTGGTGCCAAGTTGAGCCTGTTTCAGACTTATTCTTCAGCTTGCCAGTGGACAGTCTGTGGTGAGAGAAAGTTTCTTACATTCTATATTTCCTGCAGCTTCTTTTTCTAAGTTCTAAACCCTCTAGATTTGCTTCTAGAATGGTGTTTTACATGTCCAGTCTTGCTCTCTGTTTTTTTTATTTTTCATTACTACAGTATCTCCCCTTTGCAAATGACATTTTGTCATGTACATCCTAAACTTCATTCTGGCTTTGGCAGCAGCACTGCTGAAGATTTGAAGGAAGAAGTGCATTTAGACACAGTCTCTGATAGTCTTTTCTTCCTTTTTATTCATTTGGGGTTTCATTATTTTAGTATCAAATACATGTCTTTTCCTAACTTTTGTGGCCTCTGTTTGTTTGGCTTTTCATTGTACTGTTCTCTCTACATGCTACTTCTCTAGTATTGATGTGGATGAAAAGCAAGCTAAACTGTAATAAAAAGTCTGGAAATGAGTATCGATATTTCTTTAATTAAGTTTCCACAATACATAGATGAATAGGAATGAAACAGTATAGAAATGAAAAACAGCAATTAGACTTACAGAAGTTGTCTAATACACATTCGATTAACAACTACACAGCAATACATCTACTACATTATCAGAATAATCATGAAATACTACAAAATTTAAACTTACTTAAGACAATAATATTTAATAATAATAATAATAATTAATAATTCTTTGCATTTATATAGCGCTTTTCTGACTACTCAGAGCGCTCAGCAATTGCAGGTTAAGGGCCTTGCTCAAGGGCCCAACAGAGCAGAGTCCCTTTTGGCATTTACAGGATTCAAACCTATTTATCAATATAGAATGTCAAACACTTAAAAAATAAACTTACAGCCATTGATTTCTGGGGCTGTAACAGGAGGATTGATAAAGATGGTGTCTCCATGCACCATGTGTTTCAAACTGCCCTCCCATGCAAAGGAAAAATGAATCAGAGAAAACTACTTACGGACCTATTCCTGTATCATCAGGCAACTTCAAAACAAAGTACCACACATCAGTAGCAAATTGGTGAAGCACAGTTGTAGGCATCCAAGTATACAGATTCACTTCGAAAAATCAAATGACAATGGTAAGAATTCATTAGGGCAATTAAAGCAGGTTATTTTAAGGATCCATTGGAATGTTATTTTGTCTTTGTTTTTTATCTTTGTTCTGACATTTTCTGGCTCTGACCACCTACTTCTTCTGCAAATGATCATTCTTTTCATTAATTTTGGTAGAGCACATTCACCACCTACTGGTATATAAATCTTAAAAGACACAGGCATTGTCAGTTTGGCTCAAAGGAAGCAAAGCACCTTGCATATATTGAGAAAAGGTATAAGTTGTATAGCAAGTGTCCAAAAGGTATAACCTGGATGAGATCATCCAAAAAAAGAAACACATACAGGCTTTCTTATGTCTCATGGGTTCTTAAAGAATGCTCCATTCCCTCTTTTCCAAGACAAACAGTCCAGCTAAGGCAGGGACAACTCCAAAGGTCAAAGGACATGGTGTCTCACAATTTACCTTCAACACTTGAAGCTGACCATGCCTTTATAGACTTAAAATAAGCCCCTACATATATCCCCATCCCCATAGTTATTATTACCAGATATTCCCCTTTTCTCTTGGAATAATTGCATCTGAGACAGAACTGTGAGTACGTTTAAAAGAGAATGAACATCATCCTGTAAAGTACCTCAACCAGAAATTGTTCAAAAGGGAACAGTGATGTGCAAGCATGGAATATGAATCATTTACAGTAAATTGAGCTAACAAGCAACTAAGTTACTACCTTGTTAAAGCAGGCATTTACAGCAAACCATACAGTTTCAGGGTACTTTAATGTAGTTGCTAATAAAGTAATAATGCAGATAGTTCCTTCTTTGCTCTTGACTTTGTGGTGGGGCTGCACTAATGGCTATGCAACTACACACATGTGACAATCAATTGATTCCTATATTGACTTCAGGACCCAGTTATTTATTTTTTTGTATCTGCTTCTCCCATCAATGGGAGTTGCCATCCTCCTCTTTCAACTGTGAGGCAAAAGATACTAAGTGACAAACTTAAATGTTGGTGCCATATAAACGTTTTTACATTATGGCATATAATAAATTCCATGGTCACCCAGAACTGATGTCTGCTTTTGTGCAGGACCCAAAGATCCCAACCAAGGTTAATGGTTGAATGCCTGTGTGTGTGTGTGTGTGTAATTGTAATGTATTTATGTAGTGCATATAGGTATACTGTGATTTGATGAAAGGCTTTTCTCAAGAGGAGAAACTCAAAGAAGCCCCACATAAAACTCTATGCAACTATATTTAGCTATGTCTATAAATTAAAAAGTCCCATTTGCAAGTTTATTAATTATGAGTATTTAATTCAAAGGCATATCTGACCTAATTTTAACAGCAGCAGTCTTCCTACAAAACACTACTACTGTAGATGTAAATATGCACTTTCATGACAGGGCCAAACCCCATTGAGCTACAGAAAACTCACTTGTATTATTTTTAGATTATAATGCATTATACAGTGTACACACAGAAGACTAGATTCCTTGGCTGCTCTTGTGGTCCACAGAATCAGACTAGTACTCTCTTTGTAGATGTCATTTGAGCTAGGCCTTTGAAGACTAAAGGGGTTATATTGTAGGTAAATTTAAACTGTGCAGCCTTATGCTGGTCCATTTTCAGAGTACCAGGCAGGGTACACATCCTAGACCGACAACGAGCCAAACAATTACAGTTTGTAAGTGTGACTATTATGGGATAGAAGAAGCAGCACTGCTCATTATGGGATGGGATTTTTCTAGACTGCTTATTATGGGATGTTAACATGTGGAGGGGGTGTGCTTTATATTATGGGATGGAGTCAAAGTTAGGTGGGGCTGATTATCTTTCATATTATGGGATGTCAGAGGCCCGCTTTGTGTCTTTCTGTCTCCAGTAACTACACAGGCTGCGAAGTGGTGTGTGGGGAGGGGGTGGGGGAGGGGGTTCAGGGAGGCTGAGCTGGGAGGGCTGTTATTATTATGGGATGCCAAAGGATAGGGGAGTCAGAGGGCAAGGTAGTATGGGATAGATTGCTTGTTAATGCATCTAGCTTTGATCAGTATATACAGAAATGTGGGGGAAGGGATTAAATCAGAGAGAAAGCTGGTATGCTTGAATGTTAATTATATGTGGGTTTTTTTTATAAATATATTTATTTATAAAAAAACACATCTATATAGATATTTAAATATAAATGTAAGTTATGTGCAAATATGGATAATAAATGTGTATATGTGTATATATGTATGTATATGTATATACTGTATATATATAATGTAATTTATATATAGACGTTTACTCAGCACTCTATATACTGTATACACATCAATCCATACATTTAGATTTTTGTTAACCCACTTAGTCAGTTTTAGGGTCATTGCAGGCTGGAAGTTATCCCTGCAGATTCAGGTGATGGGTAGAAACCTGTATAGTAAGTAAACATGCTAATGCAAAGTACTTTTAATATGGTTGGTATCTATACAATTATATATATTATAATGTATGCCATAATCAAAAATACATGTGCTAAACAAAAAACCACAAACAGATTTATTACCTTATCATTATAAAAAGTACAATTGGATATTTTTAAATACTTAATAGGCTGAAAAATTGAGAATTTATTGCGAGCCATGATGTTTTTTAATTATTGACAAAGGAATGATTTTCTGTCATAACCAGCTCATGTGATAAATGATTCAGTTGATTTTAAGAGTGAAAATAACCAAATTTGTTTCTAAATAGAGATACTGAAGTATTTGTACCAAATTGTTTTATGGATAAACAGGTGAAGTTGCAAGGAACGTATAATTGCCTTTGGTTTATCTTTGAAAGGCAATGCTTAAACCAACTTTTGATCTTGAAATTGAGTATAGATCTAAAACAACCTTACAATAAGACTTAAGGTCAAAAAGTTGTGATTTAAGGAGAACAGCTGATGGAATCAAGAAGCAATGAGATCTTTTGGAAACCATCTGACATAATCTCAACAAACTGTGCAAATGATCAGCTGGTTGTCAACACCAGTTAAGTTTCAACAGACTTACTCCTGGACAAGTAAAAAATAACTGGTTTTGAAAACATGACCCTACTAAAACTTTCTTTTCCAGTTCACCTTAATGTTAATAATATAGCTTGATCGAGAAATGCAGTTATCCACATACGTATTGGGAGGTCATGGGAGATTATTAAAAGTATTAACTGAACCTCTTTTAGTGCTATTGGGGATCAAATGTTTCAGGAAAGAACAAAAGTGAACTTTCACAAGTATAAAGTCTTATTTATATGAATAAAATAGTAGCCACTATGTTATTTTTTTGAAAGTTGTATTTGTCTTGATGCACAATGTCCTTATCAGGCTAGGACTGTAGATTATGAGGATAACATCACAAAGCTGGAACAAGGGGACCTGTTTAATAAGGCAACTTGGATTTATTAGCAAAATGCTGCGTTTTTCCAATTTCCTATTTTAAGTTAGTAGACAGGTGTAAAATGTATAATGTCATGTTATAAAAGGCATGAGTTGATTGTTGCATTCTGGAATGATACCTGATGGACTTGCATTTTGGGGAGAGTTATGATGCCTGTCATGTTCATTATTAAATCAGACATGTTTTGCCTAGTTGACAAAGGGACACAATTACAACTAGCTCATTATATGCCTCAGTCAGGATTATTATGGACTGTTCCTAGGCCTGGATGCCTAATATCAGTTGGTGTATGGAACGCTGGGGTATTATGGTGTGCTCTTAGTGAATTTGACTCCATGTGATTAACAGGAGGTGAAGTATTATTATGGGATGCAAAAGTGTGAGTGGAGATTATTATGGGCTGTTGGGCCGTGTATCTCCTTGGCAACATCAGTTGCTAGGGCCGAAAAAAAGAGGGTGGGTTATTATGGCCTGGCCGTCGCCAAGGCAACATCAAGACGGGAGGGGGCATTATGGGATGTCCTGCTCCCTTTTTTTTCTTCTCACTCTGTCTGCCTCTCTCATTTTCTACCCCCTTTTCTTTGTGTATGGGTCCGGCGGGGGTGGCCGAGAGGAGAGAGGAGCCATCTTATACAGCGGGCTGAGTGAGCAGAGGTGCACATCGGGCAGGGCGACAATTGACCTAAGGAAACTCCAGTTTACTGCGAGTACCTCGGAGGGTGAAATGAAAGAAAAATAAAAGGGAACGAGGCACAAATTGCGCCTTCCAGGAAATGTACTTCATAAGCCGGCTTCTAGACGTCAACTGGGCCTGAGAGGACACGCGCCTGCCGAACATTTGGATAAAATCTATATAATCAAGTCTTTTCGGAAAAGAAAAACGCTACTGCTGAAGAGACCGGCTTGCACTTTATGATGGTGACTCCTGTTAGTTAAATTAACAGTTTTGTTCGCAGGGACGAAAGACGGAAAGCGGTAGAAGAACGCTTGAACGAGTGGGGAATTAATTGGCATTTTTTATTTAAAATATAAAAATAGAAAACTTATTTTAAGTTAACACTTTCGCCTTCTAGAGGAGCACGTTTTATTGTATCTACTTTCCTCCTCCGATATCGATTTCTAGTGTTTTGCTGACGGGCACTTTAAAACAAAGAACCCCCTCCCGCTCACTTTCTGCTCCCCCCCCACCACCACCAACCCAGCAACACTTTGATTAAAGGCAGAAAATGTCGGGCAGCGAGGACGACATCCAAGACTTCTGTGAAAATGATGACCGTTCAGGACTGCAAGCAGGTACGATAGCTTTACTGCTTACGTTAAGTTCCGGTACATGCATTTGAAACTCTCTTGTATTTACTGTCCGTATATTTTTATTTTGGAACGAAGAATTTTATATACAATGTTCTTAAAAATATACACAAGAATTTATTTTTCATTAATCCCAAGAACATCACGAAAAACATCTGTATTTTGTTTTTGTACTTATTGTTCAAGCATGCGCACCTGAATCCAGAAGTAATAGACTGGGTTGGCAGACGCAGGGGATCTTGGTTGCCTTTCGTATTTAAATGTTCTGCAAATTAAAGTGTATTATGTGTGTGTGTTTTTAATGATTATTTTAAAAAGGCAAAATATTTATTCTGGAAAGACTAAGCACTTCGTCGTATTCCTTGTATACGGCTAGTGGGGGCTGTGGGAGTAAGAAAAGCCGGTGTCATTAAGAAGCCGGTAGTTGCTTCAGTAGGCCCAGGTCCTCTTCTGTTGACCTACACATGCGTTTTGTATTGGAATCGATACAGAAGCAGATGCTTTGTCTGTTAGCTGCACGTCATTTTCATTGCCCGGCTATTAATTGGGAAGGAGCCAGCGGCTAGCCAGTGGCAAAATGCAGTGCGAGGTTCCCAGTTTTGTTCTGATGGGGGGGTTGGGGGTTCTACAGATGGAGTCGTTGCGGGAAATCGCTGGGGACGGACAGATGTTCAGACAGTCGGAGTACCTATCTTTGCCACGTTTGTCTTGACGGTAATTACTTTCCGCCAAATTTGGTTTCACCCCAAATTGCCGCCCACTGTATGTTTATAATGCATCATAACTATAGATATTGTAGTCTAGCGCGAATAATCAAAAATGCACGCAACACTCTCTTCCCCCAAATTGGATGATTTTAGGATTACATAATTGGCCTTTTGCAAATATGTTTGGAAAACTAAGTTTTTCTCGATAAAGAAATAATGTATGTGTTGTCAGGTGGACCGTCAGTCATAATGGTTTACAGACACTAAATGCCCTTCAGTTGATTTCTGCATGTTATCACAACTGAGAGCTCAGTTTTATTCTGAATTTGTTGACAGAAGTACAATTCGCATAGTGTTGTGCGTGTTTCCAATACCTCAATCGACTAACCCACGAGGTTCTTGTGTTTTGATTTTGTTCTGGAAGCCTTTATTTATATCCAACATCCATTAAGAGTCAATTGCGCCTTTATATATTTTGAAAACTCCAAGGCAAACATTTGTTAACGAATCTAAACGTTTAATTTGGAAAATGTGTTTTCCCACATTTGAAAATGTATATTATTCATTCTTAAAGTATGTTTGGTCCCTTGGATAACAGTATAGGAGGAATTTTTAGAAAATGAGCTTGGCGTTTGTTACAACTTGTTTAGGCTTTTACAGTGGTTCACCGTATTAAACATCCTTAACAGGCTGTACATCAATATTGCTGAAATAATTTGAATGCATTTTATTTCCACAAACCTGGCTTGTGTGGCAGGACATGAATTCAACAGTTGTCTGACGTGCAAGCGAATCCAGTTTTCTGCAGTACTTGTCAGACACAAAGATTTTTTTCTTTAACGAAGTTCAGTAAGTTATATACAGATTTTGCTGAACAAGTGATTTGAAAGTATGGAGTCAGAATCGAGGCTTTGATCAACTGCTTTAAGCAAGATCCATTATGCACAGAGTTTTGATAGTTCTCCATTGTGCGCTGTTAAGGATGCCATGGTCTTTAGAGTTGACCCTGTCACTTTGTTTTGTTCGTCCCAAAGTCAATCCTTTTGATGCACATTCTAATGCCATATTGAGACACACAAATCACGAGAAATCTTGGATATATAAAATGGATATTTGTTCCTTGACTCTTTCAAAGAATGGTCTTAATCCGAAGGAGAGGCGGTGGCTTCGACTGCTTGAAGGTTAAGGTCACTAAGGCCTTACAGCCTTTCAGGCTTAATGGTGTTAGGAGGGACTTAATGTATATATTTAAATCGTAGACGTTGGCCTCGTGAAAATTATTTTAATCACAGATACCTGCCGAGCTGTAAAATTAATGGCCATATTGTGTTGTCCAGCGTAATGTCTTTATCTTGGTTATGGGCTAGCGCTCCGCGGGTGGGATTTGGCAGAGCTCAGGTAGCCGCCAGCGTCTCGAGCATGGCGCGAGGCAGCACGGCCTCCATTTTATAACGGCGGGGGTGGACGCGGACTTTCCGGAGCTCAAGGCCGCCTGGGAACAGACGTCAGAACCCCGCCGTCGCATGCCTCTCGCGTTTCTTCTACTGAAGCGGCGTTACGTCTGCTTCTGTTGTGGGTTTCGAAAAGCACGTGGGTCTTTGCAGTCGAATCATAAACCTGACATCTTTGTGGACTGCTTTAAACTTTTTTAGATTGTTAGCAGAGATATTATTCGTTTTATGTTGACGGTCTCCAAATAATAATAATAATTTTACTGTAGCGAAATTCCTTCCAACCTCTTAAAAGACGGGATTGCAACTTTTGATTAGTGATCGTTGACCAATCTTTGTGTTTTCTTAGTTCGTAGTGCATGTTACCTTGATGCATGTGAATGATGTCGATCGTTCAAATTTAGCTTGTAATTTAAAAAAAAAATAAAATAACATTGTGATGTTATCTTGCAGAGAATGACGACGACCTGGACGAAGAGCTCTCAGAAAGTGATGCTCCTAAGCTGAAGAAGAAAAAGAAGTCTAAAAAGCTCAGAGAGACAAAGTTACCCAAAACAAAGAGACCCAAAAAAGAGGTATACTTAAATAAAGCTGAACTAGTAAACGTTTGACAGTCAGCTTTTTTTTTTTTTTTTTTTAAATTTGCTTTAAGTGAACCTTTCTGATGCTACGCCAGAATGGGTTACAGTGCATGTCAGTTAAATTGTGTATTCATATGGCCTGTTTATCCATTTAGGTCAGGGCTGTCGAACTCCAGTCCTGGAGGGCCACAGTGGCTGCATATTTTCATTCTTACCCTTTTCCTAATCAGTTTCAGTGCTAAATAACGTCTTTTTCCCTTCATTTTAATAGCCCTGTTTTTAAGGATTCTGTCCTCAGAATTTATTCCTTAATTAAATGGCACCCAAGCAGAAGTAAGACATGAAACAAGCCAACAGATGACCAGCTAAACTGGGATTTCAAACTCCAACCTATTTCACTGCAACCAGTTTTTTTAATGAGAAGCCTGTTATTCTTGCTGTTAATTAAATTAATTTAATTCTATGGCTTGTTGCTGCTCTCATTCTACCGCACCAGACATTTCCAAAACTGTTGATTTTCTGTTTTTTCTAAGAATATCGTCAAAATGTTTTGGTGACATGAAAGATCAACCTTACTGAGACCTTCACCTTTCTTTATTTTCAGATATTGTGTGACAGGCACAGGTGAGCTGGTCATGTGGCGGCTTATTTTGTTTCTCCTTATTGTTTAGTTGCTAATTAAGGAAAAAGAGACAACAAAGGGGGTCTGAGTCAGGATAATTAAAAGTAAGGCAAAAGAAGTTTAATTAGCAGCAAAAACTGGTCACTAATGAAGAATATGGTTAGAATGAAAACCTGCAGCCACAGCGGCCCTCCAGGACCGGAGTTCGACACCCGTGATTTAGGTTATGGCAAAAATTAATTTAGTTAAGGACATCACTAGAAATTACGTCAATGCTGACAACTGCAAAGAAAGTATTTTTATAATTTTGATTTGTATGTTATTCACTTTATACAGCCACACCCTAATCCTCAGTCCTTGATTGAAGAGGTGCAAAATAAAGATGCCATTACCCCCATTAATTTTTCATTGGATTTATTGATATGTTGAGGCAAAGTTTGCTTATGTATTCACTATCAACTTATGCTGGACTGATTACATTTATTACAGAATGAGGTTCAAAATATTATTCCACCTTGTTCCTTGCAAATGTTATCCTCTGTTAGTCATTTATATTTGTATCCTTCAGGAATCTTAATGTAGTCTTTGTACTTTATGTTCTAGTTAAAAGTTGTAAAGTGCAGTATTGATGTATTTTCCTAAAGATTATATACTTTTGTATAATACTACAGTATCATTCAGTTTATATGCTTAGTTTTTGGACTAATAGGTAATGTGAAATAATTGTGCATCTGAATAGGTTTCACATCTAAACTGGTTGCATAGGGAGTGTGAGCAAAAATCTTTTTCTGTCTTTCAAGATTTAGGTATTTTTCCTTCTGCTCTGGATTGGCAAAATGATTTGAAACATAAGAATTAACACCACTTTTCTGCCATACTGAGAAATGCTTAATTTGATTGGGGTTGTTTGTTGCATGCATGCATTATGTTAATCTTGTCTGTATTTAGATAGTTGACTGGTTTCTAATACAAAGAGTTCCATTAAATGTTTTGTCTTTGAATTGTTTGTCACAATGTTGTAAGGTAGTTCATCTTCACTGGTTTTGGTTTGTAGTTAAGAAATGGAACGTAACTTAAATTTGGAGCTAAGCTTAGTGACCCAGTCTTAGCTGGTAAGTGCCCATCTAGGTTCTTAATTGTTTGCAATGTGTGCTACTCCCCCACAAGCCCAATATGCCTTGTTATGCTAGATATAAGTTGACAGTTGTTTTGGCTGTTTTAGTCACATATATTTGTAATTACATTAAGGCGTGCGTTGCTGTTTAAACTGTCAAACATTCAGGATTATTTTTGGAACTTGATATCTTCTATTGTGTTTTTTTTTTTTTTTTTTTTTTTTAAAAAAACAAAAAAACAAATGTAGGTTGATTGCATAGTTCATTTGCAGCTTTGGTGCCAAATTGTATGTTAATTAGGCCAACTGGTTGCTTTCCTTCATGGTGACGCAATGATATCAAGTACTACGGCAGCATCTCAAGAGGAAATGATTGAGGAGCTCTTCATTTTGAAAAATATGTAGTTGTCATGTGGATAACCGAATCAGTGTTTGGATTTGTTAGACCTGATCAGTCTTGAGCACAGATTAAATATTGATGTCGGTTGGTATTTCTACACTGACAGGAAAATCGTTGTTCATTACATTGTTACTCATGTTATACTTCTGTATTCCAGAAGTGTATTGTGCAGTTTTTACTCATAATACAGAACTGATGAGTTCTGTTGAGGAAAAGGGACTAAATACCTTTTGGTCTGCCTTAAAATGAATGATGATTTCTGAGTTGGCCCCAAGCTTAACTTGAAGTTAAATGTCTAGACATAAGAAAATGTTCTTTTAATGTTCTTGGTATAGAATTTAGCTGTAACTGCAGAATATAAGTAACATGGGTTTTAAAAAAAAAAAAAAAAAACTTTGAAGAAACTAGTTCAGCATTTGGTTGGGGGAGTGTTTTAGCAATAGCTTTTCCCTCTCTCTCTAGATAAAGTAGGTCTTGAATATGCAGTTGGTGGAGCTATATTCAAACTTTACAATTATTTTTAGACGGCTACTATGCTAGCCCTTGAAGTTAAGTTTAATAAAATGCTAAGATTTTTTTTATTTATTTATTTATTTTTTATTTAACAATCCTCCATTACAGACATTCTTTGAAGCATTGAATTACTTTAAATACTGAAATAATTAGGGGGATCCCTGTATCCTGACAGAAGGTGCAGAAGCTAAAAGACCCAGCATAGAGCACTGAGGGAACCATACTCATCTGAATGTAATGATGGAGTACTGTTGTCTCAAGTTAGTTCATATTGTAAAGTATTTGATAAGTATAAACTAAACAGTACCTTATCTCTATGCAGTTTTCCAGTCTTTATTATTGTGTAGTTGGTTGTTTTAAAAATTCTGATTTACTCCAGTTGCGTTTTAACATTAGAATTTCGTCAGCAGTGAAATATTCTAGTTCAAACATGGGTGACACATTTTATAGTAAATCAGCCTCACAGTTCTTGAGTCCCTGTCTTTGTGGATTTTTCATGTAGCCCACTTTTCTGTATTATTCCTCTGGAAATACAGTAGTAACTTTTCTACTGTATCCTAAGATTGAAAGTATAGCTTAAGTGGTGATTATAATTTTGGCCTGGTGTGAGAGTGAGAGAATGTGTTTCAAAGTACATTGGTATCCCATCCATAGTGGTTTTGACATAGTGCCTCATAAACTGGTATTTGACACCTCAGCTGGATAAATGGGTTGGAAAAAATGGATGGATTTTGAAAATGTAAGTCACTAATGAAACAACTTTTAGGAAAAAAAGACAGAAGCACAAGTAGGCTGTATTTAGCAATTTCATTATATTGATATAAAGCAGGGCTGTGCAATTACAAATTCATTTCGGCCAGATATTTAGCTGGGCCAGACATTTTCAGCGGGCAGTAAGAAGCCTGTAATGACAAGTTTTAAATCAATTTTAATGTATTTTAAAACAAGTAATGTTTATTCATTGTTACCCTTTTAAATTTGGTCACATCTGACATAGGCACATCAAAAATATATTTAAAGAAAAAAACAAAGCTATAACTGAAGAGAATCTCTGAGGTAGTAGCAATACTTTTTTCCACTTTTGAAATAAAAAAGAGATTTTTCTCACATTTGGCAAAGTGCATAAAAATAAAAATGCACAGTATTAGCAATAACATTTGTTTCCCTTTTGAAATATGAGATCCTCCCCCAATTTAAAGGGGTGGTCATGACAGGCAAGGGATTTTGTTTTTTCATGTAACTTAAATTATTTCAGTCACACAGTTTTAATCCCTCATATGACAGAGGATGAATTTGAGTTCCACAACAACACATTTCCCGTGGATTTTTTTCTTTTTGTTCTCCAGACAACTACCTAAAACCTTAAATTTAAGAGCAAGGCTGCACGTATGGCATTAAATTGGATTAGTACAGTTATTTTAAAAATGTTTTTGTACAGTGTTATGGGGTGTCAAGTAATGAGTCATTAATTAGAATTATTACTATTTTTACTAAATCATTTTCCATGTTTCTTTGTTGATGAGCTCCCCTTGAAGAATTTATTGGTCATAGGACATATTCTGAAGTAACAACTAATGAAGTGGTATTACTTCAATGCCATTTTAACAAAGTTTACTGTCCGCTATCAATCACAGAGCAGCCCAGTAAAGCGATAGTAATACACCCGCAACCTTAAAACGCAGACTTTATCAAATTGCTGTGTATGACAAAACAGAGGGCAGGTGACTACTCGTACATGTTTACTAACGGGGCAAGCCGTCATTTTGCATGAGGTATGCGTTAAATCAAAAAAGAAACTGCATGCAAAGATGCGCAAACACAAGGAGATGGTGACAATCGCACCTTAATGTGCCTACATGAAATCTGAAGAGACAACTGAATTCCATGGGGCACGGATATCTTCATAACTGGGGGGACCTGTTTTATGGGCAGAGGATTTTCAAATGTTTTGCATGCCAACTTTTGTTTTGATAACTGGTTGTATCATATTCAGCCTTTTGCAAAAAATTGCCTTTTGCATCTGTTATAGAAGTTTAAAGTTTCACTGATTTCATTTGCCTCTGGCAAACTAAGTAGAAATGATAATCGGCAAACCTATTTCTGGTCGCATTTGCAATCATTTTAGTTGCAGTCTAGAGCCTTGGCAGGACCACAGGTTGGGCTACTTGGAGTTTGCCTCTGGGCCACGTGTGTCCGGTGGGCCGCCATTTGAATAGGCCTGATAAAAGGCATCTATGAAGGGAAACTTAGTTTGACCATGTACTTGTGTTTTAGAATGCATTTTGAAATATGTTGCCTTCCTGTCTAGGTTATCATTCAGTAAATCTGAAACTGGTGCTACAAATTACTATTTTTAATTGTGAAAAAGGACATGAATGAAATCTATTAATGTAACATAGAATAAGGAAACATTCAAAAAGACCACAAATCTTAACTCGTATTTCAGTATATATGCATGAATGTCTGTTTTAAATTGTGAGGTGTGCAGTCCTGTTTGGACAACTTTAATGATAGTGCTAAATAGTGTGCATGCCTACCAATCTTCCTATTTGATTTGAGTTGACTTGCTGCTATAGGAGATAAATATTGGACGTTTTGTCAAATTTCGCTTAAATTCTGGAGTGAGTTTTTTCGTGCGTTAGTCATAGGTTAAGTCTAGGTGCACTATAAAATTGCTGGGAAACTCGTTAGTCCATCATAGTTGAAATTTCAGTGTTGCTGAGCAGGTAATAATTCCCTACCACAGATTATTAATATCTCTAGTGAAAGATGGGTGCAGCTGGCTAGTATGCCAGTAGTGTATGGGTTAGCGGATTTCATCAAAGTAGAGGAAATCTTTTTATGGAAATTTCTGTGATAGTGTTTTGTTAGAATCAGTAGTATCTGAATACTTTAAGTATAAATAAGAACTAATTTAATTGTTTGTTTGATCTGATTGGTAATTTAAGTGTTCTTAGTCTGATTCCAGTAGTGCATCACACTTTGGACATTTTGAATCAACAAAGGAGCAACTTCATCAGGTATTGCTCATCAGTCTGTAGATTGTTGTAAATTGTATACTGATACTATACATTCTATGTGAATTTGACAGTCTATACGTTTCATTTAAATCTGACATCGTTCATTTGAATTTATAGAACCTTATTTTCCAGATGTTAAGATGTTGCATCTGCTTCCACACAGTGTTCCAGAATGAAATTTAATGTGCGAAGAACATCCGTTATCAGAGGTGTTTTCTTTCTTTTGGCTTTGTGCCCTGTAAAATCAGCTAATGAAGTAGTGATGCACATATGCAAGTAAAACAATTGTAAGAGAATAGAATGTTTTTTTACTTTGTGTGAAGAGAGTGGTTGTGGTGCCAGCACTATGACAGACAATTTTTTCTTTTTTACCTACAATTACCATCCTTTTTGTCTATTATAATAAAAAAAAATCTTGGGACGAGACTAATCCTGCTATGAGACATGAGTTTTTGGAAGTCACGTGAGACAAGACTTTTGCCATGAGATTTTTTTTTTTTCAAGTCAAGCCCTACTTAACAACTATTTTCAAACAAGACCATGGTCATCCGGTGCATTCCAGCACTTAACCTGGACAGACACCAATCCATTAAAGGGCTTACTTATGAACACACACACACACACTTATGAGGATCCAGTTTAGAATCACCCATTCATCTAAATATGAGAGCGAGAAATGATAAAGTCAACCGAATTAACGAAAAAATTGTTGATCGATTTACACAGCAGATTGTTTAAAGTCGTATCATTAAACTATGCTGAAGCAGTTGGTGGTGATCGTGCGGAAGATGAAAACATCAATTTACAATATCCCATAGAATATCTACAAGCGTTAACACCGTCCGGTCTTCCACTGGCCAAATTACAGTTGAAAGAAGGATGTGTCGTAATGTTCTTGCGTAACTTATTGTATGTATGAGTGATGGACTTTGCAATGGAACAAGATTAGTTGTATTAAAAATTTGGTCTAACAATTCTAACAACAAGAAAAGGAATGTAGTACATATTCTGCGAATAACATTAGACTCAAAAGGAGATCTTGATATGCCATCTGTATTAAAATGTTTACAGTTTTCTGTGAGAATATCTTTTGCTATGACAACACCACAGGGACAAACATTCGAAAAAGTCGGCTTATTTATTTAGAGAGAAAGAAATGATATTCAATCGGGCAGTTACACGTTGCATTGTCACAATATAAATCCAAACACAGAATCAAAATTCAATGCGATCTTGAAGAAAAGTTCATTCCAAATATTGTTTTTACTGAAGTTTTAAAGTAAAAGTGAAAATAATGCAGATGTAACAATTACCATGAAAATTAACAATCTCTTTAAATTGTGTATCCGGTTAACCAAACCTGGGGGTTGGCAAGTGAAGCGAACAGGGGGCGGAGCCCCCTAGTAACTTTAAAGGTAAAGTAGGGTGTTATTGTGGGTGTGTTGCACTCTCCTGCAATTGTCTTGTTTGCATCATGACATGCAGCCCTTCTTGAATAGCTAAATGACAGCACAAACTGTACATTCAATAGGCTCTGAAGGCTGTTGGACATCAAGCACATGATATTTTATAAATATTTCACCTGATTCAAATAAGGAGCATTTTGCTTTCTGATCTCTCTCTCTCTCTCTCTCTCTCTCTCGCCTATGCGGGAGGAAACATGTGAAGCCACATAATATGCACAATGCTAGCATACATTGAGGAATATTCAAAATGCAGGTCCAAGAAATGCATTTTTTTATTTATCCAATAAAGTTGCAGTGACAAACATTATTCATTATTTTTACTGTTGTAAAGGAGAATTTCAAAATCATTTCTCTCTTGTAATTTTGTCCCTTTACATACTTTTCTATCTCTTTTGGAGTTGCTTGTTTTCCACAGTTAATAGTTAAAATCTCAAGTCAAAAGCCGTAATTAAAAAAAAATATAAAATAAAATCCAGAGACATTTTCTGGTGACTTATTTGAAAATATTTAAATGTGGAGTATTTTTAATTTGTAGCATCTTTATATGCTAATAAAAATCCATTAGCTTAGTGCACAAACTACACAATACCACGTACACTTTAAAATGGGTCATTAACCCAAAGCTACATTTGGGCCCAGCCAGTACTTGGATGGGAGACCAACCAGGAAAAGCTTGGGATGCTCCTGGAAGAGGCCAAGCAAGCAGGGTACACTTACCGTGTGAACTGAATGTGATTCCCAATGCCCCAGTGCAGTGATGGGGACAATGCTGTAAAAATGGCATCCTCCATCGGATGAGATCTAAAACGGAGGTTCTTACTCTTTGGTCATTAAAGAAGCCTGGGCATCCTTTGTAAAGTGTAAGGTGAATCCAGATGACCTAGTCATTCTTGCTCCCTAATCATCCCCTGTATCTAAATGGCTTTCCCTCTCACCCCTTAATAGCTAATGTGTGGTGAGTGTACTGGTGCAAAATGTCCACCGTTGCATCATCCAAGAGGGTGCTGCACATTAATGATGACTGATGTGGCTTTCCACTTGCTATGTAAAAAGTGCTTTGAGTAGTGAGAAAAGCACTATATAATGTAAAGAATTATTACTATTAGTAGATTATTTGTAAGCTTAGTGGACTTGGTTGAAAGAGCACAATTCATGAAATATAGCTTGCTTGGTTGAGTATTTTCTATAACTTCTAGTCAGTTTTTCAATTTTTATTATTTTTCATGTTCTTTAAAGTTGTTTCTTTGGCTTTTTTTTTCTTTCCTCTTTTTAGGGAAATGAAAAAATTCTTATAAAAAATAGCATGTGCTCTTTTAATGTCATTGTGACATGCCTGTAGGCCAATGTGTTTAGAATTTTTGCCAGATTGCCGTTTCTGATACTAAATAGACTACATTTTTCCTTTTAATAGCTTAAAAACATATGTTTATTTAGCACATACTAAGGTAGGCCTAGCCATTGAATAGATTTTTACTGGCCCTTTAATTGTACTTGTACCCAATTAAAAAAAATAAATAAATAATTTTTGTAGACCCAATCAGGTTATTGCATGCATCCATCAGTTATTTCTGTTTCTCTCACCCTCTGTATAATGTAATTTTTTTTTTTTTGCAGCATTCACCAGCATAGTATGTATTGTATTTGTAGCCAGGCAACTTGTATTTTCTATTTAACATACTTTACACTGCAGACAGGTACTTTATAGGGCTAGTGTAAGGTAAGATTCTGTAAAGGAATGCTTGAAAGTCTGAGAAAGGAGGTGGTATTTCAATGATCACTGTAAGCCAGCAAAACTTTACTTACACTTTCAAACCTAATTAAGGGAGAAGTAACTGGTCTCCCTATTAAAAGTACACATTTATAATGCCACATTTTTATTTTAATGTAATAATGGTGAGCACAATATTTTTTTTCACTCAAAACTCATCGTTTTATGTGTAGTATTCCATTGTCAGCAGCCACTAAAGATGAGCATTGCTGACATTTAAAAGGGCACTTTAAGATTGTGATTTAAAGCTTTTGTAACAATAAAAGGAAAATCGGAAATGTACTGTATGAAAGCATTAAGATGAAGAAATTTTACAAATATTGAAATGTTTTGTTTCTTACATTTGTCCAAACATCAGTCTTATGATCATTAAATATTTCATTACACAATAGTTGCAAAATTACCACAGACGAGCAAAGGAGAGGGAATAATTGAGACCGAGGTACTGGAGAGAATAACATGAGCATTAATTCATCCATTATCCAACCCGCTATATACTAACTACAGGGTCATGGGGGGTCTGCTGGAGCCAATCCCAGCTAGCACAGGGCAGGAAACAAACCCCAGGCAGGGCGCCAGCCCACTGCAGGGCACACACACTAGGGACAATTTTAAGATTAACAATGCCCCTAACCTTCATGTCTTTGAACTGTGGGAGGAAACCCCCAGAGGAAACCCACACAAACACGTGGAGAACATGCAAATTCCATGCAGGGAGGACCTGGGAAGCGAACCCAGGTCTCTTTACTGCGAGGCAACAGTGCTACCACTCTGCCTCCGTGCCGCTCTTATAACTTGAGCACACTTAGAAAATAAGCCTTAGAGCTTTCCTATGTTTGGACACATTATTGTGAGTACAATAATAAAAGTTTATTGTCCTACATTTCCTTCCACAGTTATTGGTACCCCTGGAAAAGAGGAGTAAAAAAGGTTTTAAAGAAAATCACATTTTGGTGAATTACTTTAATCTTGTACTGAAAACATTTGGAGAAACCCAGTTAAATTTATTTTCAGTAAAAAATAATAATGCATCAAGAAGTACTTATTTTGAACAGAACCATATGACAATTATTGGCACCCCTAGAAATTTCTTTTGAGCAAAGTGTAGCTGAAGTATTTTTTCCCCATCTTTCCTCCTTTTATGTTGAGTGTTTTTGAAACTTTGAAACATTAATCCATGACTGCCTGTAAAAATGGGGAATAAATATGAGGTGGAACAGAAGACACATTTCCTTATTCATCAGCATGTGTAAGATAAAAACACACAAGTCAGATAAGAGAAAATTGTGTTGACCTTCATAAGTCAAGGAAAAGGCCATTTAAAAAATGCTATTCACCTTAAAATGCCCACATCTACAGTTAGGGCAATAATTAAAACGTTGAAATCAACTGTAACCATTACCAACTTGCCTGGAAACCCCCACAGTAAACAGGATTGTAGGAGAGTTTAAAAAAAATCAGAGGATCACTGTTTGTGACCCCAAGATTGTTGTTTTTTTTTTTTTTTTTTTGTTTACTGTTTTTCACCACGTCTTTAAAACTACCTTTGCATGCCACCTCCATGCCAGTAAATTATTTGGTAGGCATGTTCAGGGTGGGGGGGACCTTCCCTGTCATTTACCTATAAATATTAGTGCTTGAAGTTTGGTAAACATTACTGGAACTTTTAATTGTGACCATCTTCAGTGGTTAAATGAAATGAAAATTGAGCTTTTTGGCAATAAACACTAAAGGTCAGTTTGGTGTAAAAAGGATGGCTCACCCAAAGAGGACCTGATCTCTACTGTCAAGTATATTGTTGGTGTGTGAGCTGTGATGATGTGGGGCTGTTTTTCCTCCAAAGGCCCTTGGAACCTTGTTAAAGAACATGGCATAATGAACTCCATGGAATACTCTGAGATTTTAAATTTAATTCTGGCTGTCTTTGCTGTGAAACTAAAACTGGGTTGTCATTGGATCTTCCAGCAGGGCAGTAATTCAAAACATGCGTCCAAATCAACACAGAAATTGTTAAAGAAACACCAAAATCAAGCTTGTGCCATAGCTGTCTCAGTCCCCAGACCTAAACCCCACTGAAAACCTGTGGGGTAAGTTGAAGAGGAGAGTGCACAAGAAAGGATCCAAGATCCTGGGTGATTTGGAGAACGTCTGTAAAGGGGAATGGTCTCTGATTCCCAGTTGTATATTCTCCAACCTTATAATATGTTTTAGGGGAAGACTTGGTGCTGTTTTATTGGCAAATTTAGGTTGTATAAAGTGTTAAATGCAGAGGTGCCAAAAATGTGGCACATTTGTGTTTTGTTAAAAATAACTTCTCGATGTGGAATTATTTTTATAGAATTTAGCTCAACAAAAATTATTTTTTTTTCCTTTTTTTATATTCTAGTGTGAGATAAGCCAATTCACCAAAATTTGAATTTTAACTCTCTTACGCATCTTTACAAGGGTTCCCAGTAATTGTGGACTGTATATAAAGTTTGAGGTGCGTGAGCTTGTGTGGTTCCAATAATTATAACCATTGATAGCTTGACTTGTAGCTGGGCTTCATACAGGTAGGTTGGTGATGTGCAGAGCAGTATGTTGATCTCATATATTATATATAATATATAGAGATAGATAAAATATGAGTTTTAAAGATGTTGCATCTAAAATTAAAGCATTTGTGCTCTCATGGGTTTATGTCAATTTGTTCATGTTTGAGTTGCAACAGGGTTGTAGTTCTAGCCTTTCAAGTGTCCAGGAGCCCACAACTATGTTTTGTTTAAGTATTTATAGAATAATGTGAATCTGCACATAATTTGACTGTCTGCATTTTCTTATTTAAAGGCAGTGGTGTTTCAGGTAGGAATATAAGAGAAGTGTATATTAGGTAAGTTGTTTGTTTCACAGGTTTCTTTTGATGTTCGTTTTAGGGAACTGCATTCTTTATCCCAATAGAATAGACTAAAAGTGATAAATGTTTAAATGTAGCTGTGGTTTGTGCAAGCCAGTAATGGGAAATGAGAACACTTGTGTGTAAACTAAAAAACTGTTCTCTGCAGTGTGTAAATAGGTCTGTTTTGGGGTTTAAAGCTAAAGCCACAAGCTACCATTCAGATTCATTTTAACTTATTGTTTTTTAACAAACAGAAACCAGTGTAAGCTGCAGGCAGCTTGCAGCGGAATTGTAAGCTGCCCCCTTTGGCATGGAGTTGAGGGGGAAAGGGGAATTGAGATAAAGGTCCAAAAAAAAAAAAGCGGGGGTGGGGCACCTGAGACCCTACTTTCTGGTATTTGAGCATTAACCTGCTCCATAAGCATGAAACTTGGAATGACTAGTGGCGCCTTCCTGTTCGCAAGTACAAACATATAAATGAGCTGAAATTTAACATGCTTATTTTGAGCTATTGTAATTTGACATTGAATGCATAATTTTGTGTAAACCTTTACATGCTTCTGATCTCTTAGATTAAATGTTTATCAATTTTTTTTTTTTTTTTTTTTTTTTTTTTTTTAATTGTAGCATCCATAGTAAATAAACAGGTCTGTTGTGGTTTGGCGTTGAGCAAAATTGTGGAATGCTTTGGAGAACAGAGGGGATATTGCCTTGACTAATATTTAAGGAATTGATTTTCAAATTTTTCCACTTTTCCATAACAGAAGCTTTGTGTTCAGGAACTAATCAATTCCTGTGCGGTGTGTTTTCCCTCGCCACATTTATTTGTTGCTTAGAAAAGAAACTATAACCTTTATGCAAAATCTGACATGTAAAGAAGCGTGATGAATTGCAATTTGATTGGAAGTTCATGGGGTTTTCCCTGCCTTAATTTCTTCAAAATGGGAGGGGGGGGGGGTTTAGATTATTGCTTTGATAACATTCCATGGCGTGGCACACTTCCACTACATGCTCCCGTCTTCCTTCTGGGAGCCCTTGAACCCTACACTGCTGGTAATGTCGCCGATGAGCTGGACCGTGAGACACTACAATGAAGCAAGGGGATGGTGCAAAAAGTGCAACGTGCTTTTATTAAAACAATCAAAATCAAAACAGTGTTCAAATAAATAAGTGCAGTGTCTCTCAAAAATCTTCAAATCCAATAAAAAACGGAATTGTGGAGGTTAAAAACAATGAATAAATCCTTAAACAACTAGGTTAAAACAATGGCTGGAAGCAGTCTTTTAAAACAAATCCCGGTGCCTTTCTACTGGTGACTCCCCCGCTTCTACCATCCAGGCTAGGCACCAGGGGAGCCACCCTACCTGCAGCTGACCTTCTTACTTCCTTCATCTGATGGTCTGTATGCCTCGCTGATCTCTGGCTCTAGTGGGCTTCACCTGACCGTGACTTGGGCTCCCCAGCAACCAGGGCACTCGCGCTGGGGCTTTCACATCCCAAGTCCCGACTCCTGCTGCCTTCCCGGCCTTATGCAGCGAGCCATCCTGCTTCCAGTCACTCCCGCTCCTCACAAATGCTCAGCGGGAGCGACCACTACCAACTGCCCCCAGGTGCCGGCCAAACACCCCACGAGGGCTCACTGTCCAGCTGCCTTTTGTTGTCCTGCTCACTCACACACCGGCTTTCTCCACCCTGCTTCCTGCCACCTCCTCTGTCTAACCTCCGTCCGTCTTTTCTCTCCCCTCTCTAGCTGCCTTGCGCTTCTATTTAATACAGGGACATGGATCAGATGTGGCAATTAGCAGCTCCCAATGCCAGTTACAGATGCGGACAACCTGTGCACTTAAGTGAGGACCGTCTGCATCACGAGTCACACGGGAACCGCTCTAGCTGTGATTATTTATTTTAAAAAGTGGCCTTTTTGATGTGAGCTGTGGACCCGCTACACCACATGCATGTTCTTATTCCACGTGTGCTGGTGTAATAACGCCTTTGGCCATGAAGACCTCAAGCAAAAGAACTGCTTTATCACGTAAGATGGGAACCGTGCAAAGCCCAAGTATGCTTGTAACCTCATAGTCTGGGTAAAACCAGTTAAATCCATTAGTATATGTATTTGTTTATTGATGGTAAGTTGAAACTTGTGTGTTGGGTAAATCTTGACAAGGTGGTTCAAAATTTCATAGGAGAACTATATTTGTGAAAACATAAGCTTCTTTAAGCTCATAGTCGCTGGTTCCAACTCTGTACAGAGCTTTACGCTGTCCCAATTTTACACAAACATAACTAAAAAATGGAAGCTGAGAGAAACCAGATGGTACAAAAATAATGCATTTTATTTACTGTATATAGTGTGTTTCCCATGCTCAAGACATTTAGTTATGAGAAACTATGAATATTGTTTTTTAACCAGCTGACATACCAGGTGTCTTGCAAAAATCATTTAAAAGCCAGTCATTTTTGGGGTGGTTGTTGAATGGCAAGTCTGTTATTTACCTCGCCCACAGTACCAAGAAAATGAATGTGTTTTGTGTATTCTTTCACATGAATTTGTTCATAAATTGAAAAAAATTGTCCCAACCTCCTACAAGAGTCCCTTTATTATCCATTATAGTTCGTCAGTATTCTGGAAGTTTAAAGGTTGCCACAGCAGATCCTAAAATTGAAAAACTGGCAACTTTTCTGTCATATTGATCCAACTTGTTCTGTTAACCTGTTTTTTGATTAAAATCTTTACATTATTTCATAAATAAAATGTTTTCACCCCCTTCATATCTTTCGTATGAATGGGATTTCCAGGCAAATTTGTAGGTTGTAGTTACAGTTTAATATTTGCTGGGAACCTAAATAAAGCTCAGGATGAAACTCTTAAAACAGTGGAAATGGACTTCTGTAATCTGCACATGGTTAATTTTAACAGATGACCAATGTCCAGTAGAGCTGAGCTGATGATTGTTATTGTTAATCACCGATTGGCTTCAAGCATTTGCAGACGTTTCCTGTAAAGTGCCAAACTGCAACTGTCCTATGTTTAGCAAAAGTACATTGTAGTTAGGGAGGACAGACTGATCATTTCATCACACACAGTTTGAATGGGATAAAGCAGCTGTAGTACTTCAAGTGGGCCAGTACCTGAAGCTCTTGAAGATTCAGTTGGACCCCCTTTGTTCGGTGTCCCATTATACACATGCTCTGACCTGTAAAGGGGAGCCATCTTGTGAAAGTAACAATCGTACACTGTCTAAAGAGAGTACTGCTAGTATTTTCCACTTCAAGCAGTTCTTGCAGGCAAATAATTTAGTGTCCTGGCTGTGACACATTAATAAGCTTAAGTGGCTGATTCTGCATTAGTTTTTGGCACTGGCAAGTAAGAGGACCAGTGGACATCAAGCCTATTCAAATTAAAACTTCATACAGTCTCTTATGGGGGGTGTGAGAGTTTTGCCATAATAGAGTACTATACCCATTTAAACTATTTTATAGTTTAATTCAGTTTTTGTAGATGACATTAAGATGGCCAGGCCAGCACAACATAAGTAAAGACAGATTCAATACAAGAATTGTAAAATACTGACAATGTTATGACTTGCTTTAAAGACTCGGCATTGCTGGCCCTTTTTGCATACAACTTCTTCATTAAAAATCTGTTTTGAGTCTATTAATTGTCTTCAGATGTTCAAAAATTTCAACATCTTGCATTGCCTGGTCTTAGATAATTATTTTTACCTTGTGGAAGAATGGTGTTTCTAATATCAATTGCTCTTTAGTTTTTGTAATGTTTTTAGGTGCAGAAAACACTCCTCACTCTGGTTATCAAAATCATCGACCACGACTGGTTCATTCTTAAGTAGGCTTGCATTAAACTGTTTTTTAAATTCACTGCGGCAACCATTAGTGTAACGAAAGAGTATATGTAAAATAGAAAGAACATACCCCTAATGGGATCCTGTGGATGAAAACAGCATGTCAGACGGACGGTCATTTACTTTCTCTCTTTGATTCCTGTGTTAAAGTCAATTAGCCACCCTAATAAATTAGTCTAAGTTTAAAATCTGTGACCTGTGAATAAAATCTATTTCTAAATCTAATTGAGTGCCAGTGATCTTCTGTCTTTTGCCAGCATGTGGAACTGAGGGGAAAAAAAGTGTATTTGCAGAATAGCTAAGGTCTTTAATAAAACTTTTTTCCTTCCTAAAGCATTTTGTGCTCTGCATCCTTTATAGAAGTAAGCAGTGTACCAGTAATATTCTGTAATCACTTCACCACACTCTTCAGTGCTTTGCATTTCCGAACTGAACAGGTGCTTTACCAAGATGTAAGGCAGTCGATGAAGAGAGGACTCGCCAGTGCACCGGTAGAAGCTGATGAGGATACATGGGTGGAAACACTGGGGTCTTCCTCGGACGTTTGTGGTAGTAAGATGGGCAAGCTACTGAACTTTCTGTAGCATCCTTCAGATATAGGTGAGTGAGTCTTGCCTAAAGTTTGAGCGGGGGCCTCATGCATAAACGGTGCGTACGCAAAAAAATGTTGCGTAAGCTTGTTTACATGCTCAAATCATAATGTATAAAACCTAAACTTGCCGTAAAGCCGCGCACATTTTTACGGTAACTAAATGTTTGGCGTACACAAGTTCTCTGCTCGGTTTTGCAAACTGGCGGCACCTGGTGTCAAAGCAGTGCTACTGTTCCAGTGTGGTTTCGCTTTCTTTTTTAGACCCACATCCCTGACACGGCTTTATAAATACACAAATCAACCGCATATTGTTTATTAGTTTAATGCATCTGATTGTAATTAACCTGTAACAACATAATGGTCCACAGAATTGTCAAACTATTCTAAATACCATAGCTGCTTTAATGTTGCTCCTCTCAGCTGCTTCCATTAGGGGTTGCCACAGCGGATCATTTTCCATATTACTTTCACTGCACCACTTGGAGCATTTATATTACTGTATCTGGGAGGGGAATCGCAGCTCTACAACAGCTGACTGGAAAGAGATTTATTGGTATACAGCATCAAGTACACGCTGCCTCAGCCATGCTGACTATTGATCTGCTGTCAAACGGCAAATGCTTCAAAGCCTTTCCTTGCGGTTCAGAAACTGTTTCATCCCAAGAACTCTAAACGCAGTCAAACAGTCCATCAACTGCTTCTTGTGGAACGCTTTGTACTTAAAAGTACAATTACGTCACTGTAAACTTGCGATAGTTCTAATATTGCACCACCTGATCCACTAAAGCGCGTATTTACATATAATGGCGATCATTTTTAAGATGAAATGTAGCAAAATATGTTTATAAAGATAAACTTTAACTTCATTTAAATCTATGTTGTTATTAATTAAACGTGATGACACGGTGCCACAGTGCTAGCAAGGAGCTGGCGCTTCATTCACGGATTGTTCCTGCCTCGCGCTGCATTCTTGCTGGGGCTGGTGCGACACTGGAAGGATAGATGGATAGAATAATTAAACATGTACTATGAAGATATTTCAATGTTCCTTAAATGTTTTGAAGAATCTGCATTCTAAGCTTACAGATGGCTTAACTTCTATTACAGATCTGATTATTTGGAGAAAGAAAAGCAAGGACAGGAATTGGGGTTTAGTACGTTTTTGAAAGAGACAGTACTGCTGAAGTAAATTACTTCATCGAAGGTCGCGCATGGCGCAGCAAGCATCTTGCGTGAGGCATGAACAATCACTGCGCCATTGTGTCCCCATGTTTTAATGACATGCTTTAATTCCTATCATCATGAAAATATCAAGTATACATTTCAGTATTTTAATTATTCAGAGAGTTGTAATATCATGAATGTAACGGATTCTGTTTCATGTTGGAGGAATAAGAAGCACAGAGTGATTCACACACACAGAGTACATAGAAGATCAAAACAAAGCATTTAACATGCTACTTTAGTTACGATGGAATTTGAGAAACTAGTAAATTGAGCGATTTCGAGAAGAAGTTTATGATGTTCTACTTTAATGACAAAATAAACTATGTGATTAAAGTGGAAATTTCGAGATTAAAGTTGACTTTTTTTCTTCCACCCCCCACTCTGTGCCTATTTTTTTTTTTTTCTCTGTACCCTAATAAGCTTTCATATGACACTCAGACGGTGGGCTTCGACTCACCTTTTCACGGTGACTTTGATATCTGCCAACTTCTGTTTTTATTTTGGGCACTGTGTGACTTTGTGAACTTGAGCTTTTCAGTTTCTCTGACACTCTATCACTCGATCAACTTCCTTTTGCTGTTTATACCACTGTTTAAGTACATTTTTCCTTGCCTCCACTTGGTATTTGCTGAAATTCTTTTATTCCCCCCACCCTGCTTTTGCCATTGCCTTTTCACAGAACACTGAGCTTAAGGGCTATTTATATTGATTTACATATTCAAAGAGGTGCAATTCTGGGAGGAGTTTGGGGAGTGGCAGCAGGTGCGTGCATGTGTGTTATGGAGCGGAAGAACATGGAAGTTGGCGAACGCACAGATTTATGAATCTGGATTTTTTTTTTGCTTTTGCCCTTACGCCATGTTTTAGTGTGAATTCTACACACGGCGTTATGCATGAGGCCCCAGCTCCTTGAATTGTCAGAAGTCAATCTTTTCCAAGCTGTCAAGGTGTTGATCATTAACTTACTTAACCAAGATTACAACTTGAGGCTTGGCATACTACTCTGTGGCTTTCCTATGTTGATCATACATGTGGAGGAACTGATTCTAACAATTGGAAATACTGTAGTCTGCTAGAGTTTGGAACTCCAAAATACATTTGTAGGAGGAGCCTGGTGATCAATTTTTTTGGTACAACAGTGTTCAATAACATCCTGTAGTCTATAAACAATAATAAGTGGTAACGGTTGTGCACTATGTAAACTGGTTGTGGTCCACACTGTTTTTATGAAAACATATTTTGTCACCATCTCTTAACACTAGAATTCCTGAAGCCTACAAAAGAAGTTGTAATGCCGGGCCACTTTAAATTCCTTTGCACCTCATCAGCATCTTTGTTTTGCAAATGTGTCAATCAGCACAGCAGCAAGCAGCCTGCTCTCCCATCCTCCCCCAATCCCTAACTCCCCACTCCAACCCCACCCCCGGGTGCAGCTGAAGTTCTCATAGCTCAAGAGTGTTTATTTAGGTGTAAGGTGTTTGGAATTGTATAGGGTAAATGTATCTTTATTTGAAATGCATGCATTTCATGTGTGTTCCATGTCTACAACGATCTGGGTAAATGTAAGATCACAGAAAATGTGAGGCAAGAAGTGTTGAACACATAACTAAAACATTTTTCATGTTATAGTAATAACTAGGCTGACCCGCCTTTTAAGGCGACCGACTTTTAAGTTGACCACTTCTTAAGGCAATTCAATATGTAGATCAATTTGATATTTTATACAAACTCATTAATTTGGTTATATTGCATTTGAGCGGTATTACTTTAATACTCGTAGTTTGTTATTTTTTGTGATGAAATTTAAACTTTTTTTTCTATATTGAGGTCGCCCTTTTGAACCCCCCTGATATTTACTATGCGGTGAGGCATTTGTACTCCATCAACATTAATTATTTCCAGAGACATAATTTTGTCTATTTTTCCAGCGCATCGCGCACAAAAGCAAGGGAACGATGGGAGCACCAGAACTCTGCTCACATCATGCAGCTTGCGGTACGAACCGACAAGTAGCAAGTCTGTGATAAGCGGAATAACGCTACGCTTTCCACTCACGGGATGGAAGGACAATCCCGACCGCTTTTATATAGTAAGAAAGAAGAAGATGATATCGCACAGTTTGGAGTAGAAAATCATCTTTTACCTGGAAAAACGAAACTACAAATCCCATCGTGCATTGCAAAATGGATGGGGCGTGTGTGAAACTCCGCGCCTGCGTAGCACACACGGGACGGAAGGACAATCCCAACCGCTTTTATATAGAAGGATGACAAAATGCTGACGTAAAGTGCATGTGTGAAGACTGAAGTCAAAATAACCAATGCGCACTTACACAAGTATAATGAAAGAACTGCACTTTTATTCAAGAATCTAACCAAAGGAAAAAAAATCTGTTCAATTTACATGTTGCCGTCAGTGTGTAAAAACCAAACCCAAATATCGACAGAGTCAAAACATCTGCTTGGCTGGTGCAGAGGTAAGAACTGCTGCCTCGTATTCAAATGGTTGCGGGTTCAAGCCCGGGTTTCCTCTCCTTTTTGAGTAGTGAACTGCTGTTATTACTATTGCATAATAATAACTTTGATTTAAGTCTGTAACACCTCTTGTAAATCTTTGATACTTTTTTTTCCAGTTTTATTCACTCTGTCTCGTTCACATAGTACAACAAACTTGCTTCTCCCTCTCTGAGTTGATGGCATTTATCTCCATTCTTTTCACAAGAGCAGTGATGACCATAGTTAGTTCTGACCAGGCATCAACCACAGCACAATTTTTTGTACCAGCATTCAAAAATGCGATGTCCCTTGACTGCTATCAGACTAACAAGCAGCATTTGCACTTTGACAACAAAGGCACCAGTGCAGAATTTTTTTTTTTTTTTTTTTTTTTTTTTTTTAAATGCACAGATTTGCAGTGATCTCTGACATCTGGCAACATTTTGTTGAGAACCGTGTTCTGAGTTACAATCCAGGGCAACATATTATTGTTGATGAGGCACTGTTTCGAACCAAGGTCCCTTGTCCTTTCTGGTCTTGTCCCTTGACCTACATTTCAAACAAGCCTGACAAATTTGGCATAAAGTTTTGGATTGTGTCAGATTGGGAGACAAAGCACTTGTCACTCCTTATTTAGGAAAATATCCCAGTCATCCAACGGAAGAAAAACATTCTAAGACAGGTCATAAAGCTTATGGAGCCATTTCTGATCAAAGGCAGGACTGTAACAACAGACAACTTCTTCAAATTGCTTTTGCTAGCTAATAGACTGCTGCACCACAACACAACTCTGCTTGGCACAATAAATAAAATAAGACAAGAAGTTCCACCTGCAGCTAAAGTAATTTTAGTACGTGAGCAATTGTCCATGCTAGTACGTAGATCTGGCAGTACCGTGCTGAGGGCTCAAAGTCTGTCTGCATTGTCAGTTTTATGGACCCTAACGTGAGAATTGGTCAGGAACAGGTGGAAATGTTCAAAAGACATAGCGTTTTTTCAAATGATGACATTTTCATGTATTGGATATGCGTGTGCATGCGCGAGAGAGGCAGAGACACATTTGATGCCATTCAGGTGATTACTGGAATGTAAGCTAAACACTTTCACAAAGGTATAACAAAACAAGTGTGCTTGTATTCAGGAATAAAACTGAATAAGAAAAATTCAAGTGACCACAAGATACCAAGAAGGCATGATTCACCAGCGTTTGTGTGACTGCTTATATCCCTTAAGCTTATCTCTTACAGGTAGCAAAAATGTATACAGGGTGTTAGACTGGGATCAAATGTGTGTTTTTATTATACAATAGTAATAATAGCAGCTCACTACTCAAAATGGGGAGAACCTGGACACGAACCCGCAACATCTTGATTACGAGGCAGCAGTTCTTACCTCTATACCAGCTAAGCAAATGTATTGACGTTTTGTCAATTGATATTTGGGCTTGGGGTTTTACTTATTGACAGCAACATGTAAATTGAATGATTTCTTTTTCTTTAGTTATAGTCTTGAATAAAAGTGCACTTGTTTTGTTAAACGTTTTGTGAAAGCGTATTTGGTTTTTGGACTTCAGTCTTCACACATCATACACTTCACATCAGCTTTTTATTTATTAATATAACATGGAAAAAGTTTGTTTTAGTTGTGTTCAGCATTTCTAGCCTTGCATTTACTGTCATCCTACATTTTCCCAGATTGTTATAGACACGGAACACACATGAAACACATGTATTCCAAATAACGATATGTTATTTACCCCATACAATTCCAGACACCTCACACCCAGATGAACAGACTTGAGCTAGGAGAACTTCAGCTGCGTCAGTGGGGGATGGGATAACAGGCTGGTTGTGCTGATTGACACATTTGCAAAACATAAACGCTGATGAAGTGGATACTAGTGTTCAGCATTTAGTCATTAAAATTGTAAATAGATATGGCAGTAACTGTTAACTACATGTTTTTATAATGTCCTGAATTTCCATCCACCTCAGATAATCAATGGATTTCACCTTGTTTAAAAAAGGTGATGTTCTGTTATCCTCAAATTTTCATGGCTGTATCATGCGGTGTTGCAGAAAAGTTAGTACTGGAGCATCTTTTGTTATCATGATTATTTTAAATTTGGGATCATTTTAAATTTTGACATTAAGCATTTGTTTGTGTGTGTGTGTTAGGGTTGTGTTGGTTTTTGGATAAAAATGGCGAGAGGTTTAGTCATTCTCTGTATCTCAAATGGTTCTTATGATTTCCCACATTGAAAAGCAGTAATTTCATGCTGTGAACTAAATTAAACAGCACTTGTTTGGTCATATCTGTAGTTTCTATGCATATTGTCAGGTAAGTAGTATGTTTTGCACAAGTGGTGCTCTTGACTTGGGTCACTTAGTTTATGGTGTCTTAATTCCTCCTTTCATCTCCTATTTAAACAAACCAATTTGTATTGGCACTGTCCGGAATTTAAGTTTCAAGGTCTGTTCACATTTTGCTTTGAATAAGTAGCAGGAGGCAGACTTAAGAAATAAGCGTAAGAGGAAAGTGAATGTGAATGCTTTTAAACCTAGTATATAAGAATAAATATTTATCATTCATTAGGAAATGGACATCAGTTCTCCAGAGGGAGGTGACTTTGGTGAGGAAGAGGAGGAACCACGGTCCGAAAGCGAGGGTAGTGACTACACACCAGGCAAGAAGAGAAAAAAGAGACTGGCTGTTAAAAAGGAAAAGCGTGGAGGTGGTGGAGGTGGCAGCAAGCTAAAGAGGAAGGAACCAGAGGCAGAAGATGATGATGATGACGATGATGATTCCAAGGTAAAGGTGCATGCATACTATGCATAGTTTTTTTGTAGAGTGTCTTTTAGTTAACATTTTTAATGGCTGTTGGAAAAAAATTGCACTTCTTGCTTGTTTCAATTTGTGGTAATAATTTTTAAGAATGTAAGTAATAGGTTGGTTACATATATTGCTGCATTACTTCATAAATATTCAATCCCTAGAAAGATTAGAAGACTCCATTATTTAATATCAATAATTTTGATTTAACAAAAAATCAGTTGTAGTAATTTGAATATGCAGATGCATGAAGTTAACAGGGTATTTATTTGCTGTGCTCTGGAGGTTTGGGTAAGGGTGTATTTGATTGACTTATCTGTGTCACCATTTTGTTTTTTATCATCCAGTACTAACCTGTTTTTGTCCATGTATGTGTTTTGTTTTTTTATGTCTTGTAATAAGGAGCCCAAAACATCTGCTCAGTTGCTGGAAGACTGGGGAATGGAAGATATTGATCATATTTTTTCTGAAGAAGATTACCGTACACTTACTAACTATAAAGCCTTTAGTCAGTTTGTTAGGTAATGAAAGTTTTTCTTTTGGTTATAGTGATTTTTTTTTTCCAGTTTTCTTCTTGTATTTAACTTTTTTGGTATTTAATTTCAGACCTCTCATTGCTGCAAAGAACCCAAAGATTGCAGTTTCAAAGATGATGATGGTTTTGGGAGCGAAATGGAGAGAGTTCAGCACAAACAATCCATTGAAAGGTAGCTCAGGAGCATCAGCAGCCGCAGCAGCGGCTGCTGTGGCTGCAGTAGTTGAGAGTATGGTTGCTAATCAGGAGGGAGTTAATCCTTCTGCAGCTGCACCTGCAGTAGTTCCGCCTGTAGTGCCTGAAATCCAGCAGCCCCTGAGAAAGGCCAAGACAAAGGAAGGAAAAGGTTTGATTTAAGTTTTATTTCATGGTTTAATGATTGCTAATTAGTGACTTAAAACTATTTTTCGAAACAAGACTATTTCTCTTGTTTAGGTCCAAATGCTCGCCGTAAACCTAAACCACCGCCTAAAGTTCCAGAGAAGAAAACTAAAGCTAAAAAAGTAGCACCATTGAAAATAAAACTGGGTGGCTTTGGAAGCAAACGTAAACGTTCTTCGGTGAGTGTTACTAATTTTTTGATGTTAGATCATGTCTGTTATAAGTATTTTTAAAAGATGGGCTTTTGTCCTTCATAACATTAATTTGCATCTGTTACATTCCAAGAGTGAGGAAGATGATTTAGATGTGGATTCTGATTTTGATGATGGAAGTATGAACAGTTATTCTGTGTCCGATGGCTCAAATAGTCGGAGCAGCCGGAGTCGTAAAAAACCAAAAGCAATACGCAAGAAAAAAAAAGGTAATGGTTTAAATTACTTACAAATTTTCAATTCCTATTTTATTATTTTGCTTTATTAACCAACCCCCCACCCAAAAACCCCATTAAAGTCCCATCAGGGCAAATAGTGGGGCTGGCCTTTCATTGTACTGTTTTTCTTTCTTTTTCATTTGAATTACTTTTTGGATTTTCCACTCAGCCTCTTATTGTCTACTTCAAAACGCTTTGGACTTATGAAAACTATAATGTTGCCACTGCCTGTGTGGCTCATATTGATAATTTGGTTGTTATGTAGATGAGTTTCTCTTCACATAGTGTTCAAGCTTTTAAATGCAGTTGTTCCAATTCATTTTTCTTCCTTACTGCAGTCGTTCTCTTTAACATGCAACCCAGATAGATGAACTAGTAAAACATAATTCTATATTTTTGCCTTCAGTATACACATTTGGTATATTTTTAGATGCTGGTCAACCACTAGTCTGGTCTTATTACTGTCAGTTGACAGGTCCTAAATTGTTGGTAGATTTTTTTTTTTTTTTTTTTTTTTAAATAAACTTTTCTTGCGGGTTGTTTTGTTTTTCTAACAGCAGATCTGTATCTTATGCAGTTTTCTGGTTCTTAGTCCAAATTCTTCCTGTGCTCTTATCTTTCATTTCTGTGATCTTTTCCAGAGTCTCTGAAAATAGTATTGAAGACATGCTATCTTTTGTCTTCTACTTATTATAGCTCTCATCCATTGGCATTTTACTTTCGGGTCTTTATGGATGCTTCTGACATTTTTGTAAAAACCTTTACAATGCTATGGTTTTCCTTGCATGTCTAAGAGCCCCATAGTCTTTCATACCATACCAACTGAAATGCTTTTTTTTTTTTTTTTTTTTTTTTTAAATGCTTAGAAAGCAGTGATTAACGTATTTTTTCCCCCCAGCAGCTGGTGTAATTATTAGTATCTGTCGTATCTTTTAGTATCATGAATTGTTCAGCATAGTTTTGGGCAAGTTGCTTTTTATGGGTAATGCCGTCAACATCTATGTCTATCTATCTTTCGACAAGTTTCCCATTCCCTAGTGTTCACTACAGATCTTTTATCATTCTTTAACTTATCTAATTGTACCTTGTTAGTTCTACAGCTTGATGTTATGCTTTTTCCTACTTTCTCAGCCTCTGTCTTCAGTATGCTGTCCTTGTATTAATTTCTCTACCATTTCCAAGATACTCCTGCGCACCACCTTGTCCTCTAGGATCTTTAGTTTAGGGAAGAGATAATAAAGTTTAAATATTTTAGACCATAACCTTAAAACTCTCAACTTACCATTGACAAAAAAATTTTTTGAAATAGTGGTTTATTTTGAAGTAAGGGTTGAAAGATTTTTAGTGTTGTCTATAGCTAGAACAGACATATCCTCTTTGGGTAGAAGTTGATTTACATTGATATTTTTACTAAAACATTTCTTTGTGAAAGCGCTTTTTAGCAAATCAAAAGATTTTTTACATAGCTTTGCTTTGTCATATTTTGTTTGTCTCCTCAGTTTTTATTTGTATTTTTCTTTCGGTACTGGCATTATTGGCTAGTAAATCTACCCAACATTTATGGGGAGGTCAAGGTAGAGCTAAAACTACTCAAATTACATTTGCATACGTTTTTTGTTAGGAAATAGTATATGGTTTCCTTGCTAATGGTAAGAGTAGTAAGGGAAGGTCTAAAAGAATCAAAAACTTGACTCCAAAGTTGAGACTTCTTAGCAGATGTGTATTACACTCCATATATAATAAATCTCAACTTTTGCACAGTTTTATAATCAAGTAGGGGATATATTCTTTAAATATGGCCATTACACATCACTTCATTATTTTTAAGGTTTATTGGTTTAAATATTGCAAAACCTCACACTGTCTTTTTTATACAGGTAAATGAAATGGTGACACTTTTACACAAAATGTGTATGTAGTATGTGGTACTGTTGTGGTTATGACATTTTAAGGAATAATTAATAATTGTGTTATAAGATTCTAGATAATGTTTAACATTTGCAATTCTGTAACATCTGTTACTGTCTTTGAGGAAACACTGTATTTAAAGATTAAATTGCATAATAATAACATGACTCATACTGAAAATTGTGTGTAACTGCATATTATAGGTTCAGGTTGGTATGCATAATGAAAAAATAAACTACAAAATGTGCTTTTTGATATTTGGGGCACATGAGTGCATCACCTTTTTAACTTCAATATTTCATTTCGTTGTAGGTGAAGAGGATGGTGATGGATATGAAACTGACCATCAAGACTATTGTGAGGTGTGTCAACAAGGAGGAGAGATAATTTTATGTGATACTTGCCCTCGAGCTTACCATATGGTATGTTTGGACCCAGATATGGAAAAGGCACCAGAAGGCAAATGGAGCTGTCCGCACTGTGTAAGTGGATACTGCAGTGTTTCAAATATTTTAAAAATTGTTTCATATGTGCGTTTTGTGTTGTGTGGTTTTTTTTTTTTGTTTGTTTCTTTTAAAACAATTTTTGTGCAATTTTAGGAAAAGGAAGGAGTCCAGTGGGAAGCAAAAGAAGATAATTCTGAAGTGGAGGAGGAAAATGAAGAAGTAAATGCAGAAGAGGATGATCATCACATGGAGTTTTGTCGAGTATGCAAAGATGGGGGAGAATTGCTTTGTTGCGATGCCTGTCCTTCATCATATCACATTCATTGCTTGAACCCACCTCTGCCAGAAATCCCCAATGGGGAATGGCTCTGTCCACGTTGTACGGTGAGTTAATTAAAAGTTCCAGCAAATAAGATAAGCATTGAATCCTGGCTGATGTAGCTTTGTTGTCAACTTAATTACTGAAAAGTGTTTCTTTGTTCACAGACATGTACTAACTAGAAGATAAGTTAAAATTAGATATTTAAATTTTCCCCTTTTGTAATGGGAAATATAAAACTTTTTTACAGAGTTGCTTGCTGTTTAACTTGTACATTTATTATATTATTATTATTATTATTAACCAATTTTATTTCATAACCTGTAATGTCCATCATAAGAAGTATTGGCTCGGACCACAAAATGCTTTTTCTGTGAAATAACATTTTATTTAATGCAAATGGGCATTTGTGTATCCATGTAAAATTTCACTGCTTTTAATTTTCTTCAATGTGAAAAGCATCGTGCTAGCACTCATTACACCCATACTGCAGAAGGAACTGTACAGATAGGCTGATTTGTTTCACAGAAGCAAATTAGTTTAAGGAATTAACTTGCTGCTGTTACATATCTATATGTATATCTGTATGTATAGAAAATGTAATATTTATGTAGAAATTAAATATAAAATGTGTCTAGGCTCAGCTATTTATCAATACTTTTTTGTCTCTGTTATGTATCACAGTGTCCACCTATGAAAGGCAAAGTGCAAAAAATTTTAACTTGGCGCTGGGGAGAACCTCCTCCTCCAACTCCTGTTCCTCGGCCTCCAGGTTGTAATGATGGTCCAGATCCCAAACCACTGGCAGGTCGTCCAGAAAGAGAATTCTTTGTTAAGTGGAGCAACATGTCCTACTGGCATTGTTCATGGGTGTCTGAATTGCAGGTTGGTCTTTCAGCCTTGTCTCCTGACAGTGCTGAATTTGTCATGGTTTTCTTTTCATCCTTCTAATTACATTTACTAAGTCATTGCAAAATATTGAAATATACATATTTTTTTTCCCCCTCAGCTTGAACTTCATTGCCAGGTGATGTTCAGAAACTATCAGCGCAAGAATGATATGGATGAACCTCCACCTATAGATTTTGGAGGTGAAGGTGATGATGACAAGAGTTCAAAGAGAAAAAATAAAGATCCACTCTATGCTCAAATGGAAGAACGCTTTTTCCGTTTTGGAATTAAATCGGAGTGGATGATGATTCATCACATTCTGAACCATAGGTATGGCTTTCTTCTTCTATATTTCCAGATAGACACTGGCATATTGCACATTTCTAGATATCCGCTGCCATAAAATAATTAAAAACAAGCAACCTGAATAACTTTCTGTACAGTTGATAGTGTGTGAATACCACAGACAACTCCTGGATAGGAAATTCACTTGCATTTTGTAATTAAAAACAGATTAGTATATAATCTATTTTATATATAAAAAAAAAATCGGTGAGTGTATGTATAGCGGTGTATTTAGAAAGTTATTTTAGCATAGCAATGATAATGTTCCATGAATAGGGGAGGGAATAATTTGGAAAGGTGATCAGTTTGTGGAAGGAGTTGAAGATAAGGATGAATAGGAGTGCTTTGAAATTGACTACTTGTAGGTGGTCTTTGACAACGAAAGCCTTTTTAACTATACTTGGTTGGGTTTAGGAAGTAAAAGGGGGAAAGGGCCCTCTTGTTGTGCTCGAAGTTGTTTTACGTTCCTCTGTTCAGGGAACAGACTTCCACCCCTCTTCTGTCTTGTCCTAGTATATTCTTACAAATTTTAAGTAGACTCTTCCCCATCCTGAAAAATTGTATTCCTGCAACCATTTCATAGATGATATTTCTGTTTAGGATTTTTCTAATGGGTTTATATATATGTTACTGCTTCAGTGATGCCTAGTGAGGCTTGTAGATCATTGGATGTTTACCCTCAGTTTTATTGTGCTCATAGCCCTGGGTGAAGTTTTTAGTGTTTCTACTTGTTTATCATTGAATGCCTTTTCTATGCACACATATAATCGGATTAAGATGAATTACTCGGCTAAGACAGAAACCTGGTTTCTTTAAAATTCTGCATTTACATGAGCAAGTAATCTTCTGGAGGTCTTTATGGGAAGCTTCTTCCTTAAACTACACAAAAAAGGTTTAAACATCAGCAATCACAAATCAGCAAATAGGCATTTTCTTATATTTATAAATCTGTTGAGTTACATTTAGGATTGGCCAATTTTTCTCATTTAAAATTTGCAATATCAGTTGTGCACGGGTCATTGCAGTTGAGGCTGTGTTGTCACTGGTAGGCATACTTTAACTGCTGGTTTGGAGTAGCATAAACTAATCTTCCAAGTCTCTGTGTCTGCATTCCTGCTCTGTGTAAGTGGTTTTTCAACTGAAGGGGTGGAGCTTGGGTTGCCATCATTGGTTTGGTAGCGAGTCAACTTAGGAAAACCCAGGTTTCCTTATTTCTTAGTGACCTCCATTCAGTTTTACCAAGAGGGTGGTTTTCAATTGCTGCTAGACAGTCGTCCAAGAATTTAAAAAAGCTGTGTGGGCTGATTGTCTAAGAATGAACCATTTTAGAGCAGTGCCGATGAAAACCAAATCTTAAAGAACCCTCTAAGAGTCAAGCATATGAGACCATGTGATGTAATAATTTTGATAGATTTATTGCTATGGCTGGTTTTGGAAAATTCCAGATCACTTATTTACCCTACTGTTCACCTATGGCCTTTGGCCAGAAGTATGAGTTCCCTCAACTTGGTCGGCTGTAAATCTATGCATTACTTCCTGATACCAACTAATACGAAGTACTGAAATTTGATACCTAATACAGAATATCGTGTAACTCAATTAAAAACATTTAAGTAGCAGTTCTGTATGTATTAATTTTAGTCATTAAATGAAAATACTTAATGTAGTCCAATCTTTGTAAATGTGTAAGAGTAAATTTCAGTAAACAGTAATGTATAGAAGTTGAAATCTGGTCCAACAGGTGTTTTTAACATTAATAAAAACAAACACTGTTACTGAGGTAGTAAAATAAAATGTTACAAATGTCATTAAATTTAATTAAGCATTAGAGTCTTTTGTAAAAGGTATATGTAAAAATTGAGAACATCATTATTTTTTTTTTTATATACTTAAAGATTTAATGTGGTCTTTTGTAAGCAATTGTTCAGAAAAGTAATTCGGAAATAAACCACTAATACTCCTCAGATTATAGTAGCAATATGTAATATGAATAACCAAGAAAGTGATTTTGCAGTCCTAAATTGCTAGATTTTGATTGCTTTCAGAGCTTTAACTTCTGTTCCACAGAAGTATGCTTAAGAAAAATTGTCTAGCCATTAATCAAAATTTGAAATTTTTTTTATATATCTATATTTATACCCAGCATTGATAAAAAGAACAGTGTTCACTATCTGATTAAATGGAGAGAACTTCCGTATGACCAGTCTACATGGGAAAGTGAAGATATGGATATTCCAGACTTTGACACTTACAAACAGACTTATTGGAACCACAGGTTAGTATCAGTGTTTGAAGGCTGCATGGTTTTGTATTTTTAATTTTCACTGTTGCATGAGAATGCTATGTGATCTGGTTTGTAACTATGCCTTTTTTAGATTTTCAGAATATTTTAGGGTGGTTTTTGTTGTCAATGAGAAATCTAAAGAAGCATAGACCATGCAAAATATGTTTGATCTCTGGTAGTAGTTAAAATGTAGCATCCTTTTTGAATCCTATCAAAACTTGTCATCACTTCTATAAAGGTTTATATCTTCAGCACTTGTTTGTGGCGCTAAAATAGTGGATAATAGGTGAATAAGAATTGACGCTTTCTAACTTAAAAGTTAGATTCACCTAGCAAATGTATTTGGTAGCTTTTCTACTTGGTAATTTGTCTGGACATCTTTATACAACTAAATTTCAAGGATCAGACATCTATTGGTGCAGTTTGTCAAATTTATTTTATATTTCTGCAATGTGCTTGCTGATCATCAGAAGCAATAGGATAGCCAAAGAGGGGGGAAAGAACTGTAAGGAAGGGAAAGTGTATATTTTGTGTTTTATAAAGTTAAACATTGGTTAAAAGGACTCTAATGGAGCAAGTTTAACTGTATTTTAACAAAACTTTGTTTACTGGATGTTTTACAGAGCACCTTATCTCAGAACTTGGCAACATACACAAAAATTTAACTTACAGATAAAAGTACATTAATTGAAATAAGCATTTCACAATGTGCACATTTTGTCTGGATGCACTTGCTTCTTAGCCAGGGCTTTAGTAGCTATTTTTGGAACTAAAATGTGATTATCTGAATACATTTTTGTATTTGTCGATACCTTTGCAGATTATTAACATCACTTTTTGCTGGTCTAATTCATCAGGAAAATTGACTTTACTAGTCAGTTTTTGTTAAATTCAGAAGATTAACATTGGGTTTTGTTTCTTAACTGAAAGTAATGCATATTTGCTTACTCTGCCTTTTAATAGTGTAGGTAGGCCTATAGACGAGTCAGCGATGTGACGCATTATTAAAATAGAAGGTCCAAAGATTTCTGTTTGAAGAGTTGTAAAAATTTTTTTTTTTTTTTTTGCATTTACTTTCAAAACTACATCTGCAATTTTTATAAATGCAGCACGAGTCCCATTCAGGAGACATTATTCAAAAGAGAGTGAAGGGTGATGATGGATTGTGTGCTCTGAAAGATATATTCCTTGCCACAAGCTAGTTCTTTGTTACAATTATTATCTTAAAGAGTAACTTATTTAGTATTCCACCACACAATTCTAATATATGTGGTTCCCACGGTCATGGAAATCCTAGAAAAGTAATGGAAAATGAACGTTTTCCAGACCTGGAAAAGCTTTGAAAAATGATCAAATAACAGTTAAGTTTTGGAAAAGTCATTGATTGCATTTATTCATGTTATGAGATATCGCAACAATTGTGTAGTGAGTCTGCCTGTAATTCCTTCGCCAAAATGCAGTCTCAGACAGCTGTTTAAAACAATATTCACAGATGGCAAAATCCCAACTAGATTTTGATATATTCAAACAGAATATGCATATTTTATTACATTCAGTATTGCTTCTTATTGTAAATAATTGCTTGTTGGAGAAGTGTCTCAACAAGGTGGGTATGCTGTACAGTTTGAGACGCTTAAACACTCTACTCAAATAAATGGATATTCACATGAGGATTTGGAATAGTGGAGAAGTGAAAACTAGCTATGTAGGTGCGGGGCTTATTGGGACATGCAGCTCGAAGTAAAAATTGCACAACGCCAAAATAGAGATTGGACTGAATAATATTGTCCAATTATCCATGGATGTGCCCAGCTAACTGGAAAGTGTTTGACTTGTAAGCAAGATGTTGATCAACTTAGGATCCATGTGGACTTTGTTCCCCACAATGCATTTCACAATGAATATAGATTGAGTGGATGGCGAGTTAAATCGGGTTGTCCATGAAGATTTTTTTTTTTTTAATAAGTTGCTGAAGTCCCCTCTATCTGGCACAAATAAAATTCAGACCCTAGATTTAATGAGATTATATGACAGGCAATTTAAAACATGAATAAAGTATTACTGACAATTTTTATTTTAAATAAATATATCTCTATATGATGACATTCATTGTTAAATGCATTTATAAGAAAAAAATAATTTATCTTTTGTCTGTGCCCGATCTATACGGCTCAGGGAATGTTTTGCAAAGAAAAGACCCTGAGAGAAGCAGCTTCAACATTGAAGCTCCTCCATGTCCTTTTTCTGGAAACCAGTGAGCAAAAGGTGCAGTGTCTTTAATCAAGACAGATTGTCTCAAATAAGGAGCCTGTGCTCAGAAAATAGTGTCCAGCACACTGTTTGTCACAGTAAATCAAAAAAATAAGCCAGTTGTGGTGATGTGCTGAGGGAGATCAAGGATTTTTTCTGATTTTCCTCTGAGCACTGCAGATTTTTGTGAAATTGATCCCAAGTCAGAAAGGTTAAATGCTATGTTGAAAGGAATTATGGTTCCAAAGCAGAGTTCAGAAGTTTGAGGGGATATTCTTGGAAAGGCATGGGTGGAGAACAGGTTTCTCTGCGAATAAGGAGCTGGTAAAGGAGAATCTGAAGGAGCATTCGGTGGTTATACATAGAATCATCACCGACCTCATCAGGGCTGTTGGGAGTATGTAATGTTCAGATTACAAATGAGCTTATGTCAGCGAAAAGAGCTAGGCAGAAAAGCCATGTGTACCGTGGTGAGCGGGAAGGAGAGAGAATTAACTTGGAGGAAGAGCCTCATGAGCTTGACATGTTGAAAAGAGTCAAGTGAAGGCCGATGTAAAAACACTTGAGCATGTAGCAGGTTATGCTGTCAAGGCAGAGTCTACAAGCAAATGGACTTAAATTGCAAAAACAAATACCATCACACTGCAAAAGAAAACTGGTATATTTGGACGATCACAATCAAGTTGTGGTGAAATTGGATGAAATAATGCACTAATCATCGACGCTGATCTGATTCTCAAACACCTATCAGTGTTCCATTTAACCACATTCACTTTTTCAGGATGTTATTCATCCAGAAAATAGTTTTGTGTTTAGAACAGGAATATTTCATTAATGAGAAATGATGTAAAACCGTTTCCTTCCTGTTTTGGCCAATTGTTGAGAAATGTTGCTAATTTTTTAGGAGTTAATATTTTGTTGAGTTTAAAGAGTAATTCATGCAATGTACTGTAAAAGTGTTTTTCTAATGAAAGTTTTATTTTCCAAAATCTTTCAGAACTGTACACCATTTTATTTTATATTGTTTTGTGTACCCCAAAGTTAAACCATATGTTTGACCTTACACTGTTCATGTCTTTCCTCATGTTGTAGTTCATGGTTGTAACCACTACTTACAAATTATTAATCCCTTAGTGCAGTCATGTGTTCAAGAGTTGAGATGAAGATTTACAGTTCAGGATCCTAATTATATTAACTAGCAATGTTTTTAATCCCACAAACCTGTTACATCTGTTATTTTTGTAGCAGCTGTAAGGGCAAATGCTGTGGTGGGCTAGCGCCCTGCCTGGGGTTTGTTTCCTGCCTTGCGCCCTGTCTTGGCTGGGATTGGCTCCAGCAGACCCCCGTGACCCTGTAGTTAGGATATAGCAGGTTGGATAATGGATGGATGTAAAGGCAAATGTATTGATGACGTGCAAAAATTAAGTCACAAATAACACTATTTGGATAGAAGCTATGGAATTTTTCTGGTTAAAAATGCATGCGAACCCTGAATAGTATTGTACATTTTATTGACATTATTTGGCAACAGATTGTTATATTCTTCGCAATGAGTTCTGCAAGGCAATGGACACTGAGCCAATAAAACAAACACTGTGGAGTGTGGTGTCTCTGTAGATTCCTCTGACTCAAGCTCATTCTACTTATGTATGTGTTTGTACTGGGAGCAGTGATGGCTGAGACTCCAACGAAGGCCACATCTGAGAGAAGTGAATGTATACACTGCATGCAGGAAACTGCTTAGTAATATGCCATGGAATTTGATGTGCCGCTTTGCCTAATTCTGGACAGGAACTTGTTTAGTATAGAGTGGGATGTGTAAATAACTTTCTGGTTTTTATTTATTTATTTCTTTTCCAGAAACAGTATATAGTTCATTGTGCTTTGAGTAAAAAGTGTTGTAATGAAAAACATGGTGATGCTGAATCCATGTCTTAGCAATTTATTCTCCTAAATCTGTTGGATTTGTCAGTGTTTTTCCTCCCAATAGAGTGAAAATTTGGAAGGGGTTTGTCAATTTTTTTACGTTTTTTATACTACTATTTTTGGTAACTAATTTTAAACATGGCTGTACTTGTCATTTTTGAAAAGGATAACTTATGCTGAATATTAAACACTTGCTTCAATTCCAATGTCATGTAATAAACTGAAAGACTTCAATAACGCTGAAAGAGTGGCATAGACAGAGGTTTAATACTAAGCAGAATGTTATGTCATTGTATTTGAATGATGTGCATTTAATCGTTTATAGCTTGACAATTGTCTAAAGGTTTAATAAATTAATATTTCACATACATTAAAGTGTGATTCATCTCCTTATAGAGAATTGATGATGGGTGAAGATGGAAAACCACCTAAAAAGCTGAAGTTGAAAACGAAAGTTCGCAAACTGGATAGGCCTCCTGAAAATCCTGTTGTTGATGTGAGTGAAACATATTTTGATACTACTTTGATGTTTTGAGTAAGTATTCTTCACTGTCACTGAGTTTTAAACTAGGTGTTTTAGATTAGAAACTTTTCTTTCCATTTGATAGCCCACAATTAAGTTTGAGCGTCAGCCAGACTACTTGGATTCTACAGGAGGAACACTTCATCCTTACCAACTTGAAGGTCTTAACTGGCTGCGATTTTCTTGGGCACAAGGCACTGATACAATCTTGGCTGATGAAATGGGTCTTGGAAAGACTGTTCAGACAGCAGTGTTTCTTTATTCGCTCTATAAAGAAGTGAGTATACCTTCAATAGAGATTGCATAATGCATTTTCTGCCAGAAATGGATAATGTATTGTGTAGGTGGTGGGGTGTGTGTGGTGTTCCCCCTGCCCTCTCGCCAATATTTCCGATCAAAACAGTGTTTCTTTTGCAGGGTCATTCCAAGGGGCCTTTCTTGGTCAGTGCACCTCTTTCCACCATTATTAATTGGGAACGCGAGTTTGAGATGTGGGCACCAGACATGTATGTTGTAACATACGTTGGAGATAAAGATAGCCGTGCAGTTATCAGAGAGAATGAATTTTCTTTTGAAGATAATGCCATTAAGGGAGGAAAGAAAGCCTCAAGAATGAAGGTGAACATAAGTAACTTTTAGCTTGCAAGTATAAAGCATGCCCTTTTAAATCAAGCATCAACTCTGTTTTCTCTACAAAATGTAAATTGTTTTGCATCAACAGAAAGAAGCAGCTGTAAAATTTCATGTCTTATTGACTTCATATGAACTGATAACCATTGACATGGCAGTATTGGGATCCATTAACTGGGCATGCCTTGTTGTAGATGAAGCCCACAGACTTAAAAACAATCAGTCGAAGGTATGTGTGGTTTTGACTTTGTCACTTGATATGTGAAGTATTTAAGATCAGTGGTATTACTATAATCCCCAGTTACATTTAACTCAATATCATGAGTCATGTATTTTTTGTTAAAACATGCTGATGTAGTAATTTCTTTGTAGTAGATAAGTAATTGATTACATGAACATTTAAGAAGATATTTCTTCTTAATGTTTACTTGTTGTGGTTAACCCTGGGATGCACTCTGACGTGAGCAAAACCTGCAACATTTGGGCTACTTTCACATAATTGTCTCAGTTTTGCATTGCTCAATAAAGATACTCTGTCAGTTAATATCTGTGGAATCAGTGTTGCAGTGTGTTGTAACTATGTTGTGTTGTCAGCACCTTGCATAATAGATCATTTGGTTTTTTTTAGCCTTCTTGAGCTTCTTTCCACAAAGAAAAAGGTCAAGCCACATCTTTATCAGTGCTCCCTATTGGGGCTGAAGGGAATACTGTTGAGTTCCCTGGAACAAACATTGATTTGTTTGATCTTTTGAGGCACAATTTAATCCACCCAGCAAAGTTCTTTCAATATCTCATCCGTACGTCGAATGCGGTGACTTTCTGGAATTTGCCTCCCATTTCCTACTTTGCAGTCATGTTTTAGTATGTGGTTCAGTGCTTAACTGAAGTTTTAGCTGGAACCACTTTTGTTGATGCCTTCTTGAGAACTGACTAAGTTGGATCAGGTTCACTGCTAGACTTGTCTACTCAAGGATAAAGAGGTCCAAGTTCCCCGAGCATTTCTTTTCTCTTCTCTTTAGTTTAATTGTAGAGACCAGATTGTTGCATGATATGGTTTATAGTGTCCCCTTGATGTATATTCATCCGTTTTTAATAGTTCAGTTTAAAATTTTACTTTTTTTTTCTTTCTATATATATTGCCTGCTGATGAATATTTGCCAACAAAAATCTCTTGATCCTTGTGATTCCTGTAAGAGTACTTGATAACTTTTTCATTTGTCTGCATGTAGCACGTTCGCATTAACCTGCCTATGCTCTAAGTCAGCACAGGACTTTTCCTCCATGGTACTTGGGACAGTGTGTGGCACTATGTATTTTCTCTATTATCATGCAGGTGTGCACTGTGACATTTTAGGATACTTCCCAATATGTAAGATGGATGATGTTATTTATAGCAGTACACAATGTTACTTCCACATGTATATGATGTTCTGCATTCTCGCAGTTGATAGGAAATGACAACCAACCAGAACGATCAGTGGTATGGAAGGGGGGCTTATTGTATAATTTTACTGAAGTGCTGCCGATTCCTTCTGTTATGAGGATGTTGAAATAACACAGTGAAATGTAGAAGGGTGATCTTAACATAATGAGTGGGTAGTATACCGTGTTTTTTGTCATTTGCTGCTAAACAAAATGTAATAAATATTTTAATATTGATTTTTAAAATACTTTCTTTCCAATAAAACTGTTCTGACAGTTTTCTCTGCCTAAATATGTGCCCAGTCAGCAGTATTTGCATTAATGTTCTAGCAACAATAACAAGAATATTTGATGTATTTTGATATCCATATACAGTACTAATTAATCAAAATTTCTGATTATTAATCAGACCCTTACATCTTTAAGTACCATACTGTAACACAGTATCTGTATGAAGATGAGGTGCAAATCATACAATTATAATTTTTCTTGTTTATGCATCTCAGTTTTTCAGAGTGTTAAACAATTATCCTCTGCAACACAAGTTGCTCTTGACTGGAACTCCCTTGCAGAATAATCTGGAGGAGCTATTTCATTTGCTCAATTTCTTGACTCCTGAAAGATTCAAGTAAGTCTTTATTATTATTGTTATTTAAAATATATTTTGGCACCTGCAGTCTTATTAATAAAACTTGGTATTGATTCCTGCATGAAAATGTGAGCATGCCATAAAAACAGGAAAATGCATATGCCCAAAAAGTCTGATTTATAAAACCTGGCATACAAAGATTTCTTACCAATTTACTTTTCGATGTCATAATCGCCTTGTAAATGTGCTTACCTAAACGAGCATCAAATTGTGCTAGTGTCACCTTGGAGCAACCATACATGGACTATGCTAAAAAACCTCATACACATGTAATTATGATGCTCCAAATGTTCATTGGCTGGTAGAGCAGCCTCGCACCTGACACATCAGGCGCTGCCAATTGCATTTAATAAATTCTATGCCACTCACAGCATTATATATTGAAGTGTTACTCCTTTTGGGTTGTGTAGGTCTGGAAAAGGCTTAAGAGGCCAGCGACTGGTCAGGTAGCCACTATTACCTGGCACATGTATTGACATGAGTGCTGCTACAGTGAATAGAATAAGCCATATGTAATTAGTTATAGGCCATGTGAAACACAGTTTTCAGCCAGTTACTTCACTAACAATCCAGGGATCATGTACAGCAACTTCAGTAAGACATCTGATAAATGCTAGTTTGCTTCAGAATCAATGATTCTTGTGTTGACACAGCTATCCAAGCCAAGACCTTTTGCCAGCCTCATATTGGCATCAGAGGTGACTTGTGAGTTAATGTATTGTCACTTCTTGCAGTTAATAAAAACTGCACCATTCTCACTAGGTACACTTTTGCAATATGAATGCTTTCGTTTGCCACATTTATGTTAGGAAAGCCAAACAGTACTGCAAATTTTCTTACTGTCTTGGCATGTGCAACTAGAAAATGCAAAAACTGAATGTAGCACCTTTGCAATTGTTTATGACTTCGAGCACAGCAGGCATGATGGAGATGAGGCTTGGCTTAGATATTCCTGACCTACCATTTCCCTCTGGTAGGTGCTGTTGCCAGAAAGCCAGCCATTTTGAAAACATGTATATGAACAAGTTTAGCCAGATTTTGGGAGGTCGGTCTTTCTAATGCATGGGCATATAGTTCAAGTGAAGGTCTATGGAAAGTCTAAATCTGCTCCTAAGCAAGTCCTTGTCATGGGTAAAATAATCCAACCAGTCCCTAAAAGTGTTTTCCTTCGTAAGCAGTGAAACAATCCATGCTATGTCAAACCATTAAGCTATGAACAGGCTGTAGCACATGAGATTTAGAGCTTTCTATATGGAAGTGAGTGGGTCTGTTCTTGGCTTTTACTGCTCTTGGCTTCTGCTCTTTAGAAGTGACAACAGGTAGCCAATACAAACTGATGAAAGTCCCAAAAAAAATTTTGGTGCAAATCTGCAACTTTAAACCCCACACCCCCCAAAGGGTTCTACAGTTGAGTCTAAACATCATATTCATAACTTTTGAGGATTCATGTGTTGGTCACATCAATGCACATTATAACAAGGGATTTGTGATATGAATAATTATATGCGAGTTGTAATTTTGCTGGTTTAGCTGTATTTTCCTACTTGATCAACTGTATTTCCCAGCATCATCAAATTGCTGCTTATAGATAAGTCAGAGCTGCCATAAATATACGCACGTTTTTCTGTCATATTTCTTTTATAAATACAGTACCAACTTTTGCTTGGAAAGTTCCGTATGTACACTTCAAGCCTCTTTTTGTGCATATGCAAGTTTTATAAATCTGAGTTCAGGTCTGTTTCTGTGTCTACATATTGCTCCTTTTGAATTTGTTGCCTTTTATAAAGAGTTTTTTTTTTTTTTTTTTTTTTTTTTTTTCCCCTCCTTTTGCACAGTAACTTGGAAGGCTTTTTAGAAGAGTTTGCAGACATTGCGAAGGAGGACCAGATCAAAAAGCTGCATGACATGCTAGGCCCACACATGCTGAGAAGGTTGAAGGCTGATGTGTTCAAGAATATGCCTTCAAAGACGGAACTTATCGTACGCGTGGAACTTAGCCCTATGCAGAAGTGAGATTTTTCTTCAGTACAATATCAATATGTTATCATTGCCAAATTTTGATAAAAGTATCTTCGTTTTTGTTTCAGGAAATACTACAAATTTATTCTAACAAGAAATTTTGAGGCCCTCAATACTAGAGGTGGAGGAAATCAGGTTTCTTTATTAAATGTGGTGATGGACTTAAAGAAATGCTGTAATCACCCTTACCTGTTTCCAGTTGCTGCAATGGTGAGTTTTGCTAATGATGCTATACCGTTGTGTAGAACAGATGATTTTAATAAGGGATCTTTATGTTAAAGTAAATATTTACATTTTTGCCCTGCGATTAGCAACTAGTACTTGTAAAGATGATTTGGTACCTAGCAAGAGTATTTGGTTCCTTGATCAAGTCCTAGACTGACCTGAGAAAGGAACAGAGGCTACAGATGTTTTTCAGGATATCTGTTTAAAATATCCTGCATTATCTTAGAATTATCTTAGAATTCACTAATGTTAAAGTACAGATATAATGATATTTACATTTTTATGTTCAGTAAGTAGTCTTTTTCAGTTACTGGAAAGAATCTATACTAATAAAAGGCAAAGGACTGACTGACTGACTGACTGACTGACTGACTGACTCACTTCCCGTGTAGGTAGAAGGCTGAAATTTGGCAGGCTTATTCCTTACAGCTTGCTTACAAAAGTTGAGCAGGTTTCATTTTGAAATTCTACACATAACGGTCAACAACGTCCGCCATGTTGAACTTTCTTATTTATGGCCCCATCTTCATGAAATTTGGTAGGCGGCTTCCCTGCGCTAACCGAAACCAATGTATGTACTTATTTCAGTGGTATGATGTCACTGTCGGCTGCCATATTGAACTTTTCAACAGTCTTTGTTACTTATGGGCCCATCTTCAAGAAATTTGGTACACGGGTTCCCAACGCTAACTGAATCCTACTTACGTACATATATACATCCATAGCCTGCAGCTAGGTCACCGTGTGAGGTGGCACTGCCTGCCTATATAAGACCGTCCGTCGCTCCGGCCTCTACATTCCCTTCCTTGCTTCGCCACGGGATTCACGTCTCCCTGCTGATAACTACAGCCTTTTCATTTAATCCACGGCTTCTCCGCTGTTTTATTGTTTGTTTATTACAGTTATAGTTATTGTATAGGTATTTTAGACTTGCTTTACATTGCTCAGGTACCCATTTCCTTTATCATTCCAACCGTACCCCCATTACCATGTCTATCGAGGTGATCACCATCGATCAAAGAACTGTCACTTACCGAGTCGTTTCCATGCCTGGAGATGGCACCTACCTTTTCCATTCTCTTTGTCACATATTGCACGGCCGTATCAGGCTGACTCTTGATATCCGGAGGAACATTGTGTCTTATGTATTGAATGACTGGGACAGGTTCAAGGTGTGGATTGATGACGGTACAGGAGATAATTAGACTACACAGGAGCACTAGAAGAGTGAAATGCTTAAGCCCTTCACCTTTGGTTCTGCATGTGAGTTGATGCCTGCCGCTGAATTGTTCGGTTGTCGCTTTCAGGTGTACCGAAATGGCCAAATATTTTACACCTTTTGACAACCGCCAATACCTCTTAAACATCTTAGATTCACAGGTGACGATTTCAGTAGTGGACACTTTGATGTTTATGAATTTTTAAACTCTCAAATGCTGGATGTGAAGTTATCGATGAAACCGGTTGTATGCTTACAACGCTTGACAGATGCCGAATGTCACCTCAACAAGTCCTGCAAATACTGTCGTAATTGAAACAAACCATGAAACTCAAACCGATTATGAGAGCAGCAATCCAAGCTGTGAGATTTGAAACAAGATTACTGTTCACTTGGCCAACTGTAAGTTGCATGCTCAAGAGTAAGCTCAGCGCACAGCTTGGTCATATTACAACTGGAGGGCCGAACTGACAACGTGGCATACAAAGAGATCCTTAACAAATAATTATTGGCATATTTTCCCTCAGTTTAAAAAGGTTTAATTTTCTTCTTAATAAAAAATTTTAATGCTGTATTTCGCCGCTGCGAAGTGCGGGTATTTTGCTAGTGTCAGAATAAATTTGGAATGTGCGCATAGTAAGTAATTAGGTGGTACTGTACATGTTATCCTACTTTATAAACCCTATGCTGAAATCCCCACAAGACTATAAAGTTTTCCTGATATGTTGTTACACTGCAGGATTTTCATACCAATCACACATAATTAAAGCACAGCATTGTATTCTAGTTCTAGTTTAAGTAGTCACCCAACAATCTGCTTTAAAGCTTTAAAAACTGTGGCAGTGTAGTTTTTCACAGGAAGTATAGTGTAGTGGTAAAGTCTTTCGACATCTCCCACAGATGTTGTGAGTTCCAGTCCTGTTACTGATGGTGTGTGACCATGAGCGGTTCACTTCAACTCCTAGTAAATGTGTTGGCCAAATTTATAAATGTATTAGTATCTATATTTAATATTTTATTGTGGAAAAAGTCGGCATATTGTTCACTTTAATAATTGAGGTACTTTGTTGGTAAAACGGAAATCCCATTCAATATCATTTTACTACAAAGTATTGAATATTGTGAAATTTCACTGGTATGGTATTGAATACTAAAATTCTGATATTGTGACATATTCCAAGAAGTAAGTAATGCAGCTTTGCACGCTCTGTAGTCTTTTGTGCGACTTGTTCCTGATCATGACGATTTGTTTCTCCAACTGGGTAAAACTGTCTTGTGCATGTATTCATTCTATGCTTTCTTTTCTCTTTATGCCATTGCAGGAAGCACCAAAGATGCCTAATGGCATGTTTGATGGCAATGCACTTACAAAGGCTGCAGGAAAATTATTTCTTCTTCAGAAAATGTTGAGAAAGCTGAAAGAAGGTGGACACAGAGTTCTCATATTTTCACAGGTACAGATATAAAATAAATTTGCAGTAGTGCTTTTATTCTGCATTAAAACTAAAATTTAACATCTTTGTTTTAGATGACCAAGATGTTGGACTTGTTAGAAGACTTCTTGGAGCATGAAGGTTACAAGTATGAACGTATTGATGGTGGTATTACAGGGGGAATGCGACAGGAGGCGATTGACCGATTCAATGGTAAGTCTGAAACACAAAACAGTACCAATATCTTGGAAATCTTCGGGTACCTTGAAATAATGAACTTAAGTTGATACTTGCTTATGTGAGATGTGAATAAAACTGGACACGTATATTTTTTACATCTTTTTTTCAAAAATTTATAAATTTCAGTTTGGAGCAGCAGTATAGCACAGTCACAGGAGCTATGAGTCAATGGCACTAGTGTTGGATTCATACCCCATTGCTGACATTTTATGTTGTCTCTCCATATCCACAAAGGGTTTTATTGGATGCACTGTTTCCTCTCATATTTTAAAGAAAGCAATGTTAAATTTAGTATACCTGGTAGAACTTTGATTTTGTGATTGCACTGTGCTGTAAAATGGTTTTAAAAATAGGTGGATGAGTTTTAGTTAACTGCTTGACTAAGAAAAGATTGTTTGGATTTATTGGTTATTTTTATTTTAATAGCTCCAGGAGCCCCACAGTTTTGCTTTTTGTTGTCTACCCGTGCTGGCGGTCTTGGCATCAATCTTGCAACAGCAGACACTGTAATCATCTATGATTCTGACTGGAACCCACACAATGATATACAGGTATAACCATGGCTAGGTTAGGAGCCAAGATGTATTTCAAATTGAAATATCAATTAATTGTACAATGAATAGACATTGTGATTAAAGTATGTTGCCTATATAAATCAATGTTCTAGATCAATTTATAATTGGTTAAATTTTATTTCAAGGCATTTAGCCGTGCACACCGAATTGGACAGAACAGAAAAGTAATGATCTATCGTTTTGTGACAAAAGCCTCTGTGGAGGAGCGCATCACCCAGGTGGCAAAGAAAAAGATGATGTTGACACATCTGGTTGTACGGCCTGGCCTTGGTTCCAAGACTGGATCCATGTCTAAGCAAGAGTTGGATGATATTCTAAAATTTGGCACAGAGGAGCTATTTAAAGATGACACTGGGGAAGGTAAGTTTCATATTATAAATAGTTTTAATGACTCTTTCTTGGTTTTCTTGTCTGTTTTGAAGTGACTTTCTTTACTTGGTAGGTATCCATTATGAGGTTGGTACTAAAATTACATATACTAGCCAACCAGCGGCGTACCATATGCCGCATAATCAGGCCGGTGTTTTTTTTAATGATTTTTAAGCACGGAGAAAATTTAACATTTGAAAATTCGGTAATGTAACAAATTGGCAAGAAAAGCAACATTGTAACAATGCACAGAACGAACCAACACACAATCGTCCGTGACTGAAAACTGGCGGACCGCCATCGCGCCTTCTCCTGCCAGACGGAGGGATGGGGGTGCTTGGCGCTCAGGCGCGGAGGGTGGAACGGGAGGAGAGGAGAAGGACATCCGTTCTGCTCCCTCTCAGTATGCATTGCCTGCTCATGTGCCCACCTCCAACTTGTCACTTGAGTCATTGTCGTCTTTGTACAGTCCAGATGCACCTGTGACTCACGTAGACTTTTCATTGCTCTGTGCGGTTTTGGCTGCTTTTCTATATGTAATCCACCAAGACACCCGACCACGGTAGTAGCGAGGTGTGTGTACAAAGGGTAGGGACATAACCAGTGGGAGCGTATGAGTCACACATAATGGGAATTTCACCGTTTGCAGCCTGAATGGGGTTCAACGGCTTACCCACGCCTCTCTGCGCCGGGTAGACACGCTCAATCTCATGCATAATTATTTATTGAATGATAAACACTTCTGGAAAGACACTGTTGTCTAAAACGGGTTGGTGTGAGAATACAACAGTAAGTGAATGAAAAGATGGAACTCTGGAGAGAGCAACATATAATTGTCCGTGAGTGAAGAAGACGAATGTTTGTCGCGGATGCGAATTGCTGTAGGTAGCGTGTAAAACAGTTTGCCATGGTGCACGCGGTCGTGCGTCGGAACTGAAAACTCGGTTTTTAAAGACTGCTTACTTCATTGTGTTTTAACCTCAGTTGTAAAGGATTGTTTTAAGGATCCCATGGGATACCCCTCGCAAACCGATTTACATGCTGCATATGGCGATTCACCATCGCGAGAAACATGCCTCTATGAACTGTCAACGTGACCTCTATGACAGACGAACATAAATGACGCCAGTTTTTCTGTGTCGTCGTGCCTGAGTTGGTGGGCGTGGCTCTGCGAGTTGTCGTCATATCCAATGGTCTTGGAGTTGGTGGGCGTGGCTTCTTCATGTGTGCGCCATAGGTGTCTGTCTTGTTGGCGGCTTAGTGAATCCACGCCCCTTCCGGCGTGCTTTCCATGGGTGTCTTGCCTTAGT
>JANRMT010062806.1:520393-548314 GCA_026402145.1 Polypterus bichir lapradei
TATATATGGTGAAACCAGTAGTGAAATTTTAGTTTATTTAGCTGCTAATTAAATATTTCACCAACCCCCTTCAAATAATTGTGATTCTCCAAATTGCCCTTTGTTAAAATTGATTTTATAATTAGTTATACAGTTAATTATAATTGGGTATATACATCTGGACATAACCATGAGTGAATTTTGCTTAAAACTAGTTAGGAGTAATTAAACAGCTCAGTGACTATCACATTTATAAAACTAATCCAGTGCCTTGTGGAAGTGGCACTTAAAGTAGGGGTTGTGATTTTGAACTGCAAAGAGCAAGCTTCTGCCTCCTAAAAAGACCCATACTACATATATAATTGTGTGTTGAATATGCAGAGTGCTTATTGCATGTGTTAAAAGTAAATATAACCCATTGCAAGTGAGAGAATGTTTCTGTAATATTGGGTTATATATTGGCATTTAAACATAATGGGCTAGTGGTACGTGTGAGTGATACATTAGCACAGGTACTTTGTTAGTTCTCTGTTGTTCAGTTATGATGATGGTGTAGTAGTCGATGTAAGTCTGAAAGAATTAGCAGCTTTATTTGTGAAAACATGAATTGCAAAATATGCATTAGAAGTACTGTCAGAAGAGCTGCCATTAAAAGAGCCGATAACACGGAGACACAGGAGATGCAGGTTTCGGTACTCGAAACAACCAAATGAACATATCAGCCGGTCAGCACCAGTAGAAACTCTAGCTGTACCACATCCATTTTCTGCCTGCATGTCTAAAGCAGGGGTCTCCAACATGTCGCTCGTGAGCTACCGGTAGCTCGCAACCCCTTTCCAAGTAGCTCACCAAAGGGTTAATGAATCCTACGTAAATTTGAAAACTTGATTAGTCAGATTAGGGGTGGGCGATCTTTCCAAAAAATTATATCACAAACTTTAACACACAATCACGGTCCACAATCTGAATTGCAATCTGTCTTTTCAATGTGGCATACACTTAAGAGACTATCCGGACTCAAACTCTTCAAGACCTAAGTAACACTTTATTTTAAATATCAAACAAAGTTGAATTCAATTGTTGTCTCGTTGGCTAGTTAAACGGAGTTAAGGAACATACCTCGAAGCTGACGAGTGAGTAAGCCCCTCCCCTCAGCCTGTTGCGTGGGTCTTGGATTTGCACAAATAAATCAGTACCGCAAGCAAACTGTGATACATAGTGAAATGAGAGAAGTCACAAAATCAATAGGAATGTTCAAGCAAATTATAGAAAATAAACCTGATCTAAATCTGTTAATTCTCTCGTAAAAGCAGACAGACATGCATACAAACAGAGAGACATTGGATTTTATATATTATATATTAATAAACCTTTAAAATAATGTGCAGTTAAAGTCTCAACAGCATTCTCAGCATTTCTGGAGCTTACTAGAGCCAGATAACTATATAAGAATCTTCACCATGCAGCTCTGAAAAATGTCTGTTTTGTTTGGGTCTACATACCTCCTGTGAGTCTGCCTTTTCTGACATGAATGTCATGAAATCAAAGTTCAGAACAAGATTGACAGATGAACATTTAAATGACTCTAAGAGTGAACCTAAGTGGCTACACTCCACCATACACCTCTCTTGTTGACTCTGCAGTTCCAGTCATCTGACTAAATAAAAAACACATGACACATACAGCTGGACATGTGAATACTCTTGTGAAGTGAAACAGTGACGTGTAACAAAATGACAAATGAATAAGTAATATCTGTGTATTTGTAATTGCATTGTTTTATGTTGACAGTATTCGCGTTTTAATTCAGTAGTGTGAAATGCACTAGTAAATGCATACAGACATACAAAATGCACATGCAGGTGAACTAAATATTTTTGTGATGTTTTAATGCAAAATGTGAGTTGTGGACACCAACATTTTGTAAATGTTCAGGCAAAACAAGCTTATTCAGTTTGTTTGGGTTGAAATAAGCTATGAGAATAAACGTTAGAAAACATGAGTAGCTCTCTGCCATTTTTATGTTGTAAAAGTAGCTCTCGTGGGTTGGTTGGAGACCGCTGGTCTAAAGGAAGTGAATATTAATGTCTAATTGAAAATCGAAACATGCCATGCCTTGAATATAGTATAAAATCATTCTGTATTTATATTTGGTCATTGAGGCACATTGGTTAGCACTACTGCCTCACAGCTTGGAGTCACATTTTTGGTCACAATAGATCCAGCACAGTTGGCAGGTGCATCCGTAGCCCTCAGGAACATTTGAAGGCCCACTGCACCTTTAGTGTTCAGTCCCTCTTTCCCCATTGACTGCAGTGCATGTTGATGAGTTGGCCAGAGTATCTGAACATTTGACTGAGCTCTCATCAAAGCGTATGCTGCAGTGTGTGTTATTACTGCTGACCATTAATCGTACACTTACTGCACTCTTAGACACCAGAGTTGAGATGTTTTTTTTCCTATATTATTCATGTTTACATGCTTTGTCTCTGCCTGTCTCTACCACTTTGACAAATCAATGCAACTGGCAGAACAGCAAAGTTGGCATGTAATTTCTTCAGGATGCTTTTGGCTGTTCAGACAGGTTATAAGATTCAATTTTCCAGGTGAGCTCCTGGAGCATACTTTTCTCTGTCAAAGAAAAAATTGGTGATTGAAACAGATTTCTTGAAAAATTTCCAGACCCGAAGTCAATGAGAACTCTTTTTTTAAAATTGGTAATTTTCAAGATTTTGCTATTTTACTTGGAAGTTAAGAGAAATACCCACTCCCAAATAGGCACTAATTAGACTCTGGAACTCTTCCTTTTTCACTTGTTTACTTATACCAGTGTAAATTTTAAATGTGTATTTATTTCTGCACTTCAGTAGTCATTTAAAATACAAGGTTATTAATTTTTTTTGCCTTTTCCCAAATTAATTGCTACCTTGTCTTCCAGGTGAGAATAAGGAAGGTGAAGACAGCAGTGTTATCCATTATGATGATAAAGCAATTGAGCGACTGCTAGACAGGAATCAGGATGCAACAGATGATACAGAAATACAGAGTATGAATGAATATTTGAGTTCCTTCAAAGTGGCGCAATATGTAGTCAAAGATGAGGAAGAGGCGGTGAGTCCTTGTTCTCTTGCCCATTTTAGATATTTTCTGGTCCCAGTTAAAAAATAAATAGTAAAACATCAATCTTTTGTTTGGAAATTTTTGATTTTGGCCAGTTTGATTTTGGAGTGTGTGTTCTATGTTTTTTAGGAAGAAGAGGAGGTGCAACGGGAGATAATCAAACAGGAAGAAAGTGTAGATCCTGATTACTGGGAGAAACTGTTGCGTCACCACTATGAGCAACAGCAGGAAGACTTAGCCAGGAACCTTGGAAAGGGAAAGCGTATTCGCAAGCAAGTCAACTACAATGATGGCTCACAAGAGGATCGTGGTGGGTGGAGTATCATAAACTGTTTAATGTTGTGCTTTCATTGTATGTTAGTGTTTGTGTTGTACACATTTGTTTGTTACAGTGACTATTTGATAATGCTACATTGAAAACCTAAATGTGTAGTGTTTTTACAACCATTTCCTTGGAACCATTTCCATTTTTAAGCTGTGTGTAAACACAAACCATATTTTTTATATGTAAATACATCTACATGTATAATTTTAGTGGTCAGTCTGTTTTTGTGATGCAGCCACAAAATATCATTTCAGAATGTGATAGTTTATTCTACTGATTAGTGTTTTTTTGTTTTCTAAATGAGAAGTGCAGAAATCGCAGTATGTCATTTGAAAGTGTTAGTAAGATGTCTCTGATAATGTTATAAAAGAGGATGATTTTAAATCTAGTTGTGAACCTGAACATTAGGATATTGGAGAAATGCTTTGCTGGTTTTGTTGGGTCAATAGTTGTTTGTGAGTATGTATACGTATTTGAGCGGTATCTTGCATAAACTGTTGGCTTTATCCTTGATGCACTTAACTCTCTATATTGACGATCCTTTTTTTGTAATCCATTTTTTAGCTGATTGGCAGGATGACCAATCTGACAACCAGTCAGATTACTCTGTAGCATCCGAGGAAGGAGATGAAGATTTTGATGAGCGCCAAGAAAGTAAGATTTGTTTTAGTTATGTATGTGTGCCGCAGGAAAAATCTCAAGGAGAATTGTTTAGTGTAATAAAACTGTAATTTGGTATTACAATACTATTTCCAAGTTTTGCTAATCTTCATTTGCTCTTCCTCTTTCTATTTGTGGGCATAGATTAGGAAAAAAGTATATTCCAGAGTGCTGTGATGTGCTTCTTTGTACTTATTCACTCTCTTGCTGTGTATTCTGAGTCACACTTTCTAGAATGTCTTCTGGAGTTAACCTAAACACGTGACAATTTTTTTTATCTTCTTATGTGATACAATCTGCAGTGCCAGTTTGTACTGTTAGTTAATTGGACAATTGGTTAATTGTACTGTTGCTGCTGTTATCTCATCTGCACTTTCTGCATTTTCCCTGCAATCCTAGGAAGCATTTCTGATCACTTAACAAAGTAGCTTCTGTAAGTTGTAGGAATTACCCTGGTTCATCTTGTATAATCGTTCTTATGTATATATAATTAATATATGAGAGAGACTATATATAATGTGGTGAAAGCATGTACACACCATTTGCTTTATTATTGTGCTTGAAGAAACACAAACCCAAGAGAGTCCTACATACAAGACCCAAATGGGTGTACTTCATATCGATTACTTTCATTATACATTTATAATGTTCAAAGCTTCTTGGCTTGGACATTTCCCCAGGCCCCTTTTCTTGTAGACATCATTATTTTCAAAACGTTGCTACAAACATGTGAAGATGTTCATTTCTCCGTCTCAGTGGAATTTTGTAAGCACAGCAAAGTCTCCCACTAAGACCCACTGTTCCTTGTTTGAAAGGGCAGAACCAGGACAATTTAGAGATCTGATTGGAGGAAAAGGTCAATCATTTTGATTTCCTGTTTGGTGATCCCATAGGTGACAACAAGCAAAGGCAGATCTTGAAGCTTAGTTGCCTTATCTTATGATCCACAAGACACAGGAAAGAATGAGTAATAGCTTTTGAGAGATGAAATATGCTTTTTTTCAATAGAAGCCTGCCCTTCTAATCGACCCTGTCCAAAGTTGTATGTTTTCAAATGAGTCAGGAACTTGCACTACCCAAATTTGATTGTCCTTGCAGGCAGAGAGATGTACAGACCCCATGCAGCACACCATTTTAAAAATGAGCAAATGGTCTTTTATTATTATTATTATTATTTATTTATTTTTTTTTAAACACAGGGTAATAACTATTTACTATGAGAAATAGGGGCAATAGTCAAACTGGCTTTCTCCAGATTATTAAGTTAATTTTGTTTCTTTTGCTAGATTCTCGAAGACCAAGTAGGAAGGGTCTGCGGAATGATAAGGACAAACCCTTGCCACCTCTTCTGGCAAGAGTTGGGGGAAACATTGAGGTAAAGTGGATTTGTTAATGAGGTTTAGTGTTCATTATTCTGTTATTCGTTCACCTTGCAGAGATTGTTGACCATGCAATACGTGTGTTTAAGCTCAGAATGAGAGCCTGATTGCAATTTGGGATGATGGTAGTTTTAAGTGTGACTTTAATAAAGAATGTGTACTAATACCAGCCATATTTTTTTATATTAATAATGTAGTAATTTTATTAATGCATGTAGGAGCAAATTATTAGCAAATTATTTTGTGAACTAATATATCCTGTCCTAAAACCCATGTTCCTGGTCTGTCGTTAAGCTGTAAGACAGTGTGTTTTTGTTTTTTTTTTTTGTTTTTTTTTGGTTTTTTTTGGTTTTTTTTTTTTTTTTAACACAGAATTGCATTTGCAAAGAGCTAAGAACAGCTTTTTGTGCTTCCAGAAAGATTAGGGTGTAGCTGTGCCATCCAGCACCCAACAACATGCAAAGATCCAAATTTGGATCAGAATCGCACAATATTGTCACCCATAAAGAAATGGATCACAGACTTGTTAAAAGTGGAGGGGAAAATGCAAATATCGCTTTATTTATTTTTAATTGTTTTTACTAATTCTAAATTCCTGGATTTGAATTTGTCCTCAAGTTTGTGTGTGTGTGTTTTTTTTGGTTTGGTTTTTTTGTTTTTTTTTTTCTCTTTTTCTTTCCCCTCTTCCCCTGGGCTATTTATACTTTATAAACAAATATTCTAAGGAAAATCATTGCTAACCTTGGGTGATTAATTCTCTGGTTGTTCAGGGTTTTACTAGTTGGCTTTTCATGTATAATAATTATATTCGGGCAAGTACGCGGTTTTATTTCAGTTCATACACAGCTTAACATTGAGCAATGATATTTTATTAAGTGTGTTTCCTAAATGTTTTTACATAGGTCCTTGGTTTCAATGCCCGGCAACGTAAGGCCTTCTTGAATGCAATTATGCGCTATGGAATGCCACCTCAAGATGCTTTCACAACCCAGTGGTTGGTCCGAGATCTGCGAGGAAAATCCGAAAAGGAATTCAAGTGAGATTAGAACCTTTTCTTACCCTTTAGCTGATCCTTCCCCAAAGTGCCAACAAAGTAGTCTTGAGTGATGGCTCTGTTTTCAAAGTTATTGTTAAATGTTTGTATTGTATACAGATATGTGTTGCTTATTTTGTTCTAAAAGTTTCTTGTTTACTTTGTAGTTTTGAAGGATTGCTTTAATGTTTTAATAAATGATGTAATTTAGTTTGCATCTAACACCCACCTACCTACATATGCTTTTGTATTTTTAGGTGTAATTTGTCTTACTCTTTATCTGAGCCCTTGCTATTATTGCATGGTGCTGCTAGGGAAGACAAAGAGAAACTCTGTCACTTATAGGAGATGTGTCCCAAGTGATTGGACATTGTCTTAAAGGCACGACAGTACAAAACAAATTGTATGACCGAAAAAGAAGGGAAATATTTGTTTTTGATGTTATCAGAAACAGTTTCATATACTGTGTATTTGTGACAAAATATATAGTTACATTGAGGTGTTATGAATATTTTTATAGGGCATATGTCTCTCTCTTCATGAGACACTTATGTGAGCCAGGTGCTGATGGTGCAGAAACCTTTGCAGATGGAGTTCCTCGTGAAGGCTTGTCTAGGCAGCATGTATTAACCAGGATTGGAGTTATGTCCCTTATACGCAAGAAGGTATTGTTATAATCCAGCTCTTTCTTGTTTCAAAAATATTTTATAGTCTTGCATGGGCACTTCGTTGGTTGTAGGTATTTTTCAATCCTTTAAGCCAATATGCAAACTTGGCACTTAGCAGCTTGGCAATTAAGTTGTGTTTTGGTTTATTCGTTAATCAATTTTACAGGTCCAGGAATTTGAGCATGTCAATGGCCAATGGAGTATGCCTGAATTAATGGAGGCTGAAGAGAACAAGAAGGCAGCCAGATCAGAATCTCCTGTCCCCAAAACTCCAACATCCAGTACCCCTGGAGATACTCAACCGAATACTCCGGCCACCACTACATCCAGCACAGGTAATTCTGTTGGTATTTCCAGTTAACTCCTAAAGGTTTGAAAGTACTGAATTTCATGATGAAGTAGATTAAGTGCATATGTATGTAAAACATACCATTACATTTATTTCAGAGCATGACCTGTAATTCACATTGGCTCAACCACTGTCTGACTAGTGGGTTAAAAAAAAATAAATTGTCAGTGTTGCAATATACTTTCTCCAGAGGAAGTGGCAACATCTTTGTATGCAAGGTTTTATAAATCTAAAAAGAATGAGCAATATTAAGAGTTTGAACAACTTCTTTACGGGCCTGAATATTACTTTTTTTTTTATAGGTAGTGTTAATATTTTGTTTGATTAATCATGATCTATTGCGATTTCTTCTATGTTTTTGCCCACATTTCTTTATTTTCATAGCTGTGAAGAAAAATGAAGCACTTTTATGGTTGTTCATTGTTAACAAATTCATTCAGTATACAAAATATTGCAGTTTTCTTTTTTATTTCAGTTGTTGCACTGGTTATATTTTCATTTTCCCTAAGAAAATTAAGCACTTGATGTTGCTGAAAATGTTTGCAGCACTTGTGTAGATTATGTACATTATTTGTATTTAAACTGACTTTGTTTTTTGGTTATAACTGGCCATCCAACGTTTCTGTGTTAGAAATTTTTAATAATGTAATCCTTGTGAAATGAGTAATTTTTTCCTGCTCTTTCTTTAGCCTGTCTAAATACCTATCTTTTCCTTAGTTTCCTAAAAAACACTAATTATTACTTCTGTCAGGCTGAAATCAGTTGTTGTACGACTTTCTCAGTGGAGTCAAGTACTCATAAATGCCACATTCAAGCGGCGTAGAAATCTAGAAAGTGGCCGTCTTCAGGGGAAAAAAGAAAAACAAAACTGCAGCAGATTGGTGACAAAAGTGTGGATATAAATACATATGATAGGACTTTCCACTAATAAAATTATTATAAGGGCATAAAAGAAGATGACAACTCTGTTCGGCCTATAAAGCTTATCTGGTTAGTTAATAGGCAAGTTATCTCAATATCTCACGCAGGTAATGCTTTAAAAAATGTAATCGTCTCTATATACATCAACAAATCCTTCTTTGCAATGTTAGACTCTAACATTGGGATTTAAAGTAATTGCAGAAAAGCTGAAGCAGAAGGCAGCATGGCACCACCTAACTTTCATTGCTATTATTTGGCTGTAAATACTGGTAAAATTAAACTGTTGAAATTTGGCAGAAGTCCACAAGTCTGAAACCTGCTTGGTTAGTAATGTAGAAAATATTATTCTAAAATTTTTTGTATGCTTCACTGTTTGCTCTAGTCAAACTATCATCTGTTCACCAGCAGCTCAGTCGTTCACAAATTACTACTTGTATAGAGCAAATAGAGGGTACATGTTAAGGCAGTATAGAACCCAGAACCACTGGGTTACCTTTGCAGTATTTTTATTTTTTATATATTGGATTTGGACCACTTTCTTATGTAGTATTAAATCTGAAACGGACAGGTGCAACTTGTATCTGAACACTTTTTTTTTTTTTTTGCAAGTTTTTTGTATCACTCTTTACATACTGTACTGTTCGCCATATCTCTGCGTTGTCGATCAAGATGGATGATAGTCACATGCCTGTCTCTGGGGCATAATCACTTTTGTTACATGTGGCTCCCTACTGTCATCTTGGTGGTTGTTAGAATACTGTGCAGTATCGTGTGTCAGGGGTATGGTTAAACAAATGACAAATGTATTAATGATTAATCGTTTAAATAGTACATAAATATTTCACGCATATTCACAAACCCTCACCCCGACATTAATCCCCCCCCGTGGGCGCGCAGCCCCCCCCCCCCCCCCCCACACACACACACACACACACATAGTAATAATCATACAGCCACATCACTAAGGTACAGCCTAACAATTAAATCCTTTTTGGAACTGTATGTTTGCATGCATTTGTGTTTATCTTAACATCGTGTTATTTATAAAAGAAGGAAGTGGAAAAAAAAAAAAAAAAACAGAACCCGAAATTTGTGGAGTTTCATGATCTTGCCTCATGAAGGATAAGAATATAAAGTTTTTATTTCCTTCTTCTGTTCCCACCCACAGGCTAGATAACCTGTAAACACATGTTAAATTTGGGTTGCTGGCAAAATTAATTTGAACAGTCAACCAGAAAAATTGGACATGAGCCAAAAAACAATTTAGTTGCTTTTTGCTCCAGTGTGAACATAGCGTAAGAGATCTGTGCTCATAATTTACAGGCAGGCACTGAAAGAAATGTTCATAGTTTTATTACTTCGAGTAGACGTTTAAACACCCTAAAAATGAGTCACATTGGGTGGCAGTTTCAGTGATTACAGCACCACTTATTTTTTGTTATTTTAATTAATTTTAGAAAGGAATTATGAATATGCAAAAGCCAAGTGAATAGAAGAGGATCAGATGTTTATGCTGTGTTTACGTGCAGTTTAAATTTTGAGTTACCACATGATATTTTGCCTTTCTGTTTGATTCTTTTCATGTGAATTTACAATTTGCATCTTGGTTTCTCCTGAATTTACCAATTGATCAGATGAAAAATTACTTGATTGACAATGATGCGTTTGGCTTGCTTTTTAAGCTTGAACCACATTATGCCATTTCTGGTCAAGTTCATTGTTTTATAGGAATTTCCCCATGGGAGGCCTCATTTGTGAGGGTCATGAAGTTTCCATCTGGGAAGCTTTTTTTTTTATTTATTTATTTTTAATTTTCTTAATCCAGAATAGCACATTAACAGAGTACTCAAACCCTCTGAGACGAACAAAATGGTGTGTCATCTGATTTCTTAACTTAAAAACTATAAACAAGTACAAAATATATCTAATTCCAAAGAGATGAACCTTTGAGACTGAATACGCTAATGGAAGTAAAAACCACAGAATAATATAGTAACATGCAACAAGCATGTCATATCTACTTAAGCCAATAAAATAAAGGAAAAATATCAATTAATAACTATAGGCAAGTTTCTGTAATCTTAGTGCAGGACTGCAAGCTTCAGTTATTGCAGTGATTTAGAATTCATTCCATTAATCGTAGTATTGATATTCTTTCTTAAACATTAATTTCTGTCATTTTGAATAGGACCTTCTGTTTTATATTAAAAAAAAAACTAGCATCACTTCTTTTAATGAAAGTACTTGTATTGATACTCAACTTTATTCTATACTTTTACACGAAGTACTTAGTGTTGGTATGGGGTTTCAGGAAAAAATGATGCCCCCAAGGTTACCAATGTAAAATATTTTATTTTTTGCAGAAGAATCTGTAAGAGTTGAAGATACGGTAACATCATCTGCTGGTAAAGAAAATGAAAAGGAAGGTGAACTGGAGAACAAAGAACCCAAGCCTTCAGACACAGAGGTAAGTTTTAACATTACTTAATTGCCTTGTGAGTGTTGTTCCATTTAGTAACTGTTTAAAGTACTGTACGTATGTGTGACAGGAGCACAGCTCTCTCAACAGTTGCACTATCTTTTTTTTAATCTCTTGAGGTGCATTTACACTACGAATCTGAATCTAGAGGTGAGCACAATGGGTAAGGTAGTGTAATATAAGATAATACTGTCTGATTGGCCACAGATGGTACTGGTAAGGCTGACCAGAAACTTTTCAGGTTCTCCCTTTTACCATTTTATTTGGCAATGTTTTTCATGATCACATTAATACACAAACTGAAACTTAAACATTTTCAAATATTATTTCATGTGATTCTGTTGCAGGTTATACATCATTGTACTGATTTCACTGTGTCTGGGTCTTGTCAGAACCTTTAGTGGAAAAGTGTTTTGTCATATAAAATGTATTTAACATGTACATATATTTGTGCTACAAGTTCACCAATAATTTGCCCTATTTTTAGGATTCTGGGCTGGTTAATGAAGAAGAAAAAAGACCTGCAGCAAATCCTGACAAGGGACATGGGGCCAGCAGTACTTCAGAATGTGAAAAGGAAACTGAGAAAACTGGAGACTCTAAACTTGAAATCTCTCAGGAAAAAGACACAGGTGAAGAACCCATGCAGACTGATAGTAAGGGTAAGAATTTTTCACCTGTGGTCTATTTTTAAAGTTAAAGTGAATGTGGGTGAGTTGTAATAAATCTTTGTAATTTTCATGTAGAACTTTGAAGTTTTGGTCTAATTATGATAAAAGTGCAGTTTAATATTTTGGGTGTATCAATGTGGCTGTTCCCTCTCAAGGTTGAGGGGAAGGTTGGAGACCCCTGTACTAATTTAATAGTTTATTTTATACCTCCTGACAACATATGTAGTCTCATGAATTTTAAGCATGCTTTTTACATTCAAATTGTTTTAAGTATAAGAGATTCACTAATTGGCCGAAAGCTGTGCTCACTAATATTAGGACTTACCAGAGGTAAATGTAACAACTGTGTGTGTGTGTGCGCCTGTATGGTATCTAACCATATCAAGTATTCTCAGTCTTTAGTATGAAGAAAGCTGAGATACTTGAGTTTTGGAATTAAGTATCTTATTAACATGTAATGGTGTAATTTATATTTAGGATTTAAAGGAAAAATGCATTCCAGTGTATTGCAGAACCAAATTTTAACCATTACTGCAATATTTTTTTTGTTTTAAAAGTTTTTTGTTGTATTTTTACATACTATGTCTGGATAATACTGTATTTTTTGTCAATTTTTTCCTCCTAGTGCTATGGAAATATTTGATTTCATGAAGTAGATTTACTCATCTGGAGGTTTCTTTTCTGCTGCTTAAGACAGTAATTTTTTTGAAGGCTTCATAGTCAGGTTTTACTTTTGATGATACTATGCTGGTGTTTTGGATGGAAAGTTAAAAATTCTATATATGGGGTATGTCCGTGTTGCCAACCACAGTTTCTGATCTTATCACTGAACCAAGTCCGTTTACAAGACTGATATTGATGAGCATGATGCATTTTGTGATGAAGTGCTGACCTTCCAGCACAGTCTTGCTCAGCCTTTTTTTCAGACAGCTGATAATGTGTTTCCTGATGGAGCTTGTGCTGTACAAAGGGTTAACAGGTACAGCAAGTTCAGTTGCAGTCTGTTGCCTTTTTTTTTTTTTTTTTCATTCTGTTGTGGTACGTAAAACATGAGACATCATAAAGACGACATTCTTTTCTGTTTGTGAGGTCCAAAACACCAGTGTTCCTTATTCCTTGTTGTTGCATTATGTGAGTTGTACTTGTAGATGAGCATTCTCCTGCATACAGGGCCTGCCCTTCTGACTTAAGACAAATTCAAACCTGGGCACATCACATTATGCAACCAGCTTTACAAGAGCGCTGCTGGCTGATTCTGTTTTTGAGTTTTTTGGGTTTTTTTTTTTTTTTTTTGGTTACAGGTGATGAAGAGAAGAAAGATATAAAGCAGGTTGATAAAAATGACTCCATCCCTTCTGCCGAGGACAGGAAAGGCAAGTGTGCATTCTAGGAATGGTCTTAAGGTTGTCTGTCTTATACACAAATGTGAAATCTACCCCTTATTTTATGCACATATAAAAAGGTTTTGCTTTTAAACTTGGCAACAGGCACAATTTAGTAAAACAATTTTAAGCAAAGCAAATGCTAATAAATAATCAGCTATATGTACAAGTTTCTGGGAAAACTTTAATTCAGTTTATTTTAATCCCTTTGGAGCTAACTGATGAATATACTGTTATTTTGGATGTATTTTTCTTTAGGGTAAATGTGTGATAGGTAATCATGGAAACCACCCAGAAAAGAGGTAAAGTTACCTTTCAAAGATCTGTAGCGAACTTTAAAAGGAGTATGTTAAAGTTCCTTATGCTCCGTATGCTTACAAGGACATGCTTAGTTTGTTCTAAGGAACTTGGTCGGATATTTGATTTCGTGTTTTAAGTGGTTTCCCTGATTAAGCATAACTTTATACCTGTGGTTAGGGGACGGTTCTAACACTATTTTTTCATTTCTTAAAGACCCAATAACTAATTATGATTCTTCCCACTTAATACAATTAAATTTAAAAAAAAAAAAAAAAAAAATACACACCATACATTGATGCAATGGTAAATGATATGCCTTTCAGCTTCTATAGGCAGGATTCAAATCATAGCCCAGGTGTTTCTCTAGGTCGAGTTTCTTTGTTCTACCAATTTTCTCCATTCAACCATTTTCCCAGAACTGTAGTTTTCCTACGACATTTCAAAGATGCATTGACATTCATAAATATTCAAGTACATGGCTTAAAGCTAGTTATGGGTAGACATATGGACTCCCCCCAGTGTACCAAGTGTGGCTGAGTTAGTGAATTCCAAGATTATATGGGAGATTTTCATTTAATCAAACTCTTAAAAACAACATCCTGTTAACTGGTTTGTCAGAGTGTATGTATCTCATGTATGATTGTGCCTTTCAAAGTAATTTGTATTTTTGTATTCACACCTGGGCACATTGCAGACTCTGGCTCAATATTTCTTATAATAAGGCTGGTACTGTTAAGTTTTCAGAATTAATGGTGTGGACTTGGTACCGAAGTATTGGTTCTTTTGACATCCCTAATGTTACGCAATTATAGTATAAACACACAGAATAAAAGCAGAAGTCGTTTGCTCTCTTGCTTTACAATGGATTTTTATCTAATTTTAGTAAAAATTTGGGTCTGTTTTGGCTTTGCAGTAGTATGTTTTGATGGTATTCATCAGCAGGAGCCTGTATCATCTTTTTGTGTGTTGTTGAACAACAGAGATTAAAGAGAAAGAAGAGACCAAGCAAGAGGAGAAAACAGATGGAAAATTGGAAGTCAAGATGCAGAATGGTGAATCAGTTAATGTACCAAGTGAAGAAAAGAAAAAAGTGGTAAAACAGAGGTTTATGTTCAATATTGCAGATGGAGGCTTTACAGGTATTTTATTCTGTTCTACATTTCTTCTTAAATATGTATCTATTCCTTGTTTACTACCAATTTTAATAATTGGCGCACATCCTAAAAATTCTGTTTTAGGCCAGTGTTGGCAGTCTTCCATGAACACCCCTTAATATTTTATCTTATCTTACAGAGCTTCACTCATTGTGGCAAAATGAAGAACGTGCTGCAACAGTTACCAAAAAAACGTATGAAATCTGGCACCGCAGACATGACTACTGGCTCCTTGCTGGGATTATAAAGTATCCTTTCTTACCATAGTACTGAATGAGTGGTATTGCAAAAAAAAATAATTTTAATCATGGCAGGCATTCCACCAGAGACATTCAATGGAAAAGTACTTTAAAAAAGTATTTTTAAAACTGGCCTGTTTAATAAGCACTATTGAAAATTGTTGAAAATGTTTACTCATTTTTAAAAAGAAAAAATATTCTTACAAACATTTGACCTAGCTTTTTAGTACTTCATGATGTGAAGAAAAGTAAATGGGTGTGTGCTTAGAACAAATGCAAGGTGGAAATGTTAGAGCCCATTATATTGCCCATAAGGTTGAGGTGAAGATACTTGACCCCATTTGTATGCTTGTCTGAAAAGGTTTTGAAGTTTGGAATATGTTGTTTCAGATGGTTGTATTTAACCTTTACTGGACTAAGGGCACTTCCTTATCCCACAGTAAGCAAATATTATTAAATTTTGATCAATGTCTTTTTAGTTCACTTTTAATTAATATAAATGCAGCTGTCTGATTAGTTGGTTAGCTAGGATGTGTTTGTGTTTGCTGTAACAATTCAAATTAAATAAAAATTAGTTCAGTTCTAGATATACTTTTGTTTTTCCTTGAGTCTTTAAACTAATAGTCATGGATATGCCCGGTGGCAAGACATACAGAATGATCCTAAATATGCCATTTTAAATGAGCCATTTAAAGGAGAGATGAATCGAGGAAACTTCTTGGAAATCAAAAACAAATTTTTAGCACGCCGTTTCAAGGTAAGAGGTTTTATATTTGTATTCAAGGTGATTATAAATGGTTCTTAACCTCCTTAGCATTACTTTTTTCCCCCCGGGGGAAAAAACAAAAACCAGAAAGTTGGAATTTTAAGAAGAAGAAATGTTGCAAATAAACATTTAGCTACCAAAACCGCAACATAAATATAGTAGAAAATGTATGTTTACTGCCCACTGCTGTGTTGATCCAGATTTAGTACATGTCATTTGTGTGAGATTTTTTGGGACCACCTTAACCACACTGCATAATGATGCAATCAGGACATTAAAAGTGTAATTCTTTGCAAACCTTCTTAATGTGTGTTTACTGTTGCTTGCACATGAGTGTAGAATGTTTGTACCTAAATTGCACAAAGAGCCCTTGTGCTATTGCAGACTACCATAGCACAAGTATTAGTGATCTGACATGAACATTGACAGTTGCTTATTGTGAACACTGCTTAGGGGAGCTAAAGTCTTTTTCCTTCCACTTTAATGTAATTACTTTGCCTTTTTGTCATGCAGTTACTGTCGCACCATGGTTTCACATGACTGATTAAATAGGCTTATCACAGCAGTTTGTTCGTACAGTGTCATATCATGTATCTGTTTCACTTCCTGTTTTTTGTAGCATACTTGTTACTACTTTTAACAGATGGTAGTACAATATTGTCCATAAAGTTATTGTAACTTAACACTATAATGCAGTGGTTCTTAGAAATTTTTTTCGGTTTTGTCTTTCCTGAAGCAACACTTTACAAATCATTCTGCTTACTGTGTGCAACCAATGTTCAGGTATCGCACATCCTAAAATGGGTTGCGACCCATATTTTAATAAACACTTCAATAAAGCATATCAATTACAGGTCACCCAGGGCCTGTCCGTGAATAACCGTAATTGCTTAGAATTTTGAGGCTGAATTATGCTCAAGGTTAATGCCAAGAATGTTTAAATATTAATATTGTCAATGTTTGTGATGTGTGCTTTTGAGAGAGCATACTGATTGAAAGTTGCATATAGCTGTCCTTGCCACATAATAAATGGCAAGCTTTTTTTTGAAAAAGCAAGTATTTTTTTTTTTTTTAATTGACCTTTTTTTTTTTTTTTTTTTTTTTTAAATGAACCCAGGTATACTTCATATTTTTAAACGGGAGCATGAAACGGTTTGATTCAGATATGAACAGATACAATTTTCCACTTATGGAAATGGCTTGAGTTCACCTTTGGTTCTAGCAGCTGTAGTATAATATAACCCCCTTTGTCAAAAGCATCCTGAAGTAGATGTTTCCTTTAATATTCTAGCAGCCTTTGACATTGCCTTGGAGAAAGTTTTTTCTTCCCCTTGATACAGAGTTCTTTCAGCTATGAGATGTTTGAGGTATGTACTGTGTGCAGAGCCTATTTAAAATTCCCCCCACAGCATCAATGCTACTCCAGAGTCCTTCATTTCCTTTCTTTTCAGTCAATTCTTGTTGGATTACTGGTATGTTTAGGATCCACACTTGGTTGAGTTTAAAGCTCAATGTGATAAAATAAAGACCTGATGCAGCAAAGCCTGGCCTGGATAAGTTGACAGTTATTTGAAATGTTCTCCACTTGTAAGTGGTCTTGTTGACAGTAGAATGTTGATTTCCTTTTGTTTGGATATCTGTAACCTTTTTTGAAGCCCCCAGAGAGCTACTTGTATATAGGTATGCTAATAACACACTTTTTCAACAAAGAGCACACAAAGCTAAATATCAGTGGCTTTAACTAGACAGATTCCTCCAAGACACTCTCTAAAGTTGCTCTAATGATTTGTACCAATGCTAATTTTAGGTATTGTGCATCACTGTTCCGTGGGAGGAGGTGGTTTCAGTGCACATCAGTAGTCTCTTTTGCTTGCGACACTGTTGTGGCCAAGTCGTCAACTATCTTATAGTTGGCATGCGTCAAAGTTCTATGCAGGGCTGCTACAACTCTTTGATATCACTTTGGCCTCGCAAAGCATCATGGGGTGCTTGAAAAATGTTTATTTAAGCTGGCTGTATGGCAAATTTCCAGGAAACACTGCATATTTAATGGAAAGAAAGCTTTGGTTAATTTTGCCAATCAGCACTAATCGAGATCAAATCTAGAGACGGTATGTCAACTGTCTGGGTTGGCTCTACGGTTCCTGGTAGTCTGAACCCAGAACAGTTGTTAGTCATAGACCAGGGATGAGCTGTGCAAATGAAGACACACTACACAGTCTGAAAGAGGAAGTTGCAAGTGCTTTGAATATTTTTATTATAAAGTACACTGTGCATTACAATAATCTTAGATAAATTAAATCAAGTGGTCAGTGGTAGTTAAAATCCAATAAATAAGCCTTTAAAGCAAGGTTTAAAGTCCTAAAAGGCAGAAATCTTGGGTGGGGGGAAAAAAAAAAGAAATGCAAGAGCTACATTGCTTCCAGTAGTACTAAAAACCACAGTGCAAAATCTGCCATCTCCTGCTTAACCTGCATGGGGATCCTGCCGCCTGTGGAGATGTCCTCACAGCAGACACAGCCAATGTATAATGACAGTCACCCCGGGTTCCCAGCAGGGTTCCACATCTAGCCTTTCTGCTTGGTCTCCTACTACCTGCCCTTGGCCTTATGTAGGAGCACTCTTCTCATACAGTGAGTTGCTCCTGCTACTTTGTCACACAGCCAGAATGCCCTCTTTATCTCTTTTTAAAGCCCAACCACACACTCCTCCACAGGGCTTACTATCCCAGCTGCCTGCCTACTTACCACTTCACATTTCACTCTCTGCTTTCACCAGTTTCATTTCATTGTAACCTCCTGGATTGTGTCTCCTCCCCCCTTTTCTTGCATATATGCCCTTTTATACACCAATGGAGTGCATGTGTTGCAATCACGAAACTCTGAGCACCAACAAGTAAATTGACTGAACCGCACACATCTGCATGTGGATGCACATGGCCAGTCAGTTCACCCAGAGGTAACCTATAGAATCCTGTAAAGTGTGAAGGCTACTTCTCTATGAATTAAACAACTGTTGGTTTAATTTTAGGCTAACAGTTCAGCAAAAGTAAAAATGAAATGACATATAAACCGATGAATGTTTTAAACTTCACTAACATATGGTATGACCTGTTTTTGGTTTACTGTAGCATTAGTACTTTACATAAAATTATTAAAACAGAGTCCCTTAATCTGTTTAATTTGGATAATTTTATTTTTAAAGCTCTTGGAGCAAGCACTTGTGATTGAAGAGCAACTGCGTCGTGCTGCTTACTTGAACATGTCAGAGGACCCCTCACACCCTTCTATGGCACTGAATACTCGCTTTGCTGAGGTAGAGTGCCTTGCTGAAAGTCACCAGCACTTATCCAAGGAATCGATGGCTGGAAATAAACCTGCAAATGCTGTTCTTCATAAAGGTGAGGAATTTGTGAAGATTTTCAGAAAAGATGATTCTGGAATATTTTTTGTCTTAAAAACAAGAAAAGGGGGTAACCACTGCATGTTTTATTTTATTTTTTTTTATATATAAAGTTCTGAAGCAATTAGAAGAATTACTCAGTGATATGAAGGCTGATGTTACACGGTTGCCAGCAACTATTGCAAGAATTCCCCCTGTTGCTGTGAGGTTGCAGATGTCTGAGAGAAACATTCTAAGCAGATTAGCAAGCCGGGGAACAGAAGCTCAACCACAGCAGGTAAACACTATTTAAATATGAGACCATAAAGTAAACGAAATTTCCACTGAAATAATGAAGCTAAATGTAAATTCTTATTTTAGTTTTTTGTATACAGCTGTTTAGAATGAGCTGCAGACAAATTTGTCTGCTAGATTGAATTTAAGATCACCAAAACATTAATGACTTAGTTGTTTGCTGGGGAGATTTTGGCTGTTTTGCCTTGTGGTGGATTGGCATTCCTTCCTAGATAAATTCCTGTCAAACCATACATCCAAAAATTCAACACAGCCTTGTTGATTTTCTGTTACTCTGAACTGGAATATGTTTTTCTGACAGTAGATTGTTCAAGTTTAGATTGTATGGTGTAAGATGCAGGACTGTTTATTTATTTTTTTCCCCTCTGTCTTCCTCTCTGCAGGTAGCACAGCAGTGAAGGTCTTGTGCACACCTTTACCATTTGGACTAGCTAAGAAATTCCAAAAGAATCTTAGAACATTCCTTATTGGCTGTGAGCCAACCAGCTTCATGCCCCAGTTTGTGACCACACCCTCTAATGAACTCTCTACGAGAAGGGGGAGAAAAAGATATTTAATTTAATTTTATTTTTTTTTTTCCTCCCTGTTTGTTTACTGATTCTGGTTTTGGACCCAAGTGTAAAGCATATGGACTTTGAAAAAGTAGTAGCTTAATATGGCATTTATGGACAAATATCAAATTTATGTTCCTTATGTACATAAGAATAGTACATGATACATGTTGATTGAAATCTTCAAAAAAATAAACTACTTGAAACATTTTTTTGGGGGGCGGGGCAGAGTTAGGGAGGTTTTTAAGAGAAACTTTTCAGGTTAGGTTGTTGGGAATGAATGAAATCTATTTAAAAAAAAAAAAAAAAGCCAAGCACACATGAATAGTGCTTGAGGAGCCTCCCAGAATGGTTTCTTAAATTTTCTGCGCACACTTGTCTACCTCTGTTGTGCTTTTAGAAATGAGAATGAGTTGTGTACAACTTATATATTAAAATAAAAAAAATGGGAAATATGTTTTGATTGGTGTAAGTTGTGGACTTTTTGTTAAATTTGTTTACCATTTGACAATTGTGCAGAGTAAATATCTGTACAGTTTTTGCAAAATATTTTGGGCTGCATTTTGCTCTTTTCAGTAAATTTACATTTAGACTTTGCTGGTTCGTTTTACATGATGAAAGCACAGCACAGGCAAACCTCGCTAAGCAGGTAGCTGTCTAAAATGACCTTGTAAAGTTAGATTTTAAACTATTGTTAATAAAATGATTTTTTTTTTCTCCTGTTCCTTGTGTATATTATGCAGATTCTTTTGGTTAATAGTAAAGTGAATATTGCCGTGCAATGCTTCAGCCTGAGGCAGTTTGATAGTGCTAGGTTAGTTTGTTTACGTGTTTCTACAGAAATAGAATTTCAGTTTCCTTTTATAAACCTTGTTTAATCCTGGAACACCATCTACTACAATTAAATATTTAAATACCAAAGCATTAAAATGCAAAAATGCCTGTGCAATATGTATATATAATTATTCACTTTTGTTTTTAATATGTTTAGCTTTTAAAGCATGCAAATATCGATTAATCGCATTACAGGACAGAGAGTGAAAGGGGGAAATTCTAGTTCAAACCTCTGCATTTTTGTGATAATATTTAAAGTCAACTCTTGTATTTAAGTGAATAATATTACTTAAAGTAGATGTATCCTAACCAATTACATGTTCAGGTCAAGATCCAAGGTTGCAGGAGTTCTGGATTTAACTAGACTTGTGAAGATAACTATAACTTGAGAAAAACCTGACGCTAGCCAAGTAAAATGAACAAAAAAAAAATTCAAAACTGAAGATAGCCACAGCAGCAGATCTAACTAAATTATTGTATAAATACACAAGTCCTCAGTCTTGTTGTTTTTAAACACTTAGACTAATATTGCTACTTTTAATATTGGCAAATAGATCAGTGTAGTATTTTGGTCATCATTTAGCCTTGCTTCAAACTGCAGTTCAGTTTGTGGTGGCATTGATTTTTGTGAAAAATAGGTATTCACATGCTCCGTATTCTAAGTTAGGCTGTTTGTAAACCATTGCAAATTAAGTTGCATTAATGATATACTTTATAAATTAGTAAAATTTTTAAAGATTTAAAAAAAAAAAAAAAAGTTGCCTTGAGTAAAACTTTGTATTTTTAGGTATCTCACTTAGCATTTAAAGATGACAAGCAAATGCCTTTCTCATTAGTAGCAGTGGAAAATGACTTCCCTACGTGTTTAATGTAATGGCCTATAAATCACCACTTTAAGAGCCTTTTTCAAAATCAGGGACTTGTATCACCTGTTTGTGGGTTGGTTTTTTTTAGTGTGTGTTTCATTTACCAGTTTTACAAGCTGAGCTTAATCTCAAAAATGTAAATTTTTCTCCAGTTTCCACTTTTTCATTATCTTTCTTAATGCCTTTGCATTAGTTGCAGTGTGCTCCGAGCTGGGGATGATCCCGTAATAAGACTATCTTTGGAGATTAGGGCTGTTGCGGTGTGTCCCATAGCTGCAGACTAGCCACAGATCAAGACCAAGACTGAATGCAGTTGCAATGTGGTTCTTGGAGTTGGTGAAGGAGGACAAAGCAGCATGAATGCTTAGTCCACCTCTTGAGCAGGTTTAATGGACCAAACACTGTTATGGACATAAACAAAAGCAAATATTCACCAGCAATCATTTAGTCTTGATACAAAAAAAAAAAAAAAATCGGAACGTTTTAATTAACAATGATGTTTACTCAGCCTACACCATATCCTAGCTGCCTTTTGCGTTAGGCCATAGATTTTCATCCATATCACACTTTATATCATCTCTTGCAATGTATCTTGGATAAAAAAAAAAACTTTGTGCGACTCTACAGTCATCTTTTCACAGGCTGCATCCATTCCCTCAGTGACTGTGACCTGAACATTTGAATTATGGTATGGCATTGAGGAATGGAGATTATGGTGGAAGGTACTCCATGGATATCCTTGGATGAGCTTGGAACCACTCCTGAACTGCTGTGCTATGGTGGAATCTCACTTTGTTCCTTTTCATGAGTTATCTAACTGTTGCTCCTTCATTGCTTGTCCGACCATTAAATGCTCTGCATTGACATCTACATGGTCATCTTGCTGTGGGGTGGATGGGGGAGATTGGAGGATTACGAAGTTTACAGTATATGCAGTTCAGTTATTTAGTTTTTTTTTTTGTCCCAGGGCTGAATATTTTCCAAAAAACTCAGTTTTCTAAAAAGCACACAAAGCAATGGTTTCACACATAAAATTCAACATAAAATACTTACGTTGTCACTCTCGTTTTATGTTCTAGGAGCCCCTACGGTATGCATATTCAAATACTTATTACATACGTGTTTGTCCCATTACTCATAAGCTGGAAAAAAAAATGGCTTCAAATAGTTGAGTGGCTGTTAATCTGTAGTGTCCACCAGCAGGCCACTTTGTTTGGTGAAGTCCAGTTGCTAGCTTTTCACCCACATATCGATGTCTGTGTAGTCCTCCCAGGGCGAACCTTTTCGTTGGTGCATCAGCTGCAAGAGTGTGTCCAGCACTACAATCAACTGATACAGGACCTAACTTTCATTTTCGATCTCCAGATCACTTGTATCAAAATCTGAGTTCAATAAGTCAGTCTGATTCAGCAGTAATACGCAAAAAATAAATAATATGCACAGAGTATTTTACTTTGTGCATTTGTTTCGCTCTCGCCCAGTGTCCGTGCCATTCTAGAGGTTGTTTACTCTACACTACTCACACACATGCAGGGTTTCATTGTCAACAAGTCCAGCAGTCCTCTGAGCAAAGAGGGTCTACCTATAACGTAATGGTGAGTTTTTCAACATTTTAAACCCTTCTTTTGCCCACTGCCCCGATATCCATCCTTGACCCCTTATGTCAACAAGTGTCTACATCCGCCCTAAAATAGTTAAAAGAATGTTCCAGCGCATACTGCACAATAAGCATGGATCCAGTCTACTGAAGTATATACTACAATGAGTTGTGGAGTATATACAGTAATGTATTACACTGACTAAATGAATACATTAGAGTATTACTGTATAGCATGACTTCATGAAGTGCAGGCACATCTGAACATAGACACCACAACTCATTTATTTTGGCACTGTCCATTGAAGTTGTATCTTATAGACTTACTTCACTGTTACCAAATTCCTCTTCAAAAGCTGGTCTGTAGTAGCAAATCTTACACTGCTGATAAATTTTGCCTGTCTGTCACCATCATGTAGTTTTTTACACTGGTGTACAAAAATCAGATTTTAAAGTCACACATTATTATACAAATGGAATGTACTGTATGTAAATAAATCCGTATTTAGTAGACTATACTGTAATTGTTTCATTGCTCTGTGGTAACAGTAGTACTTGACAACTGTTCTTCAGAACACATAATTGATCCAATTGTTGATCGGTTTAGATTAGGTTGACCCCCTTATGCCTACTTTTCTTAGTGCAGTTTATGTAAAAGTAAACAGAAACATAGTGGTTAGTCTACTTTCATTCTTATCACTGCCTTTACATCTGTAGTTAGGCTTTAAATTCATGTTTCGCATTTGTAACACCAATGAGTTTCATCTTCTCATGTGTATAGTGATGTAAAATAACATAGCAAAAAACCCTCAAACTGATGACGTAATCAAACTACCAAATATCTGTGGTTCTTACTTAAAAAAAAAAAAAAAAGTATTTTCTCACACAACTGGAGTTGGAAAAGAAAATATAATTGAGAGAGAACAAAGTGTTATGGACGGCATCGGCCATTACCCGGCCAGGATGCCCATGGAATTGAAGGACTGGAGGAGACAGCATTGCTGAAGCAAATCCTCCCCTGGGACACTAGTGGGCAGCCCTCCTGGGGGGGGCTGTTTCCCTACGGATTCCCGCAGGGCACACAGGGAGCCAGATTTGACAGGAGGTGGATGAAACTTGCCGGGAGAGGAGTGAAGGCGGAGGAAGAAGGAAAGGAAAAGAAAAGGACTTGTCCTTTGGTATTGGCTCTTTAAACTGTATTGAGCTGTGGGGAGTGAGGAAAAGCACTTCCCACCTGTGAATAAAATGTGTGTTTTGTGGCAAACTCGTGTCTCTCTGCCAGTCTGTGTCGGGTTAGGGCAGCTCTGTGCCCCAGTGGTCACAAATGTCAATCTGTCTGGCTTTCTGCCTGCATTGGAAACTGTGCCTGGGAGTGAGGAAAATTAATGTAATTGTATGGAATCCTAATATTCTAAAACCTTATGCCAATTCAAAATTAACTTGTAAACATCCTCACCGGGCTGACTGAAACTAAAAAAATTTTGGACACTAAAAGATGTGGAGGTCTTGAATTGTCAAAGTTAATGAAAGTTCAATTATGAGCAATCATATATGTATTAATCTGGCTACTGATGTGCACAACCAGTAAGAAGATAACCACATTGGTTTGATGTGTCAAAAATGACATCCCCTGTGTGAACAAGAGTGTTGACCACAAGAGGAAAGTAAAACTTCTGTGTCTTTGAATATGATACATACAGTAGCGATGCACATTCCCAAAATACAGAGCCATTTTTTTTTCTAATTCTGTGATAAATCAGTAGCTGTGAAATATGCTAGAGTTAAGAGCTCCTTTGAAAATCTAAGTGGTTATAGTCAAGTGACTGTGGAATCTGAAAATCTGTCTGACTTGAATGCCTTATGACAGAGAGATTAAAAACTGAGGGCCATTCCAGGTTTTCCTGTACCCCAAGTGAGTGAACCTTATCCAGTGTTTCAGAGGCAGTTTTGGAAGATGGAATCACTTCAGTCAGGGGTTTTCAGGAGATTTTACACATAAAATGTGTGACATGTTTGGAGAATTTTGGTTTATGAATGTTTGTGTTCGTAAATTTTGTGTTTTTGGAGCTAGGTTACTAGACATGTAATAGGTAAGTAAAACTTATTGATAACACAAGGATTACAGAAGACTGGTGTATTTCTTTATATCCAAGTGTAAAAGACGATACCACTAAACATAAATAATGTGCTCTCTTTACAGGAGAAAGAAAGCCAGACCACATAAATTTATTTGGTGAATTTCTCTAAAAGCAGGTTAGCAATCAGTTAACTTTTTTATTTTTTTCAGCTGGATGAACTTGTTGCTTTTACACCATTTTCTTCAGCAAAGCTTGGATGCAAACTAAGCACAAAACTATACGCTGTTTTCTGCTTCTACAGTCCAGATACTGGAATTCCCCTTGTAATGGAGGAGATGTCCTAGAAAATAGGGAATTGGTTACAAAGCAGATCCAGTGAACAAGGAAGGTAGCTTTCTCTAAGTGATAAACAAAGGATATGACATTTTTTGTTGACTTAGGGTGTGAAAAGTTTCTACCTTCTGGCTGAGTATTGGTGTATAGCTTGGTCCATTAAGGCTTTCGGAGGTTAGATTTATAGACCCGATCCTTGAAGACCAAGCCAAACACATGCCTGGTAGTCTGTACAGTGGAAGCAAGAGCATCATCCTATTGTGATTAATACTTCAGACAGGAAGAAGCAAATGTTAGTTTGCCATGCGTTTCTTAATCAGGGTATGAGGGGTTGCAGGTTCCCAAAACTTTTATCTTTAGATTTTATTTCCTGTTTTTCTGAAGTGTGCAATCAATTTAAGCTCTTATGGTTAAATGCTGGTTTGACTTACAAAAAAGCCACTATTGGCAATTTCACTCTGCAGTGGGTTTAGTGGGGTAAATATCTTTTTTTGCTTTTAATGAATGCAAACAGGCACTGGTGTTAACATTTAATAGTTTTGACAAGAACTGATGCTATTTTAATCGCCAAATATATTTAGGGACCTTTAAACTCTATTTTAATGCCCTCCTTTCTGTCAAATTTATCTCTGAGATAATAAAGTCTACATAGCATTACTTGGTAAAGTGTTTCATCTGTGAATGGTTATCTGTGGGAAGAAAGACTTTCCAAAGTTTGTATAAAATTTGCCTTTGTCTCCATCTTTGTTCCTGTGGAGTTGTTGAAGAATTTATTTTAAAATAACATCTGGTATCTGCTGTACTAATTCACTTCATGATTTTAAACACTTCAGTCAAGTAATTTCTTAAGTTACATCTACTTAAAGTGAAAATAGTGCATTCCTTCAGTCAATCCTCGTTGCTCATACATCTTCGTCAAGACACTGGTGAAGATCCATTTAGCTGTTATGAAAAGAAAACTGGTAGGAATCAGCAGTTGATGCTTATTGCCATTGCTTTCATTTGAAGAGAACACCCCCGTGTTTTTTGAAGAATATGTGATCTGCTTAAGTTAACAGCACACTTTTCCTGCATGCACTGACAGTAAGTAGTGTTATCCTTTTCGAATCCTCCACTGTGCACCTACTGAGGCCTTCTTTTAGCTACATTCCAACAGCCTTTGCAATGTTGAACAGCATGGTCAAATCCCTGCAAATGAAGGACTCCTCTCTTCAATCACTTTGACATCTTGCGGTGTGTGGCCGTGTTAGAGCAGAATGAATTTTAATTACCCTAAACCGTTTTCTGACACAAATTATAAGGACTGTCTTTGTTTTTGGTAGACCACACTAGGAGAAGTTTTGAGTGATTAAATTCAGGTCAATGCAAATGCTTACTTAGAATTGTAGGCAAATAATGTTGTCTTTTGAGTTTAAGTGTCAAAGATGTTGATCTGAACTTGTTATGGGATGTTATATCTAACTGGATAGAAATCGGTAGAAATATGAAAGGTACTGTCCATGGAGATGCAAGCGTGGTGGAGTTTGGCGAATAATGCAACTGTGTCCTGAAGGTACGAGGACAAGAAAATTATATTATCAATGTAGTCAAAAGACTTGCTTCATAGTTTCCCCCTGAGGTAGAGATGTGTGTTTTTTTTTTTTTTTATTATTATTATTATTATTTGGTCCCACTTCTGCCAATGTTTTAGCCCATTCACACCTGCTTACTGCCACTCTTGACTACATTCCTGCTTTCCTCTCTAAAAGGCACTTGAGATGGGCCAGTTACTCCGGAGAGGGATTGTATTTGTACTTGTAATGACATAGCTCAGAATTTGTTAATAGTAGTTTATTTTCAGATTGATGACTAAAGTATTTAGGGTTAATTGTGTAACCTCTTTCTTACTGCAGTGTGGTCACTTTGTAGCTGAATAACAAGTTACTCCTGTATGAGTAGCAGCCAAAAGCATTGTGTGCCACTGCCAAGAGAACATGAACAAAAAATGAAGTTGGGTGAGTCAGCTCCAACCTTTTTTTTAACTTGGATATCCAGATCAGGGTCTAAGGAGGAGAAATGAAATAGAAACGTAACATCATCAAGTGTCTCATACATGTCATCTCCCCCCTGTCCCAACACAGACCATGCCCAACGCAAACAGATTGCCCACCAACCTGGGAAAATACAGCCAGGACCGCACAAGGGTGAAAAGGCAGTCTGTTCATCTAAACTGGTTAAGACGGACAATGTGACTTCCAAAGACCTGGATATGGGAGTGCTCTGACAAACCCAGCACCACCTGTAGTCCACATCCAGCTTATGAAACTGACTGAGAAATAACTGATGAAAAAATTAGAATATTTGTTTCAGCTGATAAGCTGGTTGCTCATAGTTGTAATATTTCTGTTTGAAATTGCATCAACACTGCTAGCAACCCTTGATTTTTGGGAGATTTCAGATTTCTGGGTAAGAAACTCAACCAGCTAATAAGACTCAAGTGGCACTTGTTCCTATAGTTAACTGATGTATTTTGTGTGTTGAGAAATAATGAACAGATGAAAA
>JANRMT010062806.1:573314-626982 GCA_026402145.1 Polypterus bichir lapradei
GCTGTAGTGAAAACAAATTGATTATTTGGTATAACTTAAATTATGACTTGACAATGCCAAGCCAAAATTAAATACACCTCATGCATATACATTGCATTCCAGAGTAGCTAACATTTCAGATTTCACGTAATTTAGATACTAATAATCTTCCATAGGCAGGACAACAAAAGTATTTGAGATGTAAACAAGATAAAGGCCCTTTGTACATTTTAAAATCTTGACAAATTTCTTTATAGGCTGTATATTACTAACTTTTTGGAATCAGAAAATGTAATTTCCTTTTTCATTTGCAGGTTGCCAGATTGCAGGTCTTCTGTTTTGGGAGTACTTACTTTGGTGGCTTGTATGGCAAGGTATTTTAGTATAAATGTAAAAGCAAGCTCAATGTGCACCAATTCTCATACTGCAAATACATTAACAGATATTGAGAGTCCAAGATATGAGTGAGACAGTGCAGCTTACCACCATGATGAATAACTAGACATGGCATCAGTAGTATTATATTATGAGAAGTTGTAGGATGGAAAGACAAGCTGTAATGAAAAATTTCAAATTACTCTTTCTGCATTTGTATGGAGTGATGAAAAGAAAACTATGTTGAACTATTTAATTTTTTATCTATTGAAACATATACAGCAATTGTTATGTGTGTCAATGATTTAACAAAGGTTGCTTCTTTAATTAAATCTTGTGGTCCATTTATGTATTCATTTTTCTATCTCTAAGTCCAAGGCACCTCATGATATCACATCTGATTCTTTCATCTGAGAATACCAGGCTAGAAGACCACCTAGTACATCCTGCTGCCTGTGTGTTCAGCAGCCCCTACAGGTCCATGTATATCAGGTGGCTTCTCAGAGGGTGCTGTAATCTGTTGGGCCAGAAGAACATTTGGGTGAAGGCCCACTGATGAGGAGTATGGAGAGCTGAAAAAAGGGAGGTGAAGAGAGTAGTGCAGTTAAGTGGTATCAGTAAGAGAAAGATTTCTGATTACTTTCTCTTAATTTTTAATATTTTACTAGGTGGCTTCGCCCCAGGCCTGCTCTATGCGGCAGCCACTTTGCGTCTCTTCCGCTTACGTTTTGGAGAGGGGGGATGAACGCACCCCAAGGAGATGCAGTCACTCCTCCGAAATCCCCCCTTAAACTGCGATACAATGGGAAACAGTTTTTTTTTTTTTTAACTCCTCTTTGCTCGATCAGCTGCTGGCTTGCTGCTGCCGTGCTGTGTGATCTGCATCTCGTGTGTTGCACTTTTGTTATATCACTTATGTCCATATATTCAATCTCTTTTCACTTTTACCTTTTCATCAATATCGCATTGAATTTTGATTCCTTCTTTGGAATTACATCTTGACAATGCAACGTATAACTACCCGTGAGTGAATATTGTTTCTCTCTACAAGAAATGTGACTGACAATAGCATTCACACAAACGAGAAATGATTTCTCTCACGGGATTTCACTTTCACCAATCAACAAATCTTTTAATTCTCACGGATACGCCTCTTCATTAGGAAGAAACACTGCTTTTTTTCTCCTGATGGCAACACAAATTAGGTGATCTACATGTCTCCGACTTAAAGAATCCAAACAATATATTCAATTTCTTTTCGCTGTTCCATTATTTCACTGAAGAAAAATTTCCATTTTGTTTGTGCTAATGCTATCTTTACTATCCTTTTTTTGAGACTTTTGAATGTTTGTACTTCCTTGATCTCTAACTTGCTCTGCATGTGTACCATGACAATGTTTTTCAATTCTTTACGACATTCTACTTTGTCATCTACTCTTTGTTTTATTTCCGGCCCTGGGTGTGGTTAAATCTCTTGGCACAAAGACTCGTCTCGCAGGACGACAAGTGTCTCCCTGAGAAAATCACGTCTCGTCTCCTTTAAAACCTTCCAAGATTTTTTTTTTCATAATAGAGATATGTTCTTTTTGTTTACTTGTTGTTATTATTTTGAGATGAGCTTAGGACTTAAAAGGCTGCTATCAAAGTTATAAAAACTATCATAATGAAGGAAAAAGAACAAAGCTGGGTTTGTTCTCCACCCCCAAATGTGATTTGCTAGCAAAGATAAATATTTCTTTCAAATAAAGTACTCTGTAAACTGTGAGAACAGAGGCTTAATACAGTAAGGTATACACTATGGGGATGAATTGGGAGATATTCAACCTACTTTGACAAAGAATGAGCTTCCAGAAAGAATTATTTTTTGTGAAAGTTTGAAGGGGCCTCCATTACAAAATTGTCACGTTTCAACATTGTATGTTTCTTTTAAACCTAGATACTGTGTTAACACATAAATAACCATGAATACAAATATTAAGCAAAACTTGTCTGTTGTTGCCAGTTTTAACTTGACGGACAAGCATACAATCCAATGAAGTTCCTTTCTTTTAGTCATTCCTGCTGCCCTAGATGATGACACTGTTCATACAGAAGTAACATTACATATAAAGCAGTTGTCAGAGGGGAAGGTTAGCGTTAATGACAAATTTCAAGATAGTCTTCCTGCATTTCTGATTTACAATTCTGATTTAGGTATTGACTGGATGATTGTATGGAAGCTTAGAACTGTGCTTCAGATTGCAGTGTGCCAGAATTGCTCTAGTCTTGAGTTTAAATTCTTCTTTATGTACTGTCACACGCATGCATTTGGGAGACAGTTTATAGGCCTGAATAAGTGTTATTGTCCACCAGACCAGGGGTTGGCACCTGTCAGATAACACTTTCTCTCTTTCCTCTTTTGCAGACATATTGTAGGAAATCTCACCTGATGGTCTCACTTCCAGTTCCAGCTCTCCTGACCGCACTTCCTGTCCCACCTCGATATAACTGCCATCTTGTTTCATTGTAATTCAATTCTGTATTGAGCTCAGTCTGAAAAGACATCATTCTTTAATTTTTTATCACTAATTTTCAGGTTTACAGGTTGACTACCCCAAACCTTTATCTTTGTGTTTGTGATTCTTCCACAGTACTTAAATACAGTGATTACATTTTCCTGCAGTACTAGTTTAAATAACGTGTTTCTTGACTTCACTCATTATCCTATGAAATGTGTGCACAGTTGGAATTACTACACTTTTATATGCTTCATGATTAAATACTTAAATGAGACTTTGAAACAATATCACTGACCCATTTCTTAAAGGTAGCAGACGTAATCAGGAGCATCAGGTTGCAAAAATTAGGGATTAAGATTTTAATCAAACAGCTTTTATTTGTATTGCTAAACTCTAAAAGCATTTTACACAGCATATGATATGTAAACATTGACTCACAAGATTAAAGCAAAAACAAGAAGAAAAACCCAGCTGAACTGAAAGTCATGCTGGGAATAGTTTAGTCTTTTGAGCTTTTTTATACTAAGTAAGAATTTTTTCTTTTTGCTAAAACAATTTTTTATTTTATGTTTTGTTCATTTTTTCTTACACTTTCAGTTTGATTTGTTCCTTGAGTACAGCCATGGTTGTTAGGGTTTTTATCCAACATTACTCCTATTCATACATTTTCTTTACCAGATTTGATCAATTCAGAGTCCAACCTACTTAAACAGCAAAAAAGCCAGCGCTGTTTAGATTACCAGTTAATAGCATTGCATATTCACTGATTGGGTGGAATGCCCCCCCCGATCTGAACCCGAGCGGTGTTTTGTTATTGAACATCTGTGCTCATCATTGATTGTCCATAACAAACACCATGTTCAAGCATAAGGGTGTTCATATGTGCACTTGGCAGGACACCCTAGGCCTCAGTTCGATGATCAACTTCGTGGTCGTGTCGTTGGACTTGCGGCCACATGTCTTGGACACTCGGGTGAAGAGAGGGGCGGATCACCACCTGGTGATGATTTGGCTTCGATGGTGGGGGAGGATGCCGGTCAGGCCCAGTAGGCCCAAACGTGTTGTGAGTGTCTGCTGGGAACATCTGGCAGAGTCCTCTGTCAGAAGTAGCTTCAACTCCCACCTCCGGCAGAACTTCGACCACGTCCCGAGGGAGGTGGGGGACATTGAGTCCGAATGGGCCATGTTCCGTGCCTCTATTGTTGAGGCAGCTGACCAGAGCTGTGGCCGTAAGGTGGTCAGTGCCTGTCGTGGCAGCAATCCTCGAACCCGTTGGTGGACACCGGTGGTGAGGGATGCCGTCAAGCTGAAGAAGGAGTCCTACCGGACCCTTTTGTCCTGTGGGACTCTGGAGGCAGCTAATAGGTACCGACAGGTCAAGCGGAATGCGGCTTTGATGGTTGCTGAGGCAAAAACTCGGGCATGGGAGGAGTTTGGGGAGGCCATGGAGAACGACTTTCAGACGGCTTCAAGGAGATTCTGGTCCACTGTCCGGCGTCTCAGGTAGGGGAAGCAGTGCAGTGTCAACATCATATATGGTGGGGATGGTGCACTGCTGACCTTGACTCGGGACGTTGTGGGTCGGTGGGGGGAATACTTCGAAGACCTCCTCATTCCCACTAACATGCCTTCCAATGAGGAAGCAGAGCCTGGGGACTCGGAGGTGGGCTCCCCCATCTCTGGGACCGAGGTCTCCAAGGTGGTCAAAAAACTCCTTGGTGGCAGGGCCCCGGGGGTGGATGAGATCCGGCCGGAGTTCCTCAAGGCTCTGGATGTTGTAGGACTGTCTTGGTTGACATGTCTCTGCAACTTTGCATGGACATCGGGGACAGTGCCTCTAGATTGGCAGACTGGGGTGGTGGTCCCCCTCTTTAAGAAGGGGGGCCGGAGGGTGTGTTCCAACTACAAAGGGATCACACTCCTCAGCCTCCCTGGAAAAGTCTATTTGGGGGTTCTGGAGAGGAGGGTCCATCAGATTGTCAAGCCTCGAATTCAGGAGGAACAGTATGGTTTTCGTCCTGGTCGCGGAACAGTGGACCAGCTCTACACCCATAGCAGAGTCCTGGAGGGTGCATGGGAGTTTGCCCAACCAGTCTACATGTGTTTTGTGGACTTGGAAAAGGCATTCGACCGTGTCCCTCGGGGAATCCTGTTGGGGGTGCTCTGGGAGTATGGAGTACCGAACCCCCTGATAAGGGTTGTTCGGTCCCTGTACAACCAGTGTCAGAGCTTGGTCCGCATTGCTGGCAATAAGTCAAACCCATTTCCAGTGAGAGTTGGACTCCGCCAGGGCTGCTCTTTGTGACCGATTCTGTTCATAACTTTTATGGACAGAATTTCTAGGCGCAGCCAGGGTGTTGAGGGGGTCCGGTTTGGTTGACTCAAGATTGGGTCACTGCTTTTTGCAGATGATGTTGTCCTGTTTGCTTCATCAGGCCGTGATCTTCAGCTCTCTCTGAATCGGTTCGCAGCTGAGTGTGACGCGGCTGGGATGGGAATCAACACCTCCAAATCCAAGACTATGGTCCTCAGCCGGAAAAGGGTGGAGTGCCCTCTCAGGGTTGGAGGCGAGATCCTGCCCCAAGTGGAGGAGTTCAAGTATCTCAGGGTCTTGCTCATGAGTGAGGGTAGAATGGAGCGTGAGATTGACAGGCGGATTGGTGCGGCGTCTGCAGTGATGCGGGCTCTGCATCGGTCTGTCGTGATGAAAAGGAACTGAGCCGTAAGGCAAAGCACTCAATTTACCAGTCAATCTACGTTCCTACCCTCACCTATGGTCATGAGCTATGGGTAGTGACCAAAAGAACGAGATTGCGAATACAAGCAGCTAAAATGAGTTTCCTCTGCAGGGTGTCTGGGCTTTCCCTTAAAGATAGGGTGAGAAGCTCAGTCATCCGAGAGGGGCTCAGAGTAGAGCCGCGGCTCCTCCGCATCGAGAGGATTCAGATGAGGTGGCTCGGGCATCTGATCAGGATGCCTCCTGGACGCCTCCCTAGTGAGGTATTCCGGGCATGTCCAACCGGGAGGAGGCCCCGGGGAAGACCCAGGACACGCTGGAGGGACTATGTCTCCCGGCTGGCCTGGGAATGCCTTGGGATTCTCCCAGGAGACCTAGAAGAAGTGGCCGGGGAGAGGGAAGTCTGGGCATCTCTGCTCAAGCTGCTGCCCCTGCCACCCGACCTCAGATAAGCGGAAGAAGATGGATGGATGGATGAATGGATGGATATTCACTCATACCCCCCCGAACCCACTAATATTGGGATGGTTTCAAGTTACCATATAAAATTAAACACATATCTTTATGATGTGGATGGAGAGACCACACAGAAGGTGAGAATGTGTACCCCTGTGCCGCCTAGTTTTTATTTATCTAATTTCCTATTCAAATGTCACTTTTCCACTAAAAGTTGTGTTAAGTCTGATTTCCCCTTTCTGCTTTTATATTATGATTAAAGTTTATAAGAATCACAACAGACTGCATGTTTTTATCTCAACTACAGGAGATGATTAATTCTTGCCTCAGACATTTACAGAAAGAACATACTTTATGCTGATTGTTCACGTTCTTTTGATTTAATAATGTACTTTCAGATTACAAGCTACCCTACAGTACTTGTGTCAGAAGACAGATAGAGGTTAGGAGCACGCACTGATACAGTGCATTGCCGCACCAACCTCACAACAAACCAGCTCAGGATCCAGATTAGGACCTGAGTGCAGCCATGCAACGGGTGATACCTCAGCACCACACTAGTTCAGATGGAGTGGAACAGTGTGAGGTTTTGTTTATGGTGGCTGGAGTGCCAATTCTGCCACCAACCCCCAAGGTTTTCCCTGCAGGTTGGAGGGCCTACATGTAGGGATGGATGCAGAGACCCTTTTGGCATTTTACGGGATTCAAACCGGCAACCTTCCTATTGCCAGTGCAGATCCCTAGCCTTAGAGCCACCACTCCACAGAAGACAGAAAACATTAAAATAAATGATAATGTCTCCTGAACTGGCAGTGTTAGTGCAGTTTCATTCACACCCATGTGCTCATCACAAGTGACTGCTGTAATAACATTTTATTCATTTGGAAAAAAGTAAAATAGTAAGAAAATATTTAACATTTACACTCAAGAAACCAGTTAATTTAGGATAGAGAAAGAGATAGCAATGGGCTGTTCCATCTCTCCCATCATTTTTACAATAACATTTGAAATCATTCTAATCCATGGCAGACAGATAAGCAGGGAGTCTGGCCAGCAGGTCCCAGCAATTACAAGCTATATGGATGACATCACCACCCTCCATCAGACTGCAGCATGCACTTCCAGACTTCTGAAAAGGCTTGAGGAGCTGCTGTTATGGGCCTACATGAAAGTGAAACCTGCCAACTCCCACTGTTTTTCAATCCAGAAAGGGATCAGAACTGACAGCATATCTTTTCAGTTGATTGAGAGAAGATCCAATTTTTGGCGGAACCAATCCTTGGAAGACTTTTACACTGTCGATCTGTCTGATAAGCATATAGCTGCCTCTGTTATATCTCAGCTATCAGACAGCCAGAGTAAGATCAACCAGAGTCTACTACTAAGGAAATTCAAGGTCAGGTGTTATCAGTTCACCTTATACCCCCACCTGATGTGGACCCTGAAGCTGTGCAATATCATCTCCTCAACAGTTGACATGATGGACTCAAAAGCCAACAATTACATCTGAAAATGGCTGGGCCTTCCTCGATGTCTTTCCAACACTGAACTTTTTGGGAGAAATACCTTGAAGCTTCCACTGAAGTCCATTAGCTTGGGCTGAAAACAGGAGGAGGTTAGGCTTGGATGACCAGGTCCTGCATAAGTTAGCTGAAATCCTGGATGTATACAGGTCAGAAGCAAACAGGGCCAACCCAGTAACATCACAGTGGCCAATCCAGTTTGTCAGGCAAGGGTGCAATACCCAAAACAGCAGCACAAGTATGTGGTCCCTCCTGTTACCTGGAGGAGAGTGGATCATGAGGGCTGACCTTAACCGTCAGCTGTAGTTCCAACAAGAGATCACCCCAACTTCTTTACGGCCAGACATCGTGCTTTGGTCCACCATTATTAGGAAGGTCATCGTGGCTCAACTGACTGTTCCATGGGAAGATATGATGGAGGCTGCCTTTGAGAGAAAGAGTGAAATGTATGCAGAACTGTTACCTGCATGCTTACAAGCAGGGTGTAGAGCTTTCATCTTCCCAATAGAGACAGTTTGCAGAGTCTTCACTGGAACATCGTCCCTGAGGTTCCTAAAGTTTCTTGGGATTACAGGCTCAAAGCAGAGGAAGGCCCACAAAGATCTGGCAGAAAAATTGTGAATATGAGATAATAAATTACTTTGCTGAACCCAGTCTTATCTCCAGGGGCCTCGTGTATAACGCCGTGTGTAGAATTCACACTAAAACATGGCATATGGACAAAAATGGAAATGTGTGTACACACAAAAAAGTCCAAATGAATAAATCTGCGCATACGTCAAGTTCCATGCACTTCCCCTTTACCAGTTCCAACAAATGTGAAGTTTAAAGCACATGCACATGCCTACAGCCCCACCCCGACTCCTCCCAGAATTTCAATATAAATATCACCTTCCATTCAGTGTTTGATTAAAAATAAATGGAAAAGGCATGTTAAAAATGAAGAATTTCCACGAATGTGACGTGGAGGCAAGGAAAAATATACTATTTGTTGGCTTACACAGTGGTATAAGCAACAAAAGTGTGGCGGAGACACTTAAAAGTTCAAGTTCAGAAAGTCGCACAGTGCCTGAAAGAAAAAAATGGTCAGATATCACAGTTGATGTGAAAAGGAGAGTTGCAGCCCACTGTTTATTCTGTTTCAGAAAATATTACAAAAGCTGACCTCCGTGTGATGCTTTAGCGGTGATGGTGCTGCTGGACTGAGCCTGTCTTCAGGCGCTGGCTGCACACACACCTCTTCCTTGGAAACTGCTGGGAGGCCATCTGGCTGTGTGCCAACATGCTGTTCTGGAGTCACAAAATGAACTAGTGGATCCTGTAAGAGATGTGGCCAATGCACTAAGGAATTTAAGGGATGTACTATGTGATGTTGTCCACAAATTAAATGAATTGGTTTAAAAATAAATGCATCTGATTACCTGTTTTTACATTCCGATAATTACATTCAAATGAAGTTATGCAACTACAGGGGATGCACAAACCAGTATGTTTCTTTGTGCCAGTCCCAAGCCCAGATAAATGGGAAGGGTTATGTCACAAATGGCATCTGGTGTAATATTTTGCCAGATCAATATGCGGACAACAATACAGATTTCCATACCAGATCAGTTGAGACCCGAGTTAACAGCGGCTGCCACTAGTACTGTTAGCCAACAGGGTGCTCCCGGAAATTGGGCTACTGTTGGCCAAAGAAGGAGAAGAAGAGGTGGGAGACGTGTACAGAGGCAGAAGAAGAGGAGAAAGGTAAAGAGAGTGGAACTGAGGGTAGGAACTTTGAATGTTGGCAGTATGACTGGTAAGGGGAGAGAGTTAGCAGATATGATGGAGAGAAGGAAGGTTGATATAGTGTGTGTGCAAGAGACTAAATGGAAAAGGAGTAAGACCTGGTGGATTCAAATTGTTCTATTATAGTGTGGATGGAAGGAGAAATGGGATAGGAGTTATTCTGAAGGAACAGTATGTGAAGAGTGTTTTGGAGGTGAAAATAGTGTCAGACAGAGTGATGATTATGAAGATTGAAATTAAAGGTTTAATGATGAATGTTATTAGTGCATATGCCCCACAAGCTGAGTGTGCGATGGATGAGAAAGAAGATTTCTGGAATGAGTTGGATGAAGTGATGGACAGTGTACCCAAAGGACAGAAACTGGTGATTGGAGCGGATTTCAATGGACATGTTGTTGAAGGGAACAGTGGAGACAAGGAGGTGATGGGTAGGTATGGTGTCAAGGAGAGGAATGAAGAAGGTCAGATGATAGTGGATTTTGCAAAAAAGATGGACATGGATGAGGTGAATACGTATTTTAAGAAGATGGAGGAACATAGGGTAACGAACAAGAGTGGAAGAAGATGCACACAGGTAGATTACATCCTATGCAGGAGGGTCAATCTGAAGGAGATTGAAGGCCGCAAAGTGGTGGTAGGGGAAAGTGTAGTTAGGCAGCATAGGATGGTGGTCTGTAGGATGACGCTGGAAATCAAGAAGAGGAGGAGAGTGAAGGCAGAGCCAAGGATCAAATGGTGGAATTTGAAAAAGGAAGACTGCAAAGTTGAGTTTAGGGAGGTGGTAAGAAAGATACTGGTTAGCAGTGAAGAGTTGTCAGATAGCTTGGCAACTACAGCAGAAGTTGTGAGGGTGATAGCAAGAAGAATGCTTGGTGTGACATCTGGATGGAGGAAGGAGGAAAAGGAAACTTGGTGATGGAATTGGGAAGTACAGGAGAGTATACAGAGTATACAGGTGAAGAAGAAGTGGGATAGTCAGAGAGATGCAGAAAGTAGACAAGAGTACAAGGAGATGAGGTGTAAGGTGAAGAGAGAGGTGGTGAAGGCTAAAGAAAAGGGGTATGATGAGTTGTATTAGAGGTTGGACACTAAGGAAGGAGAGAGAAAAGGACCTGTACCGACTGGCTAGACAGAGGGACAAAGTTAGGAAAGATGTGCAGGTTAGGGTGATAAAGGATAAAGATGGAAATGTACTCACAAGCGAGGAGAGTGTGTTGAGCAGATGGAAAGAGTACTTTGAGAGGCTGATGAATGAAGAGAACGAGATAGAGAAAAGTTTGGATGATGTGGTGATAGTGAATTAGGAAGTGCAACAGATTAGCAAGGCGGAAGAAAGGACAGCTATGGAGAGGATGAAGAATTGAAAGGCCATTGGTCCAGATGACATACATGTGGAAGCATGGAGGTGATTAGGAGAGTTGGCAGTGGAGTTTTTAACCAGATTATTTAATGGAATCTTGGAATGTGAGAGGATAACTGTGGAGTGGAGAAGATGTGTACTGGTGCCGATATTTAAGAATAAGGGGAATGTGCAGGACTGTAGTAACTACAGGGGGATAAAATTGATTAGCCACTGCATGAAGTTATCAGAAAGAGTAGTGGAAGCTAGGTTAAGAAGGGAGGTGATGATTAGAGAGCAGCAGTATGGTTTCATGCCAAGAAAGAGCACCACAGAAGCAATGTTTGCTCTGAGGATGTTGATGGAGAATTTTAGAGAAGGCCAGAAGGAATTGCATTGCGTCTTTGTGGACCTGGAGAAAGTATATGACAGGGTGCCTCAAGAGGAGTTGTGGTATTTGTGACAGAGGGAATCTGTGAGCGGAATCTATTTGTCAGTTGGGACAGGCCTTGCATAATTGCTCCACATCCCGGCCCATATTCACCCAATAAAAAAATTTTAAAATGTGTTTCCTTGTCTTTTCTGTGCCAAAACACGACTGTGAGAAATTTTAAAACCTTCTCCCAGTGCTCACTTGATACTACCAACTGCTCAATACATCCATCACCCATGCAATTAGAAATCACCCACTACAGAAAATCACCCTTATGTAAAAAATGTGGTGTTTTAAAGCTCGGGTCCTCTCTCTCTAGATAGTAAGAGTCATTTGCGACGTGGGCTTGTCTGAATGCAAAATCCAAGATGTTATCGGCTTGTCATAGGCGAGCAAACTCTGCCTGGGTGGTAGTCTCTGTTTTCTCCATGTTTGATGCAGCATTGCACTCACCTCCTACCGTTATTTTGTTTTTGTCTGGGTCCGTATTGAGTGTCCAGTCTGTGAAGGCTGTCAGTGTGTGCAGTAACGTGGAAAAGTTTGCCAGCTGTTCCGGGTCTACACTTGTGGATTCACCCACCCAGCTTGCTGGATTACTCCGGTTCAATTTCAAACCTGTTTCCTTGACTGACATTGTCTGTGGCAAGCCCCTCTCTATCCACAACATGGGTAAGCGCTCTGCAGGTGGCCAAGACCCATGGGAAGAGGGCATTCCTTTTTCCTATTAGGAGTGGTCACGGTGATTTGTCTGATATGGCAGTCCAAACCTTAAAGTTCTTCCCTTTAAATTTCAGAGGGAGTAATATAGTGTCGTATGTTTTACTGACCATATGGATGCAGTGGATGTTTACTTATTTGTGGTCTTATAAGGAGTCTGCGGGAGCAAGTCACGGTGGACGACACAGATGTCGCTACCAGAGTTCAACAGTGCCAAGAATTCCCGTCCGGCCAATTTAATAGAGACCTTAAAATTGTCCTCGTTTAACATTTTAGGGGAAATGTGTAAGCTGCATACCTGGGCCAGCACTCCTGATCCAGATGTCCCAGATGATCACAGCAAAAACAGCTGTGTTTAGTCCGCACTATGGGACAGTAGAAGGAGAAAACCAAGAAACATTTAAAACAAACAGGTGTCTTTCTTTTTTGGGCATCACTACGCTGGCTATCCATCATTATCTATTCTGTGGGTTGCTTAGCCCACTTGCCCACTACCCACTATACTGTAATGAAAAAATTGTAGGAACACAAGTGTATAATAAGTATATATAAGTGTATACTTATCTGCTATTTACAGAGGTCTCATCTGTGATCTCATGGCACATAATGAAAATAAGGGCTCTGCTCTCCTGATGTACAAATCATCACCAAGACCCATGGACCATTCTCTTCCAAATGATTTTGTCAAATAATTGTTTTGAAATAATAAATGTTTTGGCAGGTACTGACTATTTACATTAAGCTGTAAATAGTCAGTGTTCCTTTATTTTTGACTATTTCCTGTGTACATGTACAGTATATCAGTAGAATATATTGTGCAGTATAGCCTGGTTAGCTAAGGGTTGCCAGCATAGAACAAGCAAAAGTATGGTGCCAGAAAATGAAAACCCACAGAAGGGGTCATTCCAAAAGAGAAGACAGCATGTCTGAATATCAGTATGGACGGACAGGTCACTTAAGGAGGTGTTTACAATGGAAGTAAATTATACCTCATAAGGAAAATATTTGGGGGTGATAGAATTAAAGATTATTATTTGTAGAAAAGCAAGAAGCTGGATGATTTCAGAAGGACCTTACTTGGAACAGATGTGGTGCTACTACCCACTGGACAGGACAGGAGGCTTTAAAGCTCTCAAGTGCCTCAAGTCTTTTCAATAAAACAGCAGTCCCATGCTGCAGTGATTCTGAGAGCCACCAGAAGGTGTTCTTACCTACTTTTGTTGAGTGCAGGATTTTAAATTGTGTATGTTTTTGTAAGCTGTATGCCCCTCTTGAAAAGAGGTTTAAAATATAGGATCAATTTGATTGTATGGAAATATGTGATTTATTTATTAACCCTTTTGTTAAGTCTAATGTGATTCTTTAATGGTAGTCTTCTTGAGCATTTTTGGTCAAGCAGTTCAACCCTTTTTCATCTATTCTTTACACAACATTCCCATGTGTGCAACCAGTGAGGCATTATTGTTGTAACAAAGCACCACCCATGTAACTGCATGTATGTTATATATGTAACTTTATATGTAAAAAAATAGATTTTGAGTTATTCTTTTATCTATAAATTTTTGTAATACTGATTGGGTTCCTGAGCATCCAAAAAAACAAAGTTACATTTCCGTAATTCAACTGCCCAGCTAGTGGCTGACTTTTTATTCTTTATCTTTGGATACAACATACATACGGGTAAGTATTTATATGTATTGCATTTTAGGAAGTGTACATGCAATGCACAAAATCCTACTGGAATTGCAATGTCTTTCTTCCCCTGTATTTTTACTTTTAATATCTAAGCATATTTGTTTAAGCTCCATGCAAGTTTTTTTAAACTTTTCCTTTCAGATATCAGTGAAATTGTGAAAAGGAAGTAAAGCAATTTGTTTGAATCAAAGAGCAGAAATTGCTGTTAAAGGTTTTGACATGTAGGCATTTTTTTTTTATTTCTAGTGTTGCTAGAATAGTGAATGTAAAATAGCAGGCTTTGGCACATTTGTGCAATTGGTTTGATTATGTTTTGGGCATTTTTGTATTTATTGTGTCCCTTTTTCTTTCCTTTGCTTGTATTCAATATGTCAGAGTGTTCCTTACTGATACAATTTTTGGATATTCAGATTCCAATATATACCTAAACTGTGTTGGCTAGTGTCCAGCATGTGAATCTATGTATACCATTATGTGCAGCATATAAGCACACGGAGAACACAGAATGCTTTCTGGTTTGATGTTAACCATTGAACTTCCAAAATCTTCTGAGTGACATGTGAAGATAACTTACCATTTTTAAACCTAGGCCTACAAGTATCTACTGGTACTGTTGGTCTGGTTGTACTATTAACAAATGGAAAAATCGAAAAGTTAATGTACATTTAAATAAATTTTGTTTGCTTTTGCTCTTAATCTGCAAAGTGAGCAGTGCCAACTTAATATTTCACTGTAGAGAGATGGAGAATACAATAAGGTCACCAGTCAAAAGAAACAAGCCTTAATTTTTTATTAATCATTTTTGCAAATGAATTGTGTTTAAATAGCAGCACCAAGTAAGAAACATTTAAAAGGTTAATGATATTCTTTTTGTAAGTGTGAAAGCCAAAATAAAATGCTCATAAGTTATTCACTGGCAACTTCAAACTGTGTTCAATAGTTTTTTTAAAGAAAAGTAGGATATTTTTGCAACCAATGTACATGGAAATATATGATTGAACTATTTTATATTTTATGTTTAAATTCCTGCCCACATTATGTTTTGCCATTTTTCCTAATACTGCAACTTCAGTAATTTTAATAAAAAAATCTATTAATAATGTAACTAAATGCGTAGCTCCAGACAAAATTAAAATGATGTACATGCTCCATGGATGAACATGAAATTTAAAGAATATATGTAAAATAAGCAAAAGGATGTTTATTTTCTCTGAAAACTAGTCTTCATAACAGAATATTTGGAGTAAATTTTTTTCACACAAGATTTAGTCAACTGTGACTCTCATACAATGAAGAATTACACAAGAAGTACAAATCAAATCAATTAAATTGTTAAACTGAAATAATCTGTGGCTATTATATTAGAAACACACAACCTGCTTCTTAATAATCCAGCCTTAATCCTTAATTACTTTTGCATTTTCTGTTGAGAAGTAGCTACACAGGCACAGCTTCTCTCTCGCAGATCCACATTCGTTGATTTTGTGGCATTCCTGTAGAAATTTGTTTCTTTGATATGCAGGCATGTCTGTTGCTTAAGCCAGGAACAATTTTAAATGGAGATCTGAAAGTGAGAGAAGAAAGAAGAAAGGTGTGTTTTGACAGTACTGAATATTGAAATACACTAGCAGATAATCATAGTATAAAGTTAAAACGCTGACATTTTCTGTATCACTCATATACTGTGCATTTTTAACTCACATACTGGGACAACATAACTCAAGTGCACCAATTGTATCCATTGTGGCAGTAGGGGGCGCTAGTGCTCCCTTGAACCCTCAGGGATGACTCCAAACACCAGGTAAAAGTCCAAGACCTTTTATTTTCCTTTAACACAAATGTGCACCAAGCACCCTCCACACTACTCATAAACAATCCACGACTAATCAACTCTCCTCCTCGCCCAGACACTTTGCTCCTCTCCCTCCCAGCACAGCTCGTCGTCTGGACTGAGGCACCACCCTTTTATAGCCCCTGACCCGGAGGTGTTCCTGTCCCAACAGTCCACAGTTCCTTATTCCTTCCGGGTCAGGGCAAACAGTCCAGTTCTTCATCCCGGGAGCACGTCATTCCTTACCGTCACGTGACCGTGACGTACTCCCAGGTTATAGGGCACACAAGAGCCCATGAGCCCCCCTACAGCGACTCCCGGTGGTCCCCAAGGTATCCAGCAGGGCTGTGTAAAAACACTACATAGTCCATAAGGCCCTGCTGGAATTCGGGGCACGATCCTGCTGTCGGGAGAGCTCCTCCTGGCGGCCTGGGGGTGAGGGCCGGAGCACGAAGCCGGCAGTCCTCCACACCATGTTTGGCTTGTTTAAGCACATGAATAGAACAGAGTATTGAAGAAAAGACTGCATGCTTCCATTAGTTTTGTTTTGAACTGTTTTAATGATTAATTTAATATAAAACCCTCTATTGGGTTTGAAGGCATCAGTCCAAACAACTGAGTCAAAGTTCATGAAATTTTGCCTGCATATTACCATTAATACATCTTACAATCTGATCAATCTGAACTTATGAAGCAGCAGCAATTCCCACAGCACCAACTGACTATTATGGGGAAGAGGGAGAGTAACAAATCTCATTTTATATTTCTTCTCTAGTTTTCTTCCATCTAAGATGATCTGAAATATAAGTAATCAACGTAGACTTCAGTATACTCAGCTTCATTGATTGCAGTCCACTAGTTATTGGACAGATTGGAAATTGTATTTTTTAACGCATATGTTATTAAAATTCTTTATTTTTTCTTTCCAACACATGGTGTATCACACATATTAGTAAAGCTTTTATGAATCCCATGCCAAATGTTTGTAATGAAGGTGGTAATACTTGTAAAATAAATTGCATTTTTCATTCCACCAGATGAAACACTGAAAACATTAGCATTGCTTTTAAAGATCTCATACTAAATGATATATAACAGAGATATAGCAACTGGACGAACACACAGATACACAGACACTTGTCCTTTTAGGACATTCCTTGATACTCCAATTCAAGATATGAACAATACATGAAAGTGAAAATAGGCAGAGCTCAATACAAAGTAACATGGATTCAATGATGAATGTGACTGCCTTTGGATTGTGCTAAGATTAAGTCCCAGCCCCTCCAAACTGTTTTCAGGATCACGTCACTGCTGCCTGAGCACACATTGTTCTACTGGATGGAAGAAAATAGCAGCTGTGAAGCAGGCATAGAAATTTCAAGATATTGGTGATTTGATTTTCAAGTAATCACTGATATTTTTATGTTAATTTCACTTACATTTTTGGCAGTTGTTTTATGTAGATAATTTAATGGCAGGGGTATTGTCAAGAACAGGGCCTGTTAAAGCCTATTGAGGCATTACTTGTGTGATTTTTGGGCTATGTGAGAAATAAATTGTTGTTGTTGTTATTCATGAATTGAATGAAAGTGAACAGGATCCTGAGCCCAACCTTCCAAATAAGAAAACTTCAGGTGCTTTAATCTTACCCTCAGCTGAAAATATGGTAACTAGAATTTAGTCAGCACAAAGCTGTTAGCCCTGACCAGAAAAAAACACCTACTAGTAAACTGTATGTATTCTTGGACTTTAGGGGTCCAAGGCTTGACTAATATTATCAAACATCCATGTTTGCATGTTCAGGGGTGGCTCAATCATTGCATATTTTCCCACCTACTTTTTTTCTGAAAAAATGTGGCCGAAGACTTTAGAGATTATATGGCTGCTTGTGAAGTGCTGCACAGCCAAGACATGTTTAAGGTTTCCCTTTGGGTTACTCCTGCCTCTTCCCATACCATTTTGACCTTGGGAGTAGATTTTAATGGATTTTATCACTGACATGTTTTCATTTAAAGAATTTACCAGAATCTTGGACATTGTCATTTGGTTTTTGTTCTCATTTTATCCCTAGGGAAGGGTTTCGATTAGCTAAACTGTTGGTTGATATCTTTCTGGTGTGAATTGTTATCCTTAACGGTTTTCCGTCATCTATTGCACACTTGCTTAAACTATGGATTGCAACCCAAAATGGGTTGTGGGTTGCCACCTTTTGGGTCACACATGGTCGTGACTCACCATTTTATTTAAAATGAAAGGGGCCTGCAATTGTTTGTCATTGGATATTTAAGTAATCAACATTGCTCTGTTTGAGACTATTGGAGGATATTAAGGTTGCAAGAAAAAAAAGAAACACTAATATATTGAGTCAAACTTTAGTCCACAATTTACCTCTCTATCTTTTTGAAGTTGTTTTGTGAGAGATTTGGTTGTTTGGTTAATTTTATGTTGGGGTATCATCCAGAGTCCAAAGGCCTAACGATATGGTTTAACCATGATTTGAAAAAATATCTTAGATGTGCTCTCAATCACAATTAGGACTATTGCAGGACTGTGTTAATATAATAAGGGAAACTCTGCAAATATTTGAGGAATATGTGATCGAATGACAAAAATGCAATAGTTTCTTCATGTAATGCTCCACTTAAAGCAGAAGTTGCTGAATTATATTTGCCGCAATACCAACACCAGTCACATTAGGAATATACAGTTTTGTTTGACCTTTCATAGCTACTGCTTGGCAACCATTCCAAACTTCTCTCTGATTGATCTCCCAGTTACTAGTCCTCACTTTGTTTGTCGGCATTGTGCTCTGTCATTCTGTTACAGATGTTTTCCTCCTTTTTCTTTCTGTCTGTTCTGTAAGCAATACATACAGTCAGAGCCAAAATGCAGGATCCTGAACAGGATGATATTTTGATTAAGTTAGTAAAAGTGCAGTCTGAGCACATACTGCTTAAGGAACAAGTATGTTAAAACAATGCCATTGTTACCTGAATGCCTGAAAACATTACTGAACTAGTTAGGGAGTAAAGACCTGTTAATCTCCAACTCCTTTAAACATAACTTTTTAAAAGGGAATAAAAATCTGTCAGTCTCCAGCTACTCTAAACATATGTTTGTAAGTGCAGCTGAACATCACTGACATCTTACTGAGAGGTGTTGCTTTTACTGTAGTGAATGTGGGCTCAATAATTGTGGCACAAAATTACTCAATTGGATCAAAACCAATCCCTTCCTCCTTAAAGTTAGATATTGCTAAAATGAATAAGCCCACTTATTGAGACAATTTTATATTTGTACCAGTCAAGGTAGGAGACTGTCTGACACATGATTGAAAAACAGCAGAAAATGTATTAGCATTAATTAATTAAATTATTAAATTAATTAGCAATTAATTACAGAATTAAAACTGATTCCTTTTCCTTTAAAAGTGACGGTATGTGTGTGGATAGTAATCCATTGGGGAGTGGTATTATTGAATATATTTCTCCTCCACTTACACTACAAATGGGCACTTTATATATTGAAACAATTACAGCCGTAACTATTCCCAGTACTCATTTTGAGTTACCCATGGCTAGAATGGCACAACCCTGTTATTAACTGAAAATTTAAGGAAATTAAAGAGTGGGGTTCCTTTTGCCATTAAAATTGTTTGACAGCAGCCCTGACATCAGTGTTTCATTGTAACTCTGTTCAGATGCTTCCTTCAAAATTTGAGGATTTTACAGGACCTTTTCAATAAAAAAAGTCAAACAAGTTTCCTCCATATATATAAATTGATTTCTGTATTGATCTTTTTTCTGGGGCTCCTTTACCTAAAGGGATAAATAATACCTTGTCTCATCCTGGAAGTTTGGTAATGGATAAGTATATGAAAGATAGTTTGAAAACAGGGTCCATTAGGCTTCAAATAGTCCAATTGATGTCAATTTTTTTTTTTTTTTTTTTTTTTTAATAAAATATAAAGGATGGTGGGTGGCGCAGTGGGTAGCGCTGCCGCCTCGCAGTTAGGAAACCCGGGTTCACTTCCTGGGTACTCCCTGCGTGGAGTTTGCATGTTTTCCCCATGTCTGCGTCGGTTTCCTTCAGGAACTCCAGTTTCCTCCCACAGTCCAAAGACATGCAGGTTAGGTGCATTGGTGATTCTAATTTGTCCCTAGTGTGTGCTTGGTGTGTGGGTGTGTTTGTGTGTGCCCTGCGGTGGGCTGGCGCCCTCCCCTGGTTTTGTTTTCTGCCTTGTGCCCTGTGTTGGCTGGGATTGGCTCCAGCAGGCCCCCATGACCCTGTAATTAGGATATAGTGGATTGCATAATGGATGGATGGATAAAGGATGGGGGTCTATGACCTTGCATTAATTATTGGGAGCGTAATAAATTAACACTTGAAAACAATTATCCTCTTCCTCTTATTTCCTCACTAATCAATCAAAGTGCCAGGTTCTACTGTATTTAAGAAAGTGGATTTACAGAGTGCATATAATTAATAAGAATATGTGAGAGGGACGAGCGACGAGTGGAAACTGGTATTTAATATCTCTAAAGGGCATTATGCGTTGCTGGTGATGCCATATGGATTTGCTAATGCACCGGTTATATGTCAAGCCTTTGTTAAGATACCTTTAAAGAACTTTTGGGGTTTGTGTCCTAGTTTATTTTGACGACATTTTGATTTTTCTTAAAGATATCAAAATACATGAGCAGCATGCCCTTCAGTGACTCAGAGCTAATAATTTGTATGTAAAACATAACAAATGTAATTTTCATCAGGACTTTTTTAGAATATGAAATTTCCATATTTGTTGTGAAAATGGATCAATGGATCAATCTAAGGTTGCTGCTGGAAGTCATCTGAGAGTATTAAGCAAATTCAGAGGTTCAAGAGGGCTTCAAATTTCTATAGAACATTTATAAAGAATTTTAGTACAGTTAAATACCTTACCACTTTAATTTTAAAAAAGAATTAATTGTGCACTTGAATGGACCTCAGAGGCTTAGGCTCCATTTGATGATCTGAAAAAATAATTTATGTTTGCACCAATCCTTCTACATGCTGACCCCTAACTCCAGTTAATTGTAGATGTTGATGCCTCTGGTATTGATATGGGGGCTACTTTGTCTCAGCAGTTGTTGGACTTTAAGGAGACCCATCTGTGTGCTTTCTATTTAAAGAAGAATGAGCAGAATTATGACATAGGTAACAGAGAATTGTTAGCTATGAAGTTAAGACTGGAGGACTGGACATTGGTTGGAGGGGGGCTCAGCTTCCTTTTGTTCATTATCGCCTATCAGGCTAGAAGTAGAAACAGCAAAGATGATACCCTTCCTAGACAATTTGAAACCTATGAAACTGCAAAAACTCCCAACAATATCATTCCCCCTGCAAAGTTTTTAGGTGCTGCTGTGCAGCTATCGGAAGATTCACTCTCCAAACTAAGAGAGTCATTAATTGATCAAGAAGTTCCACCTTTGTCCCCTCTCAATAAAGTGTATAATGTATCAAATTTGAGGAGATAAGTAATGGACTGGGCCCATGGTTCTAATTTGTTTTGGTATCCTATTATAACCCAGAGAGTGGAAATGTTTAAAAGGTATTTTTGTTGGGAGGGTATGACCGGTGATGTGAAAGGTTACATTAAGGTTTGTGACATTTGTTGCGGAAATAATTATTAACTAGTATTTGCAGCTGGTTTCATCTCAGACCAGACATTGTGAGGGTTATATAAAATTGACATTCATGGCAGGTTTCTAATTCTAAGTGATTTCAATTTTCATGTCGATAATTAGTGTTGGAGTAAAGCAAGAGAATTTATTAACTTACTGCACTGTTTGGATCTTAGCCAGCACATCAGCCAATCTACACATAAAGGAGGTTTCATGTAGGGCATAGTAATTTCAAAAGGAATACAATTTGACAAGGAAGGTTGTGGATAATGATATATCTGATAATTTCTGCATTTTATTATATGTAGAAATACTGGTAACAAGAACATATTGTTAAAAACATTTTTCAATGCACCAGAGGCCTATAGCTTTGCTAACATTTTGAAAAATTAGTCACAATGTATTAGGATACAGCAGTGTAACCAGTAAGGTGGGAAAAATAGCTTGGGAGACTCATTGAGTGTTTGAGCTTAAGAAAAAAGGTGAAAATGGAGAAAATTAACAGTCAGTTTTGAAATACTGAAGGTACATGACTGAATACAATAAAGCAGTCTGTCTAAAGAGGAAATCCTATTTCTCTAAAATTATAATTGATAATGCAGGAAATCCATGAGTTTTCAAATCCATCTCAATCAATAAAGTGATAACAGAAAACTTTTAGACAAACTTGTGAGGCTTTGGCAGCATTTTTAAACACAAGAAAAATATTTTAGGTACTATATAATTAATCTCTACAAAGTTAAAAGAATGTAGGTGCTACAAGCTGTCCATGAGGCCGGTTGCATTGAATCCTCTTCAAAGAAGCCTGGAAACAATAAGGAGCAACAATTATGGTAGTTAGTATGACCATTTGGGGGTTTGGGTGGCCTTGGAACCCCTTCAGAGTTTGTTTTATTTTCTCCAGCTTAATTTTTTTTTCATCTGTTCTTCCGGCTATCTGACCTTATCATTGTCCTTATCTTAAGAGACATAGGTAGAAAGAGAAGAAGTTGTGAAGGACTTGTCCCGGCAGGGACGCCCCTGCTGCTTATGTTCCAGGGGAGCCATCATGGGCAGTCCAGTACCTCCCCCAGGACGCTTGGTGGCAGCCTCCCTGGCTGATGGTAATTCCCCAACCACCCGCAGGGCTCCATGGGAGATGGAGTCCTCCACATTCTGGTTGGGGGCTCAGATGGCCGCTAGGGGGAGCTGCATGGACTCAGCAGCCTGGCTGGACGAATCTTCAGCCCCACCTGGAGGTGCAATTAAGGACCAGGTGGTCAAGCACCTGGAACACTTCCGGGTGGGTTATAAAAAGGGCCAGCCACCACCACTCAAGGAGCGAGGGTCGGGAGGAGGAGGAGGAGGACTATGCTTGTGGAGGAATGGTGGTTAAAGGAAAGGTTGTTGCTGTGAGGTGAAATAGTGCTTGGGACTGCGTAGTGCCTGTGGGTCACGGGGAAGACGTGCGCCCACGGGTGAAGAAAAATAAAAGTTTGTGTTGGTTTTATATGTGCCTCTGTGTCGGGTCAGGTACCTATATAGCGCCTTTTGTTACAAGGTGTATGCAGTTCAGAAGCCACACAGAAACAGCATGCTGTCAAAGGACACGTGCAGTGCCACCTAAAATATGCACCATTTAAAAGGAGGAGAAGAAAGGTTGCACCATGAAGGGACATACTTTTAAGGATTGCCTTACTTGGATTAAGAAGAATGGTCTCCTTAAATTATATGGACATCTCTCATTTACACTGAAGCTTGCTATATGAACATTGATTTTAATCATTTGGGTTGTATGTTTTGTTCAACCACTGACTTCAAGTATTTAATTCCTGGTTTCTCTGCAAATAAACATGAGCAATGATCAAAATTTAAGTTTAAATATTTCTTGACTGAGACTTAGTTTATTGGTATCCACCACAGTGTGCTTGTTCAAATTATTTGTTATTTGCATAACTCTTTCAAAGCTAGAGCTTTGGCCTTGTTGGAGTATGTATTGCATGTTTGTTCATGTGTGAGCTATGCTTGTTCTGTTAAAATTGTAAAGCCCTTTAAAGGGTAAAGAGAATAATAATAATAATTCATTACATTTATATAGCGCTTTTCTCAGTACTCAAAGCGCTATCCACACAGGGAGGAACAGAGAAGCGAACCCACAATCTTCCACAGTCTCCTTACTGCAAAGCAGCAGCACTACCACTGCACCACCTGTGAGGATAAGGTAGCCATCCTCTGACCCCTGTTGAAGTTTTGAAGCTGAGGTCACCAGCATCATCTATATTGTTCTGTTTGATTTGCTAAGGCACTCTGAAGGGTGGCCCTTTTAGGGAAAGAAACCCAAGGGCACTAACTGGCCCTTGGCCCTTGCTAAGGTATTCTGAAGTTACTTTGTATTTGATCTTTAACTGTGTTTGAGACATGATTGATAAAAGGGTGTACATATAAATCAAGGCTAATAATTTAGGTATTTACAAGATTAACTTATCCACCAATATAAAGAGGACCTCACAGGTTAAAGTACCTTTTGGAAACACTTTCAAATAACAAAACAGGTATGATTCAAATGGCCCTGATTCACTGCTATTTTTGCTTGAGTAACGTTCTTCATCTTTAGTAAACAAAAATATACAGAAAATCCGTTTGATCTTGTCCGTCAGAGGTGGAACTCCGTTAGCAGTGGTGTTATTTTACCTTTTTTTTTTTTACTATCATCCCAAGGTATCCTGAATTTACTGAACCTGAGGGACTTTAATTAAAGTAAATGCAAATATATACAACCATGAGCATAAGAAAAAGGGTTCAGAAAGAAACAGAATAGACAGTTAAAGCTTTATCTAAGTCTAAACAAAATTCAAGTTCAAAGTACGGCCTGACAGAGACTGACCTGGAACATATAGGTGAAAGAATAGATCTCCGGGGACTTGACGGTGTGGCATCGGCTCCTGCCGAGAGTGAAAGTGGGAGCGAAACTGCAAGTGAGTCAGGCCAGGAGAACTTGTCAATTCCAAAAGGTTCATTGGAACTAAGCATGGCCTTACTATCCCCACTGTCAACTACCCCCTGTGAGTTAGCGGCACTGACTCCAACCAGGCTTGCTACTCCGCTTGCAGAGCACAGAGAAGACCAAGATGAACATTCTGCGCTGAAGGTGATAATCACTGCAATGATTACCACAATAACTACTGCTCTAAGGGGGGACATAAAGAATATAACAAAAGGATGATGGATGGATGGATATGATGGACATAACCAATACATGTTATATTAAAGACCAAGAGAAATGTTTAAGTAATCGTTTTGAGGCAACTTTTAAAGGCATACTAGAAAAAATTGAGGTAAAAATACGGGAAAAAGTGAATACGTTTGAGAATAAATTTAGAGCACTTGGTGCTCAGCTTAAAAAAGTTAAGCAAATGTACAAGACTTGTATTGAAATAATTGAACATCTGGCATCTACCGCTGATGAAAAAGCAATGGCTGCAAATTCTGAATACAAAGTGCTTGGAGACAGACTACTTGCACTGGAAGATGGAAACAGAAGGAATAATATCAGAATTGGAGTTCTCCCTGAAAATGGCTAAAGTCCAAAACAAGTAAAATTCATAGCTGAACTATTCTCTAAAATAATTGGGGAGGACTTTAAATCAGACACTGAGATATCAGCAGCTTACCGCATATGTGGCTCTAATGCCTCAAAACCCAGAAACCTCATTGTATGTTTTGACTAATTACAATCTAAATTAAATTTGATGTCACTTTTTAGACTGAAAGAGAGATTATATTTGAAAATAACCACATTCATATTTTGCCTGATTTCTCACCTTCAACAGCTGCTAAACCTGCCGCATTTTACAGCACTAAACAAAACCGAAATCAGAAAAAAAAAATCACACAGAAGAGAAATGTTCATAGAAGAAAGAAGTTTTGAGTTGAAATTTAAAGGAGGAGAAAGAGGAGCAATCTGGGAGTGACTGAGGAAGAGAGTTCCAGAGTTGAGAGGCCATAACACTTAAGGACCTGCCTCCCAGGGTGGAGTATCTGGTGCGTGGGACAGTAAGGATATTTTTTTTTTAATTTTTTTTTTTATTAATTTTATTGCAATCCATACAACGCAATCAAGTTTTTACAAAAACAAAAATTGAGTTAAGAACAGATCGATCCCCACCCAGGATATTACCGAGAGAGCAACTAGGAGTGTAAGGTCCTAGGAGCTGATTGAGGTAGAGAGGGGCAAGGTTATGTAGGGCTTTGAAGGTGAGAAGCAGAATCATGAATTTAGTCCTTGATGGAACTGGTAACCAGTGCACAGTTGGGAGACAAAAGGGGAGATGTGAGCAAAACGCTTCATGTGGGTGAGGACTCTGGCTGCAGAGTTCTGAATGTACTGTAGCTTCGGTATAAATTTTGATGAAGGCTGATGAACAGGGAATTGCAGTAATCAGTATGAGACATTATAAATCAATGAACCAGAGTTTGAGAATCAAATAAGGACAGAAATGGATGGAGGTGGGCAATGTTACAGAGATGATAGAATGAAATTTTTGAAAGAGGCCCAATGTGTAGCTCAAAGTTAAGTGATGAATCAAACAAAACACCAAGATTTCTGACAACAGGAGCAGGTTTGACAAGTTATCATCAATAGAAACAGAGAAGTTGGATGCCTTAGAAAATAGGGAGTTTGGGCCTACCCGTAACATGTCAGTTTTATTAGCATTAAGTCTGAGAACTGTATTTTCCATCCATAGCTTAAGATCAGTGATGCAGCTAGTAAGTGTGCTGGGAGGCGAGTCTGTAGAGGAGTGTGTACTAACATATAACTGTTTATCATCTGCATAGCAGTGGAAGTTAAGGCCATGTCTGAGAATAATCTGACCCAAAGGAAGGATATAAAGTAGAAAGAATAATGGCCCAAGGACTGAACCCTGAGGGACACCACGCGACACAGAGGAGGTGAAGTATTTATATCGGCTGAGTGTGACAAACTGTTGTCTATTAGAAAGAGAAGGGTCTAGCTGCAGCCCGCAATACCTATGATGTCAAACATGGAATGCCCTTCATATCACGGAATGCCCCTAATATTATTCACAGAACACCCTCTGATATCAGTTTTGATACATCTATCATTGTTTTTGTCGGTGCTTGAAATAATGGTGGACTTTGAATAAATCTTTATGAAAGCTTTTTGTGGAAAAAAGAACAAGACAGAGTTTGAGTTGAGTTGAAATAAAGATGGCAGTGAATTTGCAGCAAGTTTTATTAATATTAGATAACATCATACTTTACTGGTAGGTACATTATACCAGAGCATATTAAAGATGTTAGTTGAATCGACTTTCAGGTGCCATGCAATACTAAGCACTCTTAGAAAGTATTAAATAACAAGCAGGTCCGCTTGTGTAGCATATTGTTACAGGGCTGTTCGGAAAACTCAATTCGGAATACTAAATCGACAGATTTAGCTGTCAACTATTTTTTATAATAACTAATATCATATGTAATTGTCTGTTGTCGAGTATAACTGACCATAGCTAAGTGTAACAGATCATAATTAAATTATCAATGATCGTGATTACGAACTTACAGTATAATTGCTCTGCCCTATAATTGTCCTTTATATCACGTATATGCTAGTTAATCAGAAGCAAAACCTAACAGTAACCTGGTATTTTAGATACCAAAATATATTTCAGAAAGACAGTGAAGAGAGATTGAGCCAATATAAAGTGATCTTCTACTGAAAAATGGAAAAAGAGCACAAGTTTCTAAGACAAACACAGTTTGCTATTTTTTATTCTTAGAATTTATTGCAGTTTCCTGATTTACATTTCTTAGAAAGACACGCCATAAATTAGAGGACGGTGGTGTCTTCTCTTACTTCGGAAAGCCAGCAATAAAGGTGTGTAACTTTTCAAGCTTTTTTTAAGAGAAGAATAGTTATCGGAACTTGTCAGCTTACAGTATTTCTCATTTTTTTTTTTCTTCCAGCCAAGACAGTCGTGTTGAGTTTCCACACAAGAAGAACGACATTCTGTGTACCACAGGTAGTGCTTCCTAATTCTCAGTTTAAAAGTTCTCTGACAGCAATTTTATATATTAGAACTTCACAAAAAGTCTTTGACCAACAGGTGACAAACCAGGCCTCCAGTGAGGCCTTCACTGAGTTGTGTCTTTCTTCAGCCCTGTGTTGTGTCATTATGGGGGCAGAGAATAGTGGGTCTTAAAAATGGGGGTTTTGTGTGCTCTAACTGATTTATTAAATGGCAATTATTTCTGCTTCCAGTAATTCCAGACAAGATAGGGAGCAGGAAGGACCTTTCTCTGTCACTCCTTTTTCATTACTGAAGCATATGCTGCCAATCTCTATCTTTTTTTACTCACTCACTCACACATTTGTCAAGGGCTTGATATTGTGTATGCTTACTCCACATGTGATAATGTAAAATATATTTTGTAAAAGTATAATGTAGTATGAGACTATTGAACTGGAATACTATAGAAAGTCAAGTGTTTTCACCTATAAATACCCAAACTTTTATATAAAATGCATATATTTTTGAAAATGTTGATTGAATTATTTATGCCAGTACAATGAATAGTATCAGATTTAGTTTACCGTTCTTAACATTTAGGCAATGAATGGCTTCATAGGCTTGCTTTTTGACTGTTTTCCTTGTTCTTTAAAGATCAGTTTCATCTGTGGCATTAGGTAGCATTAACTGAATTTGCAGTTCAGCATATTTACGATTATGTGTAGTTGTTAGCAAATTGTAATGTATTTAAATTAGTGAAATGCTACATAATTGATTTGCAGAAATGCATAATATTTAATAATCTGTATTGCTGTGCCCTGTAGCAAGGAAAATGTGGTTCGCACAAAGGCACAGCCCTATCAGGTACTGTATGTATTGAAATGATTCTTACCGGCCCAAACACAGCAAATACCTTAAAGGTAAGGATTCTCTTTTTCTTTCTCAATATCATTCAGTCATCAATCAGTCTAGAATGCAGTGATCGTTTGCTTCAGGTAAACACTTTAAATCACGTATAACCTATTACATGTAGCATTTCTATTGCAATATGTTTAGGTGAGTGTTTTAGTAGTTTTTAAAGAATACTTACTACATTGGTAACAATTAAATGACCTATTATTTCAAATGTTGAATTTGGTCATCACAAGTGACTATACGGTATTGTGGTAATTGGACTATTTTTGTCTTTCATGTACTCACTTAAATACAATTCCTGTAGATGTACAGATTGAATTGAAATGGGTCTTACAGCAATGTATTAGTAAATAAAAATGTATGCTTTTTTCACTTCCTGGGAGACAGCTGGGAAACTACAGCAGATGTAGTAAGGGTGACAGCAAGAAGGGTACTTGACATGACATCTGGAAAGAGGAAGGAGGAAAAGGAAACCTGGTGGTGAATGAGGAAATACAGGAGAGTATACAGAGGAATAGGATGGCAAAGAAGAAGTGGGATAGTGAGAGAGATGCAGAAAGTAGACAAGAATATTAGGAGATAAGGCGCAAGGTGAAGAGAGAGGTGGCGAAAGCTAAAGAAAAGGCGTTTGATGAGTTGTACGAGAGGTTGGACACTAAGGAGGGAGAAAAGGACCTGTACCAATTGACTAGACAGAGGGTCCGAGCTGGAAAAGATATGCAGCGGGTTAGGGTGATAAAGGAAAAAGATGGAAACGTACTCAGAAGCGAGGAGAGTGTGTTGAGCAGATGGAAAGAGTACTTTGAGAGGCTGATGAATGAATGAACAAGAGAGAGAAGAGGTTGGATGATGTGGAGATAGTGAATGAGGAAGTGCAATGGATTAGCAAGGAGGAAGTAAGGAGAGCTATAAAGAGGATGAAAAATGGAAAGGCCGTTGGTCCAGATGACTTACCTGTGGAAGCATGGAGGTGTCTAGGAGAGATGGCAGTGGAGTTTTTACCCTGATTGTTTAATGTAATCTTGGAAAGTGAGAGGATGCCTGAGGAGTGGAGAAGAAGTGTACTGGTGCCAATATTTAAGAATAAGGGGGATGTGCAGGACTGCAGTAACTACAGGAGAATAAAATTGATGTGCCACAGCATGAAGTTATGGGAAAGAGTAGTAGAAACTAGGTTAAGAAGTGAGGTGATGATTAGTGAGCAGCAGTATAGTTTCATGCCAAGAAAGAGCACCATAGATGCAATGTTTGCTCTGAGGATGTTGATGGAGAAGTTTAGCGAAGGCCAGAAGGAGTTGCATTGCATCTTTGTGGACCTGGACAAAGTATATGACAAGGTGCCTTGAGAGGAGCTGTGGTATTGTATGAGGAAGTCGGGAGTGGCAGAGAAGTATGTAAGAGTTGTACAGGATATGTATGAGGGAAGTGTGATAGTGGTGAGGTCTGTGGTAGGAGTGACGGATGCATTCAAGTTGGAGGTGGGATTACATGAAGGATCTGCTCTGAGCCCTTTCTTATTTGCAATGGTGATGGACAGGTTGACAGACGAGATTAGACAGGAGTCCCCATGGACTATGATGTTTTGCTGATGACTTTGTGATCTGTAGCAATAGTAGGGAGTAGGTTGAGGAGACCCTGGAGAGGTGGAGATATGCTGTAGAGAGGAAAGTAATGAAGGTCAGAAGGAACAAGACAGAATACATGTGTGTGAATGAGATGGAGGTCAGTGGAATGGTGAGGATGCAGGGAGTAGAGTTGGCGAAGGTGGATGAGTTTAAATACTTAGGATCAACAGTACAGAGTAATGGGGATTGTGAAAGAGAGGTGAAGAAAAGAGTGCTGGCAGGGTGGAATGGGTGGAGAAGAATGACAGGAGTAATTTGTGACAGACGGGTATCAGCAAGAGTAAAAGGAAAGGTCTACAGGATGGTAGTGAGACCGGCTATGTTATATGGGTTGGAGACGGTGGCACTGACCAGAAAGCAGGACACAGAGCTGGAGGTGGCAGAGTTAAAGATGCTAAGATTTGCACTGGGTGTGACAAGGATGGATAGGATTAGACATCAGAGGCTCAGCTCAAGTTAGACAGTTGGGAAACAAAGTCAGAGAGTCAAGATTGTGTTGGTTTGGACATGTGCAGAGGAGAGATGCTGGGTATATATATGGATTCCAGCTAGACACGACACTACCTTGAAGATGAACTGCTATGGTTGTATGCTGGAGTTTATTTTTTTCTTTTTTACTCTACCTCATGAATATAGGGAGTACTGTAGAGGCAAAAAGCATGATAAATCAATAGAGCTAAGCATTCCTATGACATGCTGTGGTCATAGTGGTGGGTTTATTTCATAAGCCAATTTGACTATACTTTGAGTAAAAGTGGAGTTAATGTGTTGATTTTCCTAATAAAATACTTCACACTCTGTATTGTTTTCTTTTTCACAAAAAAGTCTTCATTGATCAAAAACATCCTGACTGCTTGTGACCGATTTGTTGGGACAGAACTCAGGCCAAGAATTCTGGAAATGGACGAGGATGAAGGAACACACACAATTGGAAAATTAGACAAAAGTGGAGACGATGAAGATATTGAAGAAGTCATGTCCTCCTTGTTATTTACTTTTGACCGCATGAAGGATATGATCTTATATCTTGATGAGATATAGGGTAAAAAAAGTTCCCATCAGTTGCTGCTGTTCTACCAATTAGATTGTTATGTTTTGTTGTAATTTTGTCAACCTTTAAAATTTCCACTGTAAAGAAAAGTGGGTATGGTTCAGTAGTTCCTTGTCTACTCAAAAGACCCATATAGCGGATGGAGGACATGGATGGATGTCCTGACTGGGATTTTGTGCTTTATTTCTTTCTTTCTTTATTTCATATTTAACCTGAAACTTGTATGTGTGTGGTTGTGTTCAGGGTTTGGGTGCTAAAATGCCCCCCACATGTGGTAGTTAAAACAATGAGCTTTGTGCTTTGATACATCACTTTAACTTTCAAGACATAGACTGTTGGCTTGCAAATTCAAGATGGGAGTCTAATTAAAAGCAAAAATTAGTTGGGACAAAAATCTACAACCCCTGGGACTGATATGAGAACCACTGTATCAAACAATGCCATGTTACAAATCAGGATTATTAATATATACTATATGTGTTTGGGTGTGTTTGTGCATATATACAGTACAGGCCAAAAGTTTGGACACACCTCCTCATTCAATGTGTTTTCTTTATTTTCATGACTGAAGGCATCAAAACTATGAATGAACACATGTGGAGTTATGTACTTAACAAAAAAAGGTGAAATAACTGAAAACATGTTTTATATTCTAGTTTCTTCAAAATAGCCACCCTTTGCTCTGATTACTGCTTTGCACACTCTTGGCATTCTCTCGATGAGCTTCAACAGGTAGTCACCTGAAATGGTTTTCACTTCGCAGGTGTGCCTTATCAGAGTTATTTAGTGGAATTTCTTGCTTTATCAATGGGGTTGGGACCAGCAGTTGTGTTGTGCAGAAGTCAGGTTAGTTGGACGATCATTTATTTTTCAACAGGACAATGACCCCAAACACACCTCCAGGCTGTGTAAGGGCTATTTGACCAAGAAGGAGAGTGATGGAGTGCTGTAAATGGTCATGAAAATAAAGAAAACACATTGAATGAGGAGGTGTGTCCAAACTTTTGGCCTGTACTGTATGCGTGTGTATGTAGGTATATATGAGAGAAAGGGAATATATGTGTGTTTCATGATTTACATCTTTTGTAATGTTTAAAATGTGCTTATCTGTTTTTTCATCCTTTTCATGTCCATAACAGTCTGTGTGTTGTATGTGATAACTCATTTTATAACTAACTACACTCACTCAGACTTCTTTAACTTAGTACATAACTTTGCTCCCCTTCACCATCTACATGATGTGTACTGGTACGGTAGTTAAGTCTTATACTCCATATCATCTTGGCACATCTGAATAATGTAAAAACTGTTCTTATAGAGGTATGTTTATAGACAATAGCTTAGCATTCAACACTGTTGTGCCAACAGAACTGGATTTTGGACTTCATAGCAAACAGACCTCGTCTTTGCAGATTGCCAGCATCATATCCACTATACTCACCCGCTACCCAGGCACACTATGGGGAAGTGTGCTAATCCCCTAGTGTGACTGTGTGTCTGGAAACCACACCAGCTCCATCATTAAAAATGCTACTGACATCACCGTCATAGGCCTGGCCACCAACAATGATGAAATGGCTTGCAGACAAGAGGTCTATCTGCTTGACTCAGCAGTCCCAGGACAATCTGACCTTTCATGCCCAAAAATTAAGGAGCAGGTCATAGACTTCAGAGAACGGATTAAGCTGTGGTTTGTTTTTGAGGGGTGCTGTGGAAATAGTGAGCTTGTTTAAACTTTGTACAGTAACAATCATTGATGAATTGAGGAGAGAACAGCACGTTTTGTTTTTTGCCAAGTTCACCAATGCCTTCCTAAAATGTCTCACAGGTGCTGTCTGGAGTCCATCTTCAGTGGCTGTATCACATCCTGGTAGGGCACACATGCTTGGGTCACTGCAGAGAGTTTTGAAAGCCACAAAATATTACTGGCACCCAGTTGCCTTTTGTGCAGGATATCTAGAAGACATTCTGCTAAAATTATTACACACTCAGCCATTCTGCACAGCTGTTTTTCTTGCTCCTGCCTTCTGGCAAATAGTAAAGAACCAGTGGCCTTCAGTATGGCTTCAGAGAAAGTGTTTTAGTTGTGAAGTTACTGAACAGCCAATCGTAATAACAAACATTGTAAGAAAAATACTATGTATAAATATTTCAAATATAACTGAATATACTGTATATCTATACTGTATATTGTATTCTATGTACTGTATATTTTTTGTGTTTTATTATATTATCACTGTTCTGGATAGACATTTAAGTAACAATATAATCCTACTGTATGCACAAGACAATAAATACTGTATGTTTAATGATGAGATCACCTCTGGATGATTCCCTGCTGAATGCACACAGTAACCAACCCACTATTTATTATTATTATTATTATTAGTAGTAATAGTATTTGATATTTATCAAAGATAAAAAGACGACAACTCAAAGACAGTTTGTTTTTATGTTGATCTAAGTGGGGTCTTTGCGGTCTACTTAAATGTTGCACAAAAAAGGTTTAAGAACAATCACGATTGTCTCAAACGCAAAGGTTATTCAAAAATGTAAAATTTCTTGGCTGTCACATACCGTTCAATTGATATGGAAATGACTTACAGTATTTCACACAAACAGTTTTTAGTAATGAAAACGTTAATGGATAAAATCAATAAATAAATGACTGACTGTTTCCTAAAAAGTTTCCCTGACGATTTTAAAGCCAATTTTATATGTAGCACTATTTTTTCAAACCTTTTAAAAATTAATTAAGCTTAATATTGTTTCAAATGTTTATAATTTGCTAGTGGAAATATGAAATACATTTATAGATTGAAAATCTCTAGGTATGAGTTTCATGAGGTACATTCTGTTTGAAACACTAAATGATAATAAGATTTGTTACTTTTACTATAATGTAACGGTTCCGGAGAAAACGTAATGAACAACCATTCAAAATAGTAAAAAAAAAAAAAAAAACTATATCGGCAAAGTGCTTAGAATGATTGGATAGCTTAAGTGTGAGACTGGAAGTCATTTATATTTGTCCAAATAGAAACTGTTGTAATTTGTACAACTGCAGCATACTGTGCAACGAGCGTGTCAATACTGTCTCGCAGAGGGCATGACGTGAGTGATGTTGGGAAAGGGTGTTACGATAATCGCGTCATTACATGGAGTGCGCTGTGAAGGGCGTTCCGTGTCTAACGTCAGAGATATTGCAGTCTGCAGCTTCACTCTGTTGATTAGAAAGATATGATGTGAACCATTGAAGGGCTAAGCCAGAGATCCCTACAGCAGAGAGACGTGATAGGAGGATTTCATGCTTAACAGTGTCAAATGCTGCACTTAAGCCAAGAAGAAGGAGAATAAGTGAACTGCAATAAGCAGACCGGAGAAGATCATTAACTACATGACGAATAGCTGTCTCAGTGCTGTGCTGTGTGCGAAAGCTAGACAGACAATGCTCATAGAGTGTATTGTATAGAAGAAAAGCATGGAGTTCTGTAGCAACAATGCGTTCTATCACCTTAGCCAAAAAAAGGAGATAAGAGATAAGCCAGTAACTGGAGAGAGAAGAAGAACCCAGGTCAGGTTTTTAAGGATTGGGGTAACTGCCGCAGTTTTGAGGGCAGTAGGGACAGAACCTGAAATGAAACATGCATTTATCAATGCGGCAACAGGAATATTAATAATGGATGAGCATGTCTTAAGCAGAGAAGTGGGAGCAGGATTAAGCAGACAGGAGGAGGAATTAGACTTATTAATAAGTACAGAGATGGCGAGAGAGTCAACAGGAGAGATTGATGTCTTGATGATGGAGATGGCACATCGGAATGATTGAGTGATTGAGGTGTGGAGGGGAAACTGTGATAGATTTGATCAATTTTGGTATCAAAGAAATGTAAGAAAGCCTGACACTGTTCAGCTGTAATGGGGCATGCTAGAGGAGGGCACTGGAGGAGTTTATTAACAGTCCTAAAAAGAGTTCTAGGCCTAGTCTTAGCACAATTTATGAGAGAGGAATAATAGTTGGAGCGAGCTGAGTTAAAGACATTCCTATATTTAAGTATGTGCTCAGTGTAAAGCTGTGAGTGAACTATGAGGCCTGTTTTACTTATAATGCCACTCAATGGGCCAGCTAGTGGCTTTCATAGCTCTGAGCTCATGGGTGTACCAGGGACAGTAGCGGGTGGCTGGAACCTGCCTAATTCTTAAGTGAGCAAAGTTATCTAGCAGTTGGGAAACACAGTTGTTATAAAGGAGAAGAAAGACTATGCAGGACAAACAGAGACAAAGACTGAAAGGAAGCACCAAACAAATTGGAATTAACAGACCTAATGTTGCAATAAGAGACTTTTTTTCTCAACAGAAGTAGTGGTAATAATGCTAAAGTTACATTTGGTAAGCTTATGATCAGAAATACCAGAGAATGAACCTGAGACAGAGACATTATTCAGGCCATTTGAACAAAGCAAATCAAGAATATAACCATGAGTATGAGTGGGGAAATCAACATGCTGTATCAAGTCAAAACAGGCCAGAGTTGAGATTAACTCAGCTGCGAAACAGCAGTTGATACAACATGAATATTAAAGTCACCTAGTACAATTACAGTAGGGCAAAGAAATGAGATTACAGTGAGAAGTTCATTAAATTCAGACAGAAAGTTCACCACAGATTTGGGAGGGTGATAAACTAAAAACAGCAACAACAGTTAAGATAGATCTATAAACCACAGCCAGGCCAGCCCCTTTTCTTGTTAACGTGGGTTTAGATATGTGGCTGTAGTCAGGAGGAGACAGCAAGTTTAAATGTAAATAGTCACCAGGTTGTTGCCAAGTTTCTGTAAGAATAAAAGAACACTACCTTCTGGGAGATGAGGTTGTCAATCAGCGAGTTCTATTTACTGTAGTGATAGAGTGAGCATTCAGTAGGGTGAGCCTAAAGTTGGAACAGCTGGGAGATTAAGGCGCAGACACTTTCTGAACAGGACAATGATGATCCATGTTTATTCAATGGACGGCCCTAGCATTATGCCAATGAACACGGTGAGATGTCCACATAGTTGAAATTGACGTGTCTGAGCCATAGATCCGCGAGAGGTCTCTTTTAGACCAGTGAATATAGCAAGGATGCTGTGTAATTCCAAGCGACTGGCAAAAACTATAAGTCAGGTAGACCAATCGTGGATGACATTCAAGATGTTTAAGTTCAGATGGAGAATATATGAGCTGCATTGCCAAAAACGTAGAAATGACAACACACAGCACAACTCCAAACCAGAGACAGAATGGGCTATGATAATCCAGACACCGGTGGACACCCCCAAGAGCGAACACAATGCAACACAATGGCGTCTGGATATGTTGCCCCCCACATTTCACTCCCCACACATTTCGCCTCCAACACATTTCGCCCCCAGTAATTTTTTCCACCCAACACACATTTCGCCACTACTATATTTTTCCACGGTATTTATGTACATATCTATAATTGCAATTAAAAATTTAATAAACCGTACCAACATTAAAAATAAAAAAAGTTCACTCAGGTAGTGTTCTTATACAACTCACTATTTTCAGTGGAACACGTTGATCTGTATGTGTGATTGCCTCCATAAAAGGTGAGTATTGTACTTAAGACTTAATCCGTGTTATGTGATATAGTATTGTATGATTATACTGGATTTCGCACTTTTTTTGCTAGCACCACGGCCATTTCAAGACATGCGTTTATGGTTTTGGCCACCTGATTATCAGTGGTGCGTGGCCGTGTTGAATAACTACCAACACCTCGCAGACAGAGCAATATCAAAACTGTTGTGTCACCACTCACTGCATCATGTATTACATTCTCATTGAAAGTGTTATTTTTGCATTGTGACTAAACCTAAAATCAACTTTATAAAATTTCACTATGGCAGAAAGAATTTCGTCAATTAGAGGTAAAAGAAAATTGATGATGATAACCACATTTACGTATACAACTTTGAGTTCTAATCAATAATTTTATAAACGGAAATTATTTTTTGTGAACATTAAAATTACAAAGCTGTTAATTTAGTACATAATTGTATTTCACGTACTGCGGTGGGCTGGCGCCCTGCCCAGGGTTTGTTTCCTGCCTTGCGCCCTGTGTTGACTGGGATTGGCTCCAGCGGATCCCCATGTCCCTGTAGTTAGGATATAGCGGGTTGGATAATGGATGGAGGATAGATGTATTTCACGTTAATTTTTTTGCAATGGCATGTGATATTAATTTTTGTAAAATCGTTTGGATTCGTTTAATCGAAATAAAAATGTATATGTTTACAGAGTGTTTCATTTAAGTGATGCACTATTGTTAACTTTTTTTATCATTTTGCCACAAAAATGCTTAAATTAGGAAAGTCAGTTTTGAACGCTAAGAACGATTATTCACTTTATTTTTTCTAGAAACTTCCAACACTCAAAACGTCTGGTTGTGGGTATTAGAAGTTACTGGGGTGGGGGAGAAATATCATAGAGGTGAAATGTAGTGGGGGCAAAACGTGTTGGGGGTGAAATGTGCTGAGGCGAAATGTGAGGGGCGAAATGTTGGGGGCAAAATGTGAGAGGCGAAATTTCCATAAACCCCCAACACAACACCATGCTAACTCCAGCCACACACATTAGCCAAGTCAAATCTCACTGCATAACCAGCTAGAAAAGGAAAAGAACAGCAGGCAGGCTGCACATTCACAGTTTAGACTGGCAACTGCAAATGAAGCAAGAGTAGATTCATACTCACCGCGATTGGGTTTGGGCTTGCGCATGACTGAAGCAGGTGTGATCTAGGCAATCGCCAATGGCATTCATATAGCAAGTTAAATTCAAAAAGAGCAGTCAAATCAGAAGGTCAAGGTGAAAAAGTCCAGTGGGACAAAATAAAACAAATCAAAAACGACACTGGTGAGAAGCGGCAGCCAAACACGCATAGCGTACTCTAAAGCAGAAGAGCTCTTGTGAACATTGATGTAATATCATGAAAGGTACAAATGTTTTGACTGGCCAAATATTCCACTCCAGCTCCAATTTCATTGCTAGTATCAGATGTAGTATCTGATTCTGTAGGGCGAAATGTGATGGTTATGGATATATATATATTTTTTTATTCTTTCAATGTGGATGAGAGAGACTTTATCCAAAATGTATTTGATTCCATTCCTAATGTGAACACTCAAAATTATAATGGCCAGAGGAGCAATAATATCTAACACTGCAGAAACAAATACACAGTTTGTATGTAATCATAGCTTATCAGACCCTTGGAGACTTCTAAATCCAAACTCGAGAATATATTCCTTCTTCTCACCAGTACATCATTGTTACTCAAGAACTGAGTATTTTTTATCAATAAAAAATGTTATGCTCTTGGTCAAATCTTGCAAGTATGCTGCTATTGTTATCACTGATTACACCACTCTGATCATGGAGCTCAAATCACTATGCCCCACATACTCTTAACTCTCTGTTATTAGCTGACGAGATCTGTACAGAATTTATATGCAAGCATATTGATTTTGTTTAGAGACCAATACATCCTTGGAGGTCTCTGCAAAAATATTCTGGGAAACTCTGAAAGCATTTTTAAGAGGACAGATCTTTTCTTATCTCTCCCACAAAATAAATTGGAAAACAAGAATGCATCAGAGTTAATCAATGAAATTACCAGAACAAATCGAGAACACACCAGGTTCCCAAATGAGACACTTTACAGTTAAAGACAGGCTTTGCAATCAGAACTCAGTCTGTTGACAACAAAAGAAACCAAAGAACTAATTTTTAAATCACAACATCACTACCATGAACACAGAGAGAAGGCTAATAAGATCTTAGTTCAACAAATCCACAAGCAGGAAGTTTGCAATATAATACCAGCAATTACCAACACAGGTAGAGACAAAATCGTTGATCATAAAAATATAATGCACACATTTAGAGACTACTATAAGTCCTTATATTCTACTCAGTTTAAACAAGACAAGACACAATCTAATGCGTTTTTCAACGCATTACAGATACCACACATTGATACTCTCAGTGAAGAGGAATTGGATAAACCTCTGACACTCCAGAATTACTAGATGCTATAAACTCACTTCAGAGTGGGAAAGCAGCAGGCTCTGATGGCTACCCAGCCAAATTTAATAAAAAAACTTCAATTAAGTTTGCTCCCCTTTTATTAGAAACATTTATTGAATAATAAAAGTGGGTTAAGACGCCATCTGCGAGATGAGTATGTGGGGCATAATAATTTTAGCTGCAAGATCAAAGGGCGTGGTCGGAAATACTGTAACAATAGCATCATACTTACAAGATTTAACTGTAGGCAAGAAATTGTTATCTACACCGAAATAATCAATTCTTGAGTAGCAATGATGCACTGGTGAGTAGAAGGAATATGCTCTTTAGTTTGGGTTTAGAAATCTCCAAGGGTCTGATAAGTTGTGATCAGTTACAAACTGTGAAATTGTCTTTGCAGTGTTAGATGTCATCGTCCCTGTGACAGGAGACCTATCTATGTCTGGAGTTAAAACATAGTCCCCAGCCATTATAATTTTATGAGTGTTCACATTTGGAATGAATGCAAATACATTTTGGATGAAGTCCCTATCATCAACATATTTTTCGAAATCAGTTTACAGTTAAATAAATTACCTATGACAATCACATATCTCCCTTCAGGATCAGATACTACATCTGATACTACAAATTAGCCTGCTCTATGTATAAGAATTCCCACACCTCTAGTTTTCTTTGTAAAGCTGGAATGGAACATTTGGAAAATCCAGTCTTTGTGCAGCCAAAACTGATCCTTGTTTAATAAGTGGGTCTCCTGAAAAAAAAAAGGAATTTTAGCGTTTATCCTGTTAGGTGAAAGAATACTTTCTTTCTCTTTAATTCGTGATTCAGGCCTTTAACATTCCAGCTCACAAAGTTAACTGTCCCATCATGGAGACATTGCTTCTGAACTTTTGTTGTCATTTTGTAGTCTTAACTGAAAATAAGACAGCTTTGACCTTAATTTCCAATTTTCCCAGGAGTTATTGTCATGAAGCCTATTGCTACGTTGGCACTTAAAATTATAAGGATTCAAATGATAGATCAGAGATAGCTTGCTCTCTTTCTCTCCCCCAGTCCCCCTACACCCCCATTTTGCCTCCCCACATGAGGCTGGACTACACTTCACAAAGTCCCAGTCCTCTGACATACCTAGAGACAGAGCAGTCCAAAACAAAACATTAAAATCACTTAGAGATCTGTACATAGTTAATGTCTTGCATCATACTAACAATTACACTCCAAAGTTAGCTTCCCATCAACAAATGTTTTCCACCATTTCCAAATTAAAAACTTTTCTAAACAAATAAAGCCCAAATTCCCCCACCTCCCACCTATTTCTATTCAAGAAGAAATATTGATCAGTCTTGAGGACAGCATTTCTATAATATATAAAAACATTTTAAAGTCCTTTCAATGTACAGTACAGTGGGAAAAGGATCTCTTACTCAACATTTCAGAAAAGAAATGGAAGGCAGCCATACACAGAATTCACTCTCACTCCATAATGAACAGAGCATATAATTATTCAACTTAAAATCTGCGAAAGTGTATTTTCAGCAATGGAGATTACCAACTGCCAACAGCACAGTTCCCTTCACTGACAAGCACCTCACCGACTGTCTGCATGCTGCAAGAACTCAGTATCACCCTGACATAAAGAAACTGGCCAGCAAAATGCAAGCCCCGTCTTCACATTAGATAAGTTTACAGTATGTATTTTGTATTTTGTACTTTGTATATAGTATTATATTAAATGCACTATATAATAAAATGTTAATATATCTAAATTACACTAACATTTCAAATAACTGGAGGTGCTGTGCCACTATTAGGGCATAATTCACAATCACTGCAGTGTGGGAAGAGGCAGGGTGATGAGTTGAGAGGCAACATTTGTGTATACTGTATATTTAGTCACGTTCAATAAAGTTGAAGTCTTTTGCATGCATCAAGAAAACGTTGCCTGACATGTTTTCTTCCCTTACTGGACCCTGACACTCTTGGACTATTCCAGACTTATGCTTGACATGTCTGCAACTATGGTGGCACTACAATTGCCAGAGTTTTGAGAACAATAAGACGTGGCATGGTTTGCCCAAGTGGAGGCACAGTTCATATTGCGAGATATTATGGAAGATGACAGAAGGTACTATTACGTTGTAGTAGCTCTCAGCAGATCCACATCATCCTGGGTGGTGAGTCTGCTGACAACCTGCACTCTGCTTTGCAGAGCTATCTGTCTCCTGCAACCCTCATCAGTCCTGTTAGCAAGCCTATGGCTTGCACTGCTTTTACCCTTCCTGCCTCGATCCCAACAACTGACCTATGTTTTTACCATGTCTGATTTGGTAAGAAAGTGAAGAAATGCTGTCCACCTTGTAAGTTTATACCACCCGGGTCAGTAATCACTGTTTCATCATACCCTGCAGACCAGCTGCTCTCAATAACAGGTGCCCAGTCTGGACACAGTTTTCTGTGTGATACTGGTGTACAAGTCAGCATGCTACCTGCCTCACCTATTGATGTGGCTTCAGAGAGAGACAGGCACATTCTGGAGGCTGCTAATGACACTAGAATCCCCACCTAGGGAACGCAGCACACCACCTTATCTTTCAGTGAAAGACCACTGCCAGACATGGACTTCCTTTGTGCAAAAGGGTTGCTGGTTGATGTTAAGAACTGTCGCCTTGTGGATGCAAAGGACTTTGCTACTCTTCCCTGCACACTCAGCAGTGTTACTGCCTCTACTCTATACAATATGATGGTTGTGACTTGCGACTTCGCCCGCCTTCTCAAAGAATTCCCCCAGCATGGTGTGGAACACTACATTTCTACTACTGGTCCGCTGATACACAGTCACACTTGGCCCCTGAAAATATGGCTATTGCAAAGGCTGAGTTTGCTGAAATGGAATGGCTGGGAATTCTAGTCTGATCAAATAAAAATGGATGTTGACCCACCATATAGTGGCCAAAGCAGATGGTGTTTTTTTAAAGTAGTGTGGGGATTACTGTCGATTGAATGATCGCACAATCCTGGACTGCTACCCAATTCCACACATACAGGATTTCTCTTCATGGCTCTGTGGGAAAAGAATTTTTTCAAAGGTAGACCTCATCCGCAGCTCCCACCAAGTACCTGTACACCTGGTGAACATCCACAAAACAACAGTCATCACCCTCTTTGGATTGTTTGCGTACACCATTCAGCCTTACAAACACTGCGCAAACATTCCAGAGGTTGATGAACTCTGTCCTCATTGATTTTGAATTTCTTTTTGTCTACCTTGACAACATTTTGGTTGCCAGCTTCTCTAAGGATGAACACCACACACATCCCCAAGCCTGGTTTGAGTGCCTTAGCCTGCATGGGTTGATATCAATCCTGCTAAGTGCCTGTTTGGAGTACCTGTCATAGACTTCCTGGGACATCGCATTTAAAAGGATGGTGTAATTCCATTGCTTTCCAAAGTCTCTGCTGTCACTGATTTTCCACAACTCTGCACCATACTTGACCTCCAGGCATTCTTGGGCATGGTCACTTTCTACCATCGCTCCATTCCTCAGGCAGCCCTCACTATGCAACCTTTATATGAGGCATTACAGGGCCAGTCCGCAAAGTCCCCTGTCATGTGGGCCAAAGAACTGAACACCAGAGGCAGAAGTTGCCTGCAGTTGTCAGAGGTGCAGTTGGAAGGCAGTGTTGCCAAGCTCCTGCATGACACCAGCACAGGTTACCCCTGCCCAATTGTCCCCAGCAACTGGAGACGGGGCATTTTTGATACCATACTCTCACACTTAGAGGGGCTGGCATCCCAACATTTAATGGCAAGTATAGTTGTTTGGCAGGGTTTTAAAAAAGACATTCAAGGCTGGGCAGCAACTTTTTGTAGCATGCCAGAAGGCTAAAATACATTGCCATGTTAAAGCCCTACTGACCCAATTCTCAGTGCCTACTCGCCATTTTGACCATGTTCATGTGGACCTGGTTGGCCCCCTTCCTCCTTCTTATGGTTTTAAACCCTTCTCACTGTTGTTGATAGGACTACCGGGTTGCCTTAAGTTGTTCCTTTGATGTCCACAACTATGATAGAAGTAGCAAGGGCTTTTATTGGCACTTGAGTTGCACGATATGGCATATCCTCCCACATCACTTTCAAGCAAAGAACACATTTCACTTCACAGCTATAGGCTATCTACCATCCCCAAGCTAATGGCGTTTGTGAGCAATTTCACTGGTTGCAAGAGTCAGACCTCAAGGCCTCTCTTACCAGCGACAGCTGGGTTGACTGTCTGCTGTGGGCGCTGTTGGGGCTACATACAGCTCCGAAAGAGGACCTGCAAGTCTTGTCCACTGAACTGGTGCTTGGTCAGCCTCTCTGAGTGTCTGGGGATTTTATCCCTCAAGAGTTCTTTCCTCAGGACCACACCCTGACATTGCTCTTCACTCATGGACACAGCAGTTGAATGCCTGTACCTCCCCCCCAGAACAGCTTGCCTCACTTCTGATATCCGTGCCACATCCAATCTGCAAAGTTTGTGTTAACAGCTCTTTCCAAGTCCTAGAAGGCAGAGACAAGAAGTTTGTGTTTGACATCATGAAGTGGCACTAGATTAAATAAATATGTATCTTTATGTTTGTGCATTATTTAATTAGTAATTAGTAAAGCTGTAACTGCTTTTTACCTAAGAATTGATTACAACACACATTGATTTGAATTGAATTTTAAAAAGTTTTCTGGCTGTTACCATAGTAAATACCAGATCACATTTCCAGTTTCATAATTCATAACATATTTATGTGTTTAACTCCCCGGATGTAAAAAATTTTTATTTTTCTTTCTTCTGTATTCCCATGGCCAAATTGTGCCAAAATTTATAGTATAAATGTGGCTTTACAGAAGCAAAGTAAATATTAGAAATCGTCAAAATCAAAATTTAGAATCTTCTGTTTAAATTTTTTTTTCTTTGGCATCTATATGGCTGATTAAAAACTGAGGTGCGAAAGACACCTAGTGGAGTTGAACTGAGAATTTATTGTCATATGCACAATGAACAGCTAGTCACACTGTACAATGAAAATCTTAATAGCATATAACATTTTTAGGATGTGAAAGGAGAACCAGAATATATGCAAACTCTGTAATAAGAGTGAGCTGGTCAGCATGCACACCCAGTCTTCTGGAGCTGAGAGACATCCTTGCCATGCAAGGTACCACAATATCTCCCAATAGACATCATATTCAAATATTTATAACAAGGTCAAATGGAAAAAATGAAAATTTTAATTGCTAGACTGTACTATCAAAAAGGTAATGTGACATGTAAAAGTGAACTTTTTTATCAGTTTTATTCAATCAGTTATATTCCCCCGATCTGACCCTAACTAAGCATATAAATGTTTTACAAGTACCAAAAATTTACACCTGATCTGACACTGTTCATTTTCAAATAATATTGCATTAGTGTGACAATGTTTTCTGATTGGTACTATTCAGGTTATAAAATGATTTCTTCAAAATGTCACATATATTTGTCTCTTTCTTTTTTTCCCCAGTGCTGCATTGACATCGTGCACCAGAAGGGGTGAGCTTATTCAGTTCGAGCAGGAACACACAGGTAGCCAGTTGCTGTGTGCTATGACATGCTTGACTTGACGACGATCAATGCACATGTACTGTACAAGGCATGCACAGGTCCACTAAGAAAAGAAGAGTGTTCTTTGCTCACCTTTCAGAGGAACTTTGTTGTCGCTTCTTACAAGAAAAGGCGATGGAAAAAGAAAAGGAAGATGCAACATCAAGAAGCTTCTGTTCCAAGACCACCGCTTCCCCCAGGAAAGCAGACTTAGTCAGAGTCAGGAGCCCCTTCAATGTAATAGGAATGACAACATAGAGAGAAGTGTGAACATTGCAAAAGGTACACATGTCGTAAATGTAGGAAGGATGGTACTTCGGTGTGTGGGAACTGTTAACATTTGAATTTGATGATTGTATATAGCGTGGAACTGACCTCTCAGTACTATTCTTTCCTCTGCATGTCCTGGAGCACAAAAAAAATCACCACTATGCACCAAAATGTGAAGTTTGGGCAAGATCGGGGAAAAAAAAACATGGTCACTGATTACAACCACAAGAAGGCATGCGAATGAATATGAATATGAATAATATGAATAATGTTGCATCAGTGCCACAGTGTTTTCTGAAATGTACTATACAGGTCATAAAATGAATTATTCCAAATATCATGTATACCTAAGTCTCTGTTTTTTGTCAGTGCGGCTTTGACATTATGGACCATAAGGTGCATACTAATTCAGCGTGAGCAGGAACACTCAATAAAACTGAATAAAAAAAATTAAAGTGATGATGAGATATGAAAAAGACAGATTCACCAGCATTTGTATGTCAGCTTTTATCCCCCCAGATCAGAGAATTCCAAATTCCATTGTCTCAAAACACCACTCACATGTACAGTTATTCCCAGTTTCAGATAAAAACTAACAATGTCAGATCTGTATTGTATCGTGATTGTGACTGAGAGAATAAAAGTAAAAAAAAAACACTAACTTTTACAAGTACTCTAAATTTACATCGACTGTTATAGACGCAAATCAAATGTGTTTTTATTGTATAATATTAACAGTAAGAGCAGTTCACTACTCAAAATGGTAAATTTGCAGGGGAACTGGTGACTTATGGATTATAAGTCAGCAGTTCTTACCGCTGCTCCATGGAAGCTGTCGTAATAACCTTGCACCTTTTGTGAAAGTGCTTATTTGATATTTGGACTTCAGCCTTCATACTTTATACAGTTCATGTCTACATTTTGTCATTTATTACTAAAACATGAAAAATGTTTCTGTTTTAATGATGTGTTTGCATAGATTGTTGTAGACACGGAACATACATGAAATCATTTTCCCTATACAACTCTAGGTAGCTCACTCCCAGATAATCAAGGCTTGAACTGGGAGAACTTCTTGCCCCTTTTGCGGCGGTGGGGGCATGGTATAGCAGGCAGCTTGCTCCTTGTGCTTATCGACACATTTACAAAACAAAAGACGCTGACGGAGAGGTGCGAAGGGATTTAAGGTGGGCCAGGTTTAAGAGTTTTTTCGTAGGCTTTGGTAATTCTAGTGTTAAAGCTACAAGGATTTCTTTCCTGCAGCATTATATGATCTAACATTTATATGGAACAAATATAAAACAATATAAATATTTCACATATCAGCCTAACTTTTATAAAACTTGTTTATATAAAAGACAGTTGTGGTGTGTCGTATTACAGTGATTATTTTACTTGTTTCAAATGGACTAATGGATTTGTGTTATGCAGTCATGGCAAAAACCTAATACCTTATAAAAACTTCACAAGAGAAATTTGTGGAAAGATAGCTCAATAGTAGAGTGACAGTACAGGTAGTTATATCTCAAGCAGTGTATCCACTCGTAGTAATCACTTCACATCACTTGATTCAAAGATAACTGCGAGCTGAATGTGAATGAAGTCAAGACCCTAGAGAGACAGATTCATCAGCTCCTAGCTAGATAATCACATCTCAGGAAACAGAAAGCTTGCCTGCTAGAAGAAACTTCCTTTGTAGCTAAAATCGAATCTACAACATTATCTTTATGCTGAGCCGGTTGGATATTTGATTGTGCACCACCTGAACTTTCCATCACCTAAATACAAAACATGTGTGTCTTTCTTACCTAGTGCAAAAGTTCAAGATCTTAAAAAAAGTCTTTGAGAAGGAGAAGAACAGGTCTATTAGAATGATAGTACTACATGCCAGCATTAATGACATTCAATATCGACAATCAGAAGTTCTGAAGACAGATTTTACATCCCTTATTCAGGCCATGATACAGAGGTCCATGGCTGCAAAAGTTGTCATTTCTGGATTATTGTCCATGTTCAAAGGATTTGACAAAACTCAGAGCTGACTTCTGGCCTTAAACACCTGGATGAGATCCTTCTGCGAGGGTCAGAACGTTGACTTCATGTACAACTGGGCAATGTAATGTTTCTTGTTGATTTGTATCTGAATAGATTCGGCACAAATCTCTAAGGTAATACTGTACATCATTCATAACTGTGTTGATTTGGGCTTAATTTTAGCCATAAATCCTTGTTAGGATTTGATAACTTTGTATTGAGTTTACCTATATAAACGTGCACTGTAATAGCACTGTAATCTTAGTTTTGCTAAAAGGTCCAGACAAATCAGGATAAATGTGAATCAATGCAATGTGTTCTTTTGAGACCCTCAATATGACCGTACGTAGAGTTTTGACTAGTAAGACATTCCACATTAGAAAAATAGACTTCCTAAAACTGAGTAAAATGTGGCTTAGCAGTAATGATGCTGCAATGTTAATTGAAGCAATAATAATAATAATAATACATTTTATTTATATAGCACCTTTCCCATGAGCAAGGCGCTTGGTCTATAATTTTCTTCATAATGTTCATCAGTAAGAAATGTAAGAGAGGTGGAGGTTTAAGTATTTTCATGAGCTGTTTAAACTGTAAAGATACCAGTTTTGGTACTTTCAAATATCTTGCTGTAGTTATTCAAGGAGTATCACATATCTACTATCAATAATAAATTATAGCAGGTTTCTAATGGTATGAGTTTCAGTTTTTATGTAGATAACAACTGTGACCACAAAGCAAAGAGAATGTACAAATGTAAGGCATTTTTTATCTTAGCATATCAACCAGCCTACTCTTAAGGAAAGACAAATGCTTGATTTAGTAATTTGAAGAGGATTGAAAAATGTCATGAGGCAGGTCTTAGATTTTGGTATATTCAACTATTTCTGCTTTTCATTTGATGTAGAAACACTGGTGACTAAAACTAAAGAGCAGCATATTGTTAGAAATCATTATATTGATCTCAAAGCAGCTGTTAAGTTTTCTAATATCCTGAATAATCAGTAAATAAAAAATAATCACATTATTTGTGGTGCTTTTTAGTTCTTGTCCTAATACAGCCAACAATGTACCCAGTAAGGTGGAATATTGGAATATTATTATATTATTAGACTTTATAACCCCTGAAAAAATTGTTAAGGAATCTTCCACTACTCATAGTGACTAAACTTAAAAAAGACTGTCGGGAGGCTGGGTGTAAATGGAGGAAAACTATATTAACAGTCCATTATTAAGTACTGAAGGCTTATAAAGCTAAATAAAATACAGCAATCTATCTCAAGACGTTGTCCTATTTTTCCAAAATTATAAATGATAATGTGGGAAATCAAAAAATATTATTTTGAACTATTAAACATATTCTAAACCCAGCTCAATCAGTTCAAGTGAATTATGTAAAACATTTTACTGCATTTGTTAAACATAAAATAAATAATTTTAAATATAATATAATACATTCCTTAAAAGTCAACCCAGTAAAAACTTTAGCATGCTTATTTCAGAGAATTAAATTACTTCACTAAAATAAGTTTATACTGTATGGTCTTACCATAGACCACAGAATTCTCATTAATCACCTTAACCAATAGGTGAGCATCTCTGCTAGTGCCAATTTTATTTCATATTATTTACCAGGTAGAAAATTCTTTGTTTGTGGAAGTTATAGTTCAGGGATCCACAATATTGTATATGGGATATAGGGGCTATTCCGCGCCCAATGATATTTTCAATGTACTTTCTCCCATTAGATCAGATTATCATGAAAAATGAGGTGAAATACTACAGTTATGTAGATGACACACAGCTTTATTTATCTATAGCACCTGATGACCTTAGATCCTCAAAACCTAGCTTGCTTTTTATTCTAAGAGCTTAGCACAAAAGAATTGGTGAGTCAGCCTTTTGTAGTTTTACACAAAAAATTAAGAATACAAAGTTGCAGAATAGTACAATTATAAAGGAGACGTGCAAATGATTATGTACAAGTGAAAGTGTGAGTGTACAATGTGTATGCACATTCACACACATGTACAGTGTATCCGGAAAGTATTCACAGCGCATCACTTTTTCCACATTTTGTTATGTTACAGCCTTATTCCAAAATGGATTAAATTCATTTTTTTCCTCAGAATTCTACACACAACACCCCATAATGACAACGTGAAAAAAGTTTACTTGAGGTTTTTGCAAATTTATTAAAAATAAAAAAACTGAGAAATCACATTTACATAAGTATTCACAGCCTTTGCTTATTACTTTGTCGATGCACCTTTGGCAGCAATTACAGCCTCAAGTCTTTTTGAATATAATGCCACAAGCTTGGCACACCTATCCTTGGCCAGTTTCGCCCATTCCTCTTTGCAGCACCTCTCAAGCTCCATCAGGTTGGATGGGAAGCGTCGGTGCACAGCCATTTTAAGATCTCTCCAGAGATGTTCAATTGGATTCAAGTCTGGGCTCTGGCTGGGCCACTCAAGGAGATTCACAGAGTTGTCCTGAAGCCACTCCTTTGATATCTTGGCTGTGTGCTTAGGGTCGTTGTCCTGCTGAAAGATGAACCGTCACCCCAGTCTGAGGTCAAGAGTGCTCTGGAGCAGGTTTTCATCCAGGATGTCTCTGTACATTGCTGCAGTCATCTTTCCCTTTATCCTGACTAGTCTCCCAGTTCCTGCCACTGAAAAACATCCCCACAGCATGATGCTGCCACCACCATGCTTCACTGTAGGGATGGTATTATCCTGGTGATGAGTGGTGCCTGGTTTCCTCCAAACGTGACGCCTGGCATTCACAGCAAAGAGTTGAATCTTTGTCTCATCATACCAGAGAATTTTGTTTCTCATGGTCTGAGAGTCGTTCAGGTGCCTTTTGGCAAACTCCAGGCGGGCTGCCATGTACCTTTCACTAAGGAGTGGCTTCTGTCTGGCCACTCTACCATACAGGCCTGATTGGTGGATTGCTGCAGAGATGGTTGTCCTTCTGGAAGGTTCTCCTCTCTCCACAGAGGACCTGTGGAACTCTGACAGAGTGACCATCGGGTTCTTGGTCACCACGTCCCTGACTAAGGCCCCCGATCGCTCAGTTTAGATGGCCGGCCAGCTCTAGGAATAGTCCTGGTGGTTTCGAACTTCTTCTACTTAAGGGTGATGGAGGCCACTGTGCTCATTGGGACCTTCAAAGCAGCAGAATTTTTTTTGTAACCTTCCCCAGATTTGTGCCTCGAGACAATCCTGTCTCAGAGGTCTACAGACAATTCCTTTGACTTCATGCTTGGTTTGTACTCTGACATGAACTGTCAACTGTGGGACCTTATATAGACAGATGTGTGCCTTTCAAAATAATGTCCAATCAACTCAATTTACCACAGGTGGACTCCAATTAAGCTGCAGAAACATCTTAAGGATGATCAGGGGAAACAGGATGCACCTGAGCTCAATTTTCAACTTCATGGCATAGGCTGTGAATACTTATGTACATGTGCTTTCTCAATTTTTTTATTTTTAAAAAATTTGCAAAAATCTCAAGTAAACTTTTTTATATTGTCATTATGGGGTGTGGTGTGTAGAATTCTGAGGAAAAAAATGAATTTAATCCATTTTGGAATAAGGCTGTAACATAACAAAATGTGGAAAAAGTGATGCACTGTGAATACTTTCCGGATGCACTGTACATGTGCATACAATGTAAACACAGACACCTTCATACAGTATATGACAGAACATATGAAAATACAAAGAAGACAGGATAAATTAATGGTTTGAGAGGGCTATGGCTCTGGGAAAGAAACTATTGAGGTGTCATTTAGTTTTAAATGACCTGAAGCATTTACCAGAGGGGAGTTTTTGGAATAAGTGATGAGCTGGGTGAGATGAGTCCGTGGTAATCCTTTTGACATGGTATAGACATGAGATGTATACGGATTTGCCACAGATGGAAGAGCACAGCCAATTATTTTCTTAGCAGACCTCACAATATGCTGTAATTTAGATTTGGAGTGTGCCATTTCTGAACAAAACCAGACAACAACAGAGAATGTGATTAAACTTTCAATTATGGATTTTTAAAGTTGAACTAGAATTTACTGGGAAATATTTAATTTCTTTAGTTGGCATTTGAAGTACAATCGCTGCTGTGCCTTTTTTAGTGATGGAAGTGGTGTTAATGTCCCAGCTGAGAGTGTTTGTGATAGTTGTGTTAAAAAATGTGAGGGAGTCCACCATATTGAGTACAGAATCATTTATTTCTAATAGGAGAGGTTATAACTGCTGTTTGCGGAAGTCAATGACCATTTCCACTCTCTTGGTGGTATTGAGCACTACGTTGTTGGAAGCACACCAAGACAAAAGATGAGACACCTCTTTTTTATAAGGTGTTTTGTTGCCATTATTAATTAGACCAATAATGATGGTGTCATCAGTGAACTGAATGATTTTGACTGAAGGATCAGTGGACCTACAGTCATTGGTATAAAGGGAATAAAGTTAGAGGGGAAAGTACACAGCCTTGAGGGGCACCTGTACTAATATAGAGAAAGTCTGAAAGGTGGGAGCCCATACAAATGTATTGTTTCCGGTTTATCAGAAAACTGTAAATCCATTTACAGATGGAAGGATTCAAATTAGTCTGTAGAAGTTTAATTAATAACAGCTCAGGGACAATGATATTAAAAGCTGAACTGAGGTCAACAAGCAGTATTTTGGCTCAAGTTCCTTTTTAATCCAGATGCTCCAGCACAAAGTGAAAGCCCGTGTTGGTGGCATCACCCAAAGATCTATTTGCTCAATATGCAAACGGAAAAGGGTCAAGATCAGTAGAAGTAACAGACTTCAGATGGGTTAAAATAAACCAATCAAATATTTTCATTAAAAATGATTTGGAGAAATAGGTCTGTAATTATTGAGGCAGCTTATTTTATCACTTTTGAGAACAGGAACAACAATAGAAGATTTAAAGCAATCTGGTACAGTGCACTGTGCAAGAGGCTGATTAAAGATGTCTGTGAAGAGAGGAGTGAACTGCCTGGCACAGTGTTTGATTGCTGCAGGTGAGACAGAGTCAGGACCAGCTGACTTTTTGATGATCAGTGTTGCAAGCAGCTTGCAGACATCATATTCCATGATGAAAAAGGAAGAATAGAGGAGGTGCTATTGTGAAGAAGTAGTTGTTGGATGTTGTTCAAATCTGCCATAAAACTTGTTTGTCTGGGAGGAATGAATCTGAGTGAGCATTAGAAGATATCTTTCTGTTATTAATAACAGACTGAAGGTTTCTCTGTACAGAGGAGCTTTTGTTTGCAGAAAACCGAAGCTCCAATTTATTTTGTGTTTCCATTTAGCATACAGTATCTGATTGTATTGTTTAGCCTATATACATGTACTAGTGAGTTACATTACTCAGTATCCAGAGGCCATTCCACTGTATCTGGTTAATTTCAAAACCATCAGCCAGCAGTTATTAGGAGTGTTTGTGTGAGTTGGTGTCACTAAAGAAATCCTCATGAATCAGGGAACACCTTTAGTGTCCAATTTTTTTAAAGAGCTTGGTGCCCTACTTCGCATGAAACACATAAAAATATCTGTGTATTATCCACAGATGGACAGTTTGATTGAAAGGTTCAATCAAATACTAAAACAGATGGTAAAAAATAGTACACAGAAACAGGCAGAATAAGGATTGGCTTATTATGCTGGTTCTTTTTGCATATCAAGAGCAGCCACAATCTTCCACAGGCTTTTCCCTATTGAAGCCATTGTACAGGCGGCAGCCAGGGAATATTCTGGACTTGGGAAGTACAACATTATCAGAATGTTAGGATATTGGAATATATTGCACAAGCATTTTAAGTGCATCCAGCCCCTTGTCCAATATCACTTAGGGATGTTTAAAGAATGTAACAGATTTGTGGATTATGTGGTAAAAAAACCTCATCACAGACTTCCCGAGCAAGTTTATTGTGAATTTAATTTAACTCTGGAATAAAGGAGTGGAGATCAGTCCTACCAGGGAATTACACTTGCACTCTTTTCAGAAACTCTCGCTTTTTGGGAAAAGCTGACATCTAACCAAAGAATTCAACTGTATGAAACTGGAGCATGTAAATTGTGCTGCCAATGCCAAACCATTATAGACCAGCCTGATTATGTACCACATCATCACTGGACCAGGAGTCATTGTGAGAAAGCATCCCTATCAGATACCTGAAGCAAAATGAAACAAGGTGGAGCAGGAAGTTTGGAAAATGTTGGGTGTTATAGAAGACAGTAGTAGCCACTAGTCAAGTCACATTGTACTTGTAACCAAGCCTGACAGTAGAGGCTATTCTGCAATGACTTCTACCGACTCAAACAGGTCACTCTTTTTGACACCTATCCAATGCCCGGGTTGACGATGTATTTGAAAGACTTGCCTAGGATATTCCTCAAAACACTGGACATGACAAAGGGGTGTTGGAAAATCCCACTAGCCCCTGAAGCTAAAGAAAAAAAATGAGCACTCCTAGTGGCAACTGGCAGTACTGTACTGTGTCCTATCCTTTGGGCTACACAATGCACCAGCAACCTACCGACATCTGGTGGATAGACTACTCTTGCTCTATTAAGCCTTTAGTTCTGCCTATCTTAAAAACAATGTTTTCTTTTTCAGCACCTGAGAAGAATATCTGCAGTATGTTGCGACTATGCTCCACATATTTCTAGGAGTAAGTCTACACATCAGCCTAAAGAAATATTATTTTTGCCTAAGGGAAGCTAAATAATCGGGTGGGACAAGGTTTGGTCAAGCCTCAGTGGACCAAAGTCACTGCCATTCTGAGTTGGCCCCAGACAGAAAATCAAGTGACAAGTGCAAGACTCCTTAGGTTGAGCTGGGTATAATCAAAGGTTTGTCCCTAATATCTCTCACTAGGCTGTGCCTTTTACAGACTTAACTTGTAAGATATCCCCTTTTCAAATGGTTTGGTATCCTGATGCGGAGGCTGCATTCCATGACCTGAAGTGGCCCTTAGAATGGAGTAGCACAATCAGG
>JANRMT010062806.1:650681-709988 GCA_026402145.1 Polypterus bichir lapradei
CAAGTTTCTTTCAACAACACACAATTCTTGAGCTGTCCTTGGGCTGTACATTTTTAAGGACCTGGGGTCTCATGTATAACGCTGTGCGTAGAATTCTCACTATAACATGGCGTAAGCACAAAAGCCGAAATGTGCTTACGCACAGAAAAACCCCAACTTCCACGTTTTCTGCTACATAAATCCCGGTCAGCGTGAAAAGTAACGCTCGTGCATGCGCTTTATGTAACGCCCCAACTCCTCCCAGAATTACGCCTCTTTGAATATGCAAATCAATATAAATCGCCCTTAAGCTCAGCCTTCTGTGAAAAGACAAAGGGAAAAGCACGGAGGAAAATATAAGAATTTCAGCGAATACCAAAACCGTGGTATAATCAACAAAAGGAAGTTGATCGAGTGACATAGCGTGTTGGAGAAACTTGAAAGCTCACGTTCACAAAGTCGCACAGTGCCGGAAATAAAAAAGAAGTCACATATCAAAGTCGCCGTGAAAAGGCGAGTTGTAGCCCACTGTCTGAGTGTCATATGAAAGCTTATTAGGGTACAGAGAAAAAAAAGGCACACAGTGGGGAAAAAGCACGAAATGTCAACTTCAATCTCGAAATTTCCACTTTAATCATGTAGTTTATTTTGTCATTAAAGTAGATCATAAACTTCATCTTAAAATCATTTAATTAACCAGTTTCTCAAATCACATCGTAATTAAAGTAGCACGTTAAATGCTTTGTTTTGTATGTGATCTTCTATGTGCTCTATGTGTGTGAATCACTACTTGCTTCTTAAACCGGCTCTCTTCCTCCGACTGGACGCAGAATCCATTACATTTGTAATATTACAGCTCTCTGAATAACTAAAATACTGAGATGTATACGTGACATCATTTTCATGATGATAGGAGTTAAAGCACGTTATTAAACATGGGTTTCATGGCGCAGTGATTGTGCGCGACCTTCGATGAAATTATTTATTCCAGCAGTACTCATGGGCGGCTCTAGGCTTGTGGTGGCACTGGGCAGAGAAAGAATCGGTGGCCCCTTCACCCGCCAATGTCAATATGGTATCTTATGCATGGCGGATGGCCACATTCGTTGCGGACACTGCATAGCCGCCTCGTGCTCATGACACAAGCATTTAACTTTTGTTGAAATTTGCCGCTGCGTTTTTAGCTGTGTCGTTATTTTCTCTTTCTGTTTTATATTCAATATATATTGGCATGGCCGCCCCTGCAGTCCTCGCTTTTCTTTCTCCAAGTAACCGATCACCATACAATCAGCTCTGTAATAGATGTTAAGCCATCTGTAAGCTTAGAGCGCCGATTCTTCAAAACGTTTGAGGAACATTGAAAGATCATCGTAGTACATGTTTAATTATTCTATCCTTCACGCCAGTCCCAGTGAAGAATATAGATTATTAAAATGAAGTTAAAGTTTTATCTGTATAATATAATAAACATATTTTGCTGCATTTCATCTTAAAAATGATATCGTCATCATATGTAAATACGCGCTTTATAAAGTGGCTCAGGTTGTGTAATATTATCTGTAGTGCAAGTTTACAGTGGGGTAATTGTACTTATAAGTACAAACAGTTCTACAAGGAGCACTTGATAGAGTGCGTTTAAAGTTCTTGGGTTGAAACTGTTTCTGAACCGCGAGGTCCGTACAGGAAAGGCTTTAAAATGTTTTGCCGTGGCTGAGATAGCGTGTGCTTGAAGCTGTATACCGATAATTCTCTTTCTGATCAGCTGCTGCTGTGATTCACACTCAGATACAGTCATATAAATACTCCGAGTGGTGCAGTGAGAGTAATATGGAAAAAGATGATCCGCTGTGGCAACTCCTAACGGGAGCAGCTGAAAAAAGAAGAAGAAGAAGGTGCAGTGAGAGTAACAGCGCTAAAGCAGTTATGGTATTTGGAATACTATGGCTATTCCCTGGACCATTATATTGTTACAAGTTAATTACAATCAGATGCATTACACTAATAAACAATATGCGGTTAGTTTCAGTGTATTTATAAAGCCGCGTCAGGAAAATAAGGAGTAACCACACAGGAACAGTAGCATTGCTTTGACGCTGGGTGCCGCCAGTCTGCAAAACCGAGCAGAAAACTTGCGTATGACAAGGTATGAGGTACCGTGAAAAAGTGCGTGGCTTTATGCCAAGTGTAGGTTTTATACATCGCGATTTGAACGTGGAAAAGTTCTTACGCAACATTTCTGTGCGTACGCACTGTTTATACATGAGGCCCCTGGAAACTGTGCCTTGGTGAAACAAGCACAGCTGGAAATATGGAACAATATGACAATAAATTCGAAGATAAACTGATTACAATACATTTTTTACAAGTACATAGACTTACATTTTTGAAAAAGTCAACACTGTTGTCCATGTGTATATCATCATTAAGTTTGCTATACCAATGAATGATCAGTGTTAAGAACTTTTTAAAGTTAAAAAAAAAATGAGAAAAAAACAAAAGACAAAAAAACGAATCCCAAATTAACTGATGGAGCCAAACCACAATTAATGAAGTACAATTTTTTCTATGGTAGATGGAGATCCTGATTTTCAAAATGTGATAAGAAGAGAACAGGACGGTGCTTTTTGGGTGAAAAAAAGTAATTAGTACCTTTTATTTTTTTTATTGGTAGATATTTTTAAAATCCACTGTACACTGAGGCAATACTAATATTAGGCTTTGATGCCAATAGACAATTAAGATTTTTAAGATTACCATTTTTAGCTATGAATGAATTAACTGTAAATCCCCTTTGAAACAATGCCAAAATCTGTTTTAATATGGAGATCTGCTGCAATCTCTTTCACGTCAGCACTACAAAGTACTGCATGTAGTATGCTCGTCAGTAAGCAGCTCAATTGAACTAATAATACAGCACCTGGTAAAAAAAAAAATAATAAAAATGTTATATACTGAAAAGTACTTAGTTACATAGTACTTCTGATACATCTGATTAACCAATGTCACTATAACTGAAGCCTAGGCCTAATGTCTTCGGACACAGGTTGAAAATGGGTTAGTCTATATGTGTTTTTAATTCTTCCTAATTTTTTTTTTGTCGATATTTCTTGATATTATTCTCACTTACATGCTCAGCGTTGTGCTGAGAGCATGCTTTATGCAAATGAAGAGCTCAGTAGAAGTGATTGACAGGCCATGCAAATACTGACAGTAACCAATAGGGTGGACAATTGAAGACAGGGTGGTGTCCTGGACAAGAAAAAAAGAGATGTCACCACATTATAAAACGGAAAAAGGTAGTTTGGCAAACTCAGTGAAGTCACGAAGCACAGTGGTCGGCAAGAGCAGTTTTTGCTGTTGACTGCCTGCACTATTAGATGTACTGTATATCAGCTCTCATCTTGGTCATCTGTCCCACTCTGTTGGCCCCCTGGCATGAAGTATCAAGTACTGCAAAATACTTTTTCACACTAACGACAAATGAGTGGATCCCTTTGAATAGCTGAGCAGTCTGAAGCACTCTCAAACAAATGATGTGGGTAATAGAGCACCAACATACAAATGACATGCAAGGGGAGGATTTTGTATGGATATTGAGTGGTGCAAACCACCACCACATAAACAATGACTAGAGGAGAGGGAGTTGACCTGTGGAGTGTTGTAACAACAACAACAACAACAACATTTATTTATATAGCACATATTCATACAAACAGTAGCTCAAAGTGCTTTACATAATAAAGAATAGAAAAATAAAAAAACACAATATGAAAACAAAATAAATCAGCATTAATTAACATCGAATAAGAGTAAGGTCCAATGGCCAGGGGGGACAGAAAAAACAAAATAAAAACTCCAGACGGCTGGAGAAAAAAAAATAAAATCTGTAGGGATTCCAGACCATGAGACCGCCCAGTCCCCTCTGGGCAAGTAGCAAGGAGCATTATGAAAAGGTGAAACACATGATAACAGCTGCGCGACTCATCAAAAATGCTGCGTGGGATGGGGAGTGAACAGTGCAATAACAGCTGTAAGTGCTGTAAGGCTCCCAGAAAAAACATAAGAAGCTGTTGTTTCGAGGGAATGTTCTCCCATTTCAGTTCAAAGGAATACATTTCATGTAAAATTGTGTTTTGCAATGACTATCAACAAAAGCCAAGTCACTAGGAAAAACAGGACTTGATCTAATGCAGGAATGTTTTACTCATGGACAATTGTGTACAGTATGTTCAAGAGTTGCAGCTCCAATGACCTAATAATATTATTATTATTACTTATATTTATTTATCCAAGGTGACCTACAACATTTGAGATACAATAGGATGCATTTCTTTTGTTTTCCAATTGGAGCATAGGCAACAGAATTGATTTGCTCATGGTCACACAAAGTCAGTAGCAGGATTTAACCACAACCTCAGGGTTTGAAATCCTAGGTCCAAAGCTTGAACCACTGCAACATACTGCCTGTTAACAATATTAGCCTATAGATTGTGTGTATTGAAAGTCAATAACCTGTTCCTTGGTTGATGTTTAGATACAGAAATTTCTTTCTGCACTAAGAAAGAAAGATCTCCAACTGACTACTAAACTTTGTCTCATCCTCATTGTCAGTTTTTTTGCAAATGACATGACCTGGTGTTATACCTATAGTTAAAGGTACTGTATATACAAGATGAAGAAAAAGGTAGACAGGACTGTTCCTTGTAGTACCCCAGTGTTGCCCGCTTCCACATCAGAGACATGTAATTGGCTTTAATTCACTGTTTTAAGGGAAAAACCAAATTCCTGGAAAATTCTGCTACAGGTTATTGTTGATGGCTATCTACAGGACATAAATACTTACTTGTCTTGCAAAAGAGTCACCTGAATAATTTGAATAATCAGACTGCTTTGATTAGTATCTCAACAACACACAATGTGGTGATACAGAACTGTCTGCTTCCTTTGAAAATGAACGAGTTCTAGGTGCATTGGTTTCTAATCAGGTACTTCTTGATAGCTGACAACAATATTATTGTTGAACCAAAGTAAATGTGTTTACACTGTTGTTCTGCAGAGGAAATTGACATGCACCATTGTTTAACTGATGTTCATGTTGATCTATTCAGAGATTGAAGCATTTATATATTTCTGGGTAAATGAGAATAAAGTAGAACAGAGAAGTACGGTCTGAGACTCACGACTGCTGCCTGCTTCTTTTATGCATTTCACCATATTGCTGTGGCTACACTCTGTAGCAATAGTGGCTTGTACATGGAGCAGGTTCCCCTAGGCCTAAGATCAGCAACAGATACAGTCCTTGAAATTCCTGAAGTGAAATAGGCCAATAAATACTCAGAATGAATGGAATGGTTGGTTTAAATATATTTAAACCAAATTGTCCTAAAGGTTTAGAAAGCAGCCATTTGATCAACAGAAAACAACACCAACACCGCAATATTATGTAGTAATTGTATTAATTATGAGTAACATCAGAAAAAAACAGTTCAAAAACAATGAAAACTAGAAGCAGATAGTACCTTTACATGGAACTAAAAAATATTGGCTTCTGTTGATCATGTTTGTGCAACTGGTCCTGAAGTATCAAGTAAACATAGTGTGTTGCACAGCTTAGGAACTGCAAAGCTGACAGGTGTCATTAACATTTAAGGACTTTCATATTCAGCAATCATAATATGAGCCTTGCTTGTGCTTTCTACATAAATATTTAAAGTTAAAACTACTCCAAACTGAGTAGTAATGTGACATACTTTCAAGTTCAGAATCAACTTTAATGAAACATATTTGAATACATTTCTAACAACCAAATATCATTCTTCTTTGTAACTGTTAAATATTTAGTCTTAAAGAGACATTTCCTTACCTACATTTTTCCCTTTGCTAATACAGATATTTTTCAGATTCTCCTTGTAGAAAGACATTTCCAAGAGTTTGTTATGCTGACAATCTGGGCAAGTTATATTACACTTCTGAAGCTGATTGCTGTTATCACTGGTTAACTCATCAGTTGTGCTGCTAGTATTGAAGATGACATGTTGACTTGATTCAGGTGCGTTTTTGTGGACCGTTTGCAATACAACTAAAAAAAAAAAAAAAAGTTTAATGTATTTTAAAATTTGAATATTAATCATACATACACAGAACATGCTGAATCCTAACACTACTGCTAACATCACTGGTGCACTGCCTGCACAGGACAGGTTCACAGAGTTTTAAAATTAAAGTAAAGTAAATAAAGTGATTAAAACAAGCTAAGGTCGAAGACAGTAGGTAAAAAAAAATGTAGCGTTTTTAACAGAGCCGAAAACATGAAGCAGAAATCTGAGTTAAAAAAAATATAGCTAGAAGGTCAGGTGCCAGGAGCTTGAGTATTATTTATAATCAAGATAAGAAACAAGAATTGAATTCAGGAAACCAAAACAAGTCATAAGATAGATCACATAAATTAAATTAGTTGCCAACCAGGTTCTTTGAAATAATTTGTATACTCCTGGACAATTTCATAATTTATACTGCCAATCTTTTAGCCCATCGCCAGCAATTTCATCACCCTGAAGTCATTACATAAGAAATGGAACCATTTCTTATCGTTAACCACTCACTATATAGTAAAATTGGAATTGCTGCTTATTTTGGCCAGTCATGGACTTTAGGGAGTGGTTAAAATACTTATGGCTGAATCAAACATGCTTAAATAATATAAACAAAGACATGTTAACATCCAACTCTGCCCCAATTTGTTTATTACATACTTTGGGTCCTAAAAGAACAATGCCTCTTCTACAGACTAAAATATTCTACAAAGATAATGTTTAATGCTGCAGGTAAACCCCTTACTGATGTTCATTTAAGATCCTAGAACATCACTAAATGATGAAGATGATTTCATTTTGGTGAGTTCTGAAGATTACATATTTTACTTAAATAAAAATGAGTAAATACCTACAGTGGTGGGGGTGAAGTTACATCATGACCTTGGATACATATCAACATTCCATTGAAACAACAGGTCAGTTCAACTCAAATAAAAATAAGCAATAATCTTAATTGCACTTAGGAGATCTTTCAAAAAGGTTTAAACTTTTTTTTTTTTACAAAACTTCAAGAGCTCCAACTAAAAACTTCCATGCAAACAAAGAGTCTCATCTCTATAGTTCTTCTTCCCTTTCCTATTTTTAACATTTTTTAATACAATATAAGAGCAGTCAAAACTGATCACATTGAAATTTTATACCAAGAGCCTTGATGTACAAGTCACTGTTTCCACACAGTCTTGCTTGCATAATGTATTCCAGATATGGTTAGGAATGATGATTCTTTATTTTTAAATGCCTTAGCATAGCTTTAGGCTAATGGGCAACTTTTAACATGTAAAAAGTTTTGAAACAAAAAAGAGACGTTTTGTGAAAATACATTTGATTAATCCAGACTCTACATGGATTCAATTATATGATGTGGTATACATTTACAGTATAGTTCTTATTTTACTGTTTTTATTAAACAGAGTGGCAGAGTGGTGGCTCTGAGGGTAGGGATTTGCACTGACAATCGGAAGTTTGCCAGTTCGAATCCCGTAAATGCCAAAAGAGACTCTACTCTGTTGGGCCCTTGAGCAAGGCCCTTAACCTGCAATTGCTCTATCCTGGGTATGACGCTAATCTGCATCCATCCCTGCATGTAGGCCCTCCAACCTGCAGGGAAAATCTTGGGGGTTGGTGGCAGAATTGGCACTCCAGCCACCATAAAAAACCTCACATTGTTCCACTCCATCTGAACTAGTGTGGTGCTGAGGTATCACCCATTACATGGCTGCACTCGGGTCCTAATCTGGATCCTGAGTTGGTTTGTGGTGGGTGCGGCAATGCACTGTATCAGTGCGTGCTCCTAACCTCTCGTTATTAAACATGACTTACAGGTCAAATACAGAAAAATCATGAAGAGCAGGGGAAGCATATAAGCACTAAGATTTAACATCAGTTATAGTCTGTCAAAGGTAACTTAATATGTCATATGTTAATAAAAAATTATAAAAAAAATGTGTTTCGATTTATAGGTGTAGTGAGTTTTCCCAAAATATGAGAAACAAGAGATTCTCTAGAACTGCATGTTTGGTTAAACAGAGGACAGAAAAAGGCAATTAAAAACAAGACAAAACAGAGGACTTTCCATTGTATTGTGTTTTATATTAATGTTCAATGTAACATGTAAAACAAAAGAAAATCTTACCTATTATGATCAAGCTGATAACTAGAAGAAATAAGAAAACCATCACTGCACACACAAAAGCAGAATATCTGGAGGAGGACTTTGTTGTTTTTGATGCAGCTGGAGAAATACCCAAAATCATTATTATTAAAATAAGTAGAAAATAAACAAAAATAATGAAAAGTAACATTCATCTTTAAGTGTCTATTGTTCTAGATTTATTATTCAGGGAAGAAAGAGACTTAGTTTAGAAGCACAAATCTGCCTTTGAGACACATCTTCTAAGCTCTTTCTCAATCAGACATTTCAGCTTTCCTTTTTTTTCTACACATGAATTGCAGCACTGGTGCTGTAAAAATAACCAGTGATTCCTAGGTGTCCAATCACTCAGATCTCTTATTGTACAGTAGCAGTTGTATTAGGTGCCACAGTCAAAATATAGAGAAGAGAACTAATACAGAAAAGACTTAGTAACAAAAAACAGTGACTATCAACAACAACAACAACATTTATTTATATAGCACATTTTCATACAAATAATGCAGCTCAAAGTGCTTTACATGATGAAGAAAAGATAAATAAAAGACAAAGTAAGAACTAAAATTAGATAACACTAATTAACATAGAATAAGAGTAAGGTCCGATGGCCAATCTTTTATTTTTATACAAAATAATATAAGAAATACATTTGCAATATGAACAGCCTCTGACTGTAGCAAGGTTATGGTATATTGAATTAGAAAGATCTCAGTCTGAGTTAACTTAGACGACTGGGGCAATCTCTACACTAGCAGGTAGACCTTCCATAGTTTTGGGGCCCTGTAGCTAAAGGGTCTAATTTCAAAGGTATATTTATTTATTTATTTAGTAATTGCAATGTACATTAATATGTTAAGCAAATGGTGCCAAAGGCATGTTAAAGCACTAATTATTCAAAGAATTTTCAAAACATTCTAAACTTCTAAAATGAATATACCAACAATGGAACTTAGTAAAATGACTTGCAAGGAGTTAGTAATGATTCTTGAGGAAGCATTATAAATTAACTGGAGAGTAACTTTTCCTTTCTTGAAAATTACTATTGCATTTCTTTCTGTTGTCACATGTTGAATTTGAAATACCTCTGTAGAGTGTGAATGATCAAATCTTGTAAATCACTTTACACCTGTAAATACTGAGTCTAATGACAACATTTTGCAACCATTTACTGCTAGATGTACATTTTCAGTTGTTTGGTTTACATTGAGTTTTAGAGTGAGACATTTTATTAGAAAAGTCTAGGTTCTTCAATTTTCTGCCTGTGTGGCTAATCCATAAATCAGGCTGAGCCCTCTGTGTATATGATGGAAAATGTGAACATTCAGTTGACAATTCACAGTAAAGGAAGCATAAGGTGCTGTAATTCACCAAAAGGACATTTTACAAAAGCCGGACAAAAGAAAACAAAAATAGAAAAATCTGGATTTCAAAAAGTTGCAAAAATAGTCAAGATCAGAAGATAAAGTGCCTTAAACCAAGATTTTCCAAAATGAAATAAATGTGGTTAGTTTATTTAGAATATCCAAAAAATTATACATACCTTATACACTTCCACCATCTTTAATAGGTGGAATGTGATGACATAATTGATCTTATAACATGTGTGTTATGTCATTAAAACAGGCAAAGGAACAGCAGACATTAGACTTGCAATCAAGAGATCCATACACATATTGCAGCATACACTATGCATTAATAATATGTAGATAAACAAGCAATATATAATAACTGAATCAAATAAATAAATAAATAAATAAAAACAATCGTTGTAACAAATGCACTGCATATAAATAAACTACTAGGAGTAAATCGATCGGGAAAGGGGCATCACAGAGTTCAGGGTCCCTAAAGCCAAGTGTGATGGCAGAAATTTGTGGCGTTGTACATGTAACAAGAAATGAAAAATAACTATATAATAATTTTGATTTGTGAGCCTGATTGTTTAGTATCCATGCAGCTAGGACAGTTCTTTCAGGCAGGGAGGTTGGTTGATAAAAGCAAGCCTGACCCATCACCTCAGGTCTAACCTATCACTTTCAAACAGAAGCCATGAGTGATTAGAGCAGGTGCACTGTGTATAAATAAGGAAAAAGGTGCTATTTGGGTCTTAAAAGAGCACAGTCCATAAATAACATATCTCAAATGGTACTTAACCATACCTGGCAAGTTTCAGAAAAAGCTCACTGAATATGCAAAATGTGTGAGTATTTATAATGGAGAGGAACCATCAAGAATCCATCTGGAAGAAGAATGCTGCTTTGCACTCTGCCAAGCTGGACATACATTCATCAGCATTCCCCACTGAAAAACCGGATGATGATTGTACTGCTCCAATGGCTTCCCTTTGGCCTGGACAAGTACTGTACGTGTAAATGATTATACTACATTGTATATTTGGAGTGAAAGCTGCATTTTAAAGCAAGTTAAATATATATATATATATATCTTTTTGTACCATATTTCTCTCATCTGATTATTTCCGCCATGGTTACTGAAGGGGTATGTATACAGACTCAATATGTCCTGCATTTCAATAAAAAACACAATCCCTGGGACCCCTGCTGGAGACAGTACATTTTTAAAAATAATAATTGACTTGGAGTGGGAAGGTGCATGGCAGGTACAGATGCATGTGAAAATGTGCACACACTGCTTTGAGGTTGATTGAGATGCTTGGCTGATCACACATTCATGTACTGATGCAAGCAGCTCATTCACATATGATGGTGAAGTGCTTTATATACGTCTCAGAGTTGGTGACTGCGGCATCTGCACTCAACCACAGCTTAAAAATAAGCCTGGGCAAGAGACAGGAAGGAAACAAAAAGAACAGAGACAAAGATGGAACAGAGGTTAATGAAGAAGAAGAAGAGAATGAAAGAGGGAGACAGGATCAAGAGGAGCCCATGCTATTAAGAAGGGAGGTTAGTGAAGCTCGAAAGAGAGAAGTGTGTTCCCTGTTACACAGAGGGGGCTGAAGTGGGTGCTCCTACGGGCTTGGACACTGAAGGACTGGTGATGGGGACCCAATCTAGGTTTGACTGATGACTGCACTTGTCAGCTGATGTTTTAACTTGCTGCAAGTTCCATATGGGATAATTAGAGAAGACACCAGGTTTCATAGTGATGCATTGGGGTTCCTGGTTTTAAAGAAGAAAGAAACTGAACAAGTATTTTAATCTCGTTTTATGGAACATTTATACAATAATTGTTCATTTACTGACATTTTAACCTACATTTACACTTTGCTTTTATGGATTATTTATTTAGGGAAGAACTTTGGCACAACACTATTTTGCAAATTTTATTGTTTTCAATAAAGCACTTAGCACTTTTACACCAACTGTTACTGATTGTTTGTGTTCTCATTTGCTTGTCTCATCCTGGTCATATTATCAATGGTTTCGTGTGTTTCAGCTGCTGAAAGATATGGAGTTAACCAGAACCATCCCATCAAGGCATACAAGCTGTTGAACAACATGGTAGAACTGGTTTGAATACTATATACTATACTATACTGTTCTTCCAAATGGAAGTGGGACAAAGTGACCATGGGAAGGGTGGAAATAGTCCTCCACAATGCTGCATTGTTTGCAGATGCAATGCTTAATGAAAATATCTTTAAAAGAGGATAGAGAGGTCCAATATTTTTTTTTCTGTCATGTGTACTATCCAACAGCAGGCATGTAGCAAAATGGTGTTGAAGAAATATTACTAAACGTCATATCAAAAATGAATAATAAACAAATTAAATGAATAAACCTTCACAGAAAACATGGTATTTTCAAGAAGCCAGAACTCATAAAATCTGTTTACTTTTCCTATAACTAATAAAAGGACCTCATGACAAAGTCATATCAATTTCATTATTATTATTATTATTATAGTAACTTGTGGTATATTGGGAATTAGTTTTGAAATAAATATAACAGATTTCAATGTATAAAGTAATTTATTTTTCAACATTTTTTATATACTTTCTCCATTTGTTTGCCTTTTTATACTGTCTGTCAGGTGTGATGACTTTCTCATTTCATGAAAGTATGCTTTTTATTGCTCTGATTTCTATGGTTTGTTAGTGGCATTTATTTTGAAATAGGTTTTACTGTTTTCTACTTCTGACCTTTCTGTATTATCGGCCACTGATTAACTGTCTAAAACAACTGGGCAGTTCAAATTTTATATTAAAAACTCATTATTATCAGGTTTATTTCTTTAATTTGTGTTGTTATACTTTTTGATGTGTTTGCAATGCCATTTTACTGGGTGGTACAGTCTCGTACTTTCTTTTCCATGGACATTGCAATATTGTTTATACAGTAGCAATAGATCTCCTTGGTAGAAACGTGATGTAGACGTCACACCATGTGTGATATCATCACATTTTCATTATAAAACATAACAGTGAAGGAAGTGTCTGAACTTTGATTCCTTCCCCAAAACAATGATTTTAATGTAGGTTACTGGTTTTAGGATTCATCCTTTCAGCATGATATTATTATTCTCACTGAACTAAACTGTCCTTAAATGAAACCCTAAGAACATTAGAACACTCTAGATGAGAACAGGCCATTCAGCCCAACAAAGCTCGCCAGTCCTATCCACTTGTTTCTTCCAAGAAAACATCAAGTTGAATTTTGAAAGTCCCTAACGTCTTACTGTCTACCACACTACTTGGTAGCTTATTCCAAGTGTCTATCGTTCTTTGTGTAAAGTAAAACTTCCTAATGTTTGTGCGAAATTTACCCTTAACAAGTTCCCAACTGTGTCCCCGTCTTCTTGATGAACTTATTTTAAAATACAAGTCTCAATCCACTGTACTAATTCCCTTCATAATTTTAAACACTTCAATCATGTCACCTCTTAATCTTCTTTTGCTTAAACTGTAAAGGCTCAGCTCTTTTAATCTTTCCTCATAATTCAACCCCTGTAGCCCTGGAATCAGCCTAGTCGCTCTTCTCTGGACCTTTTCTAGCGCTGCTATGTCCTTTTTGTAGCCTGGAGACCAAAACTGCACACAGTACTCAAGATGAGGCCTCACCAGTGCATTATAAAGGTTGAGCATAACCTCCTTGGACTTGTACTCCACAGATCGTGCTATATATCCTAACATTCTGTTAGCCTTCATAATGGCTTCTGAACACTGTTGGGAAGTTGATAGCTTAGAGTCCACAATGACTCCTAAATCCTTCTCATAAGGTGTACTCTCGATTTTCCGACCGCCCATTGTGTATTCAAACCTAATATTTTTACTTCCTATGTGTAATACTTTACATTTACTGACATTAAATTTCATCTGCCACAAATCTGCCCAAGCCTGTATGCTATCCAAGATCATCTGTAATGATATAACGGATTCCAAATTATCTGCTAATCCACATACTGTATCTTGGTATCATCTGCAAACTTAACCAGCTTGTTACTTATATTCCTATCTAAATCATTTATATATATTAAAAATAGCAGCGGCCCTAGCACTGACCCCTGTGGAACACCACTCTTAACATTGGCCAGTTCTGATGAGGTTCCTCGCACCATCACCCTCTGCTTCCTGTGTCTGAGCCAATTCTGCACACATCTAAAAACATCACCCTGAACTCCCACTTCTTTTAACTTGATGCCCAACCTCTCATGTGGCACCTTATCAAATGCTTTCTGAAAGTCCAGATAAATAATATCATAAGCTCCACTTTGATCGTATGCTTTTGTTGCAACCTCATAGAATTCTAACATGTTAGTAAAACATGACCTCCCTCTTCTGAACCCATGCTGACTGTTCAGAATAACTCATGTCCTTGCCATGTGTTGCTCAATCTTATCCTTAATAATTCCTTCCATTAATTTTCCTGTGATGCATGTTAAGCTTACTGGCCTATAGTTGCTTGGATCTGCCCTGTCACCCTTTTTATATAATGGGATGATATTTGCTATTTTCCAGTCCTTTGGAATCTCTCCAGTGCTCAGTGACTTCCTAAAAATACGTGTCAAGGGTTTATATATGTACTCACTAGCCTCCTAAAGAACACAAGGATAAATTTTATCTGGGCCTGGTGATTTGTTTGATTTCATCTTATTTAATCTGAGCAGCACTTCTCCCTCTACAATTTCCAAATCCCTCAGTACCTCCTTAGTAGTTGCGTTTACCTCTAGGAGGTTATCCACTTGCTCACTTGTAAACACCTCAGAAAAATGTAAGTTTAGGGCATCTGCTATTTCATTGTCTGTATCTTTTAATTCCCCTTTACTATTCCTGATGAACTTGACCTCCTCCTTAACTGTTCTTTTACTACTAAAATACTGAAAGAATCTCTTGGGGTCGTCTTTTGCCTTATCTGCTATATTCCTCTCCAACTGTCTTTTAGCCTCCCTGATATCCTTCTTAATGGTTGCCCTCATGTTCTCATACGTGCTCCGATTCACTTTGCAGTCATTAGTCTTATATGCCTTATACAGCAGTTTTTTCCTTTGCAACTTCTTTTTTATATCTTTATTAATCCACCGTGGAGCTTTTTTTAGTTTCGTATTAATTCCAAATTTAGGTATGTATCTGTCCTGCATTACATGTAAAACATTTTTAAACCTGTTCCACTGTTCCTCGACTGTCTCCACATTTAAAAGCTTATCCCAGTCTATCCTACTTAGACTTTGTCGCATCTGCTCAAAATTAGCCCTACCAAAGTTCAACTTAACAATTTTAGTCTTTGCATCTGTACTCTTACAAAATACTAAGAATTGTATTACATTATGGTCACTTGACCCTAGTGGTTCAATCACCTCTACACCCTCAATTCTATCCTGATTATTACAGAATACTAAATCCAGATAGGCTTCACCCCGTGTTGGTGCTTTAACATGCTGTGTTAAAAAACAGTCACTGATTACTTCTAAAAACTCCTGCTCTAGTGCTCCTCCACCTGCAAGGTTATCCCAGTTAATATTTGGATAATTAAAGTCCCCCGTGACTATAATATCTCCCTGTAAACTTGCCTTTTGATATTACTAAAAAGATTTGTGTTGAAATTACTGTCTGAATTGGGTGGTCTATAACACACTCCTAAAATAAGACCTCTTTCCCTAATATTTTTCAGGCGAAGCCACATGTCCTCATTAAGATGGGCCTCATCATCCAACTGAAGATGACTTACATTTAAACCCTCTTTGGCATAAACAGCAACCCCACCTCCTTTTCTGTTCTGTCTATCCTTCCTAAAAATGTGTATCCCTCTATGTTACACTCATCCCCATCTTTGTTATTTAGCCAGGTTTCCGTTATTGCTATAATATCATAATTATGTTCTGCTACATACAACTCACTTACCTTATTTTTCATACTTCTAGCATTAAGGCAAGCTATTTTTAATGTGTTAATCCTTCTACATTTACGTGTTTGCTGAATTTACATTACTATGCATTTTTATTTCTACACCATTGTTTGTTCTTCCATGTATAGATCTAAATCTTGCTTGTCCTAAACTCCCTGCCCCCCCATTCTCTAGTTTAAAAAATCCTCGACTAGCCTACACATAAGCCTCCCCAATTCATTGGTGCCCCTCCGGTTCAGATGTAACCCGTCACGGCAGAACAGGTCCCAACTGTTCCAAAAGGAGTCCCAATGCCCCATAAACCTATACCCTTCTACCCTGCATCAAGATTTGAGCCACGCGTTAAGCCTTCTAATCTCCTCAATCTTACCTGGACTGGCGCGTGGCACAGGCAGAACTTCGGAGAAGACTATCTTGTCAGTTCTGCTCCTCAGCTTGGCACCTAACTCTTTGAATTTGGATCGCAGAACTGACAGACTACCCTTATGTATGTCATTTGTTCCAACGTGGACAATGACAACTGGATCCACCCTTCCAGGGAGGTCTCCCACCTGTGCTCCCGGAAGGCAACACACCGTGCGAGACTCTCTCTCTCTGGAGCACACCTGCACTTCAATCCCCCTAATGATTGAGTCCCCAACTATCACTACCTCTCTCTTTTTGGGAACTGGTTTTGAGGTGGCCCGTTGGGGCTCCTCAACCCTGCCTACCACCTCAGAATTATCAGTGTCACCGTCCAGCTCCGCAAGGACATGATAACGGTTAGACACTTCTAATTCTGGGGTTGATGCCCCCGGACAGTGTGCACCCTTTACCTTACGCCTTGTGACCGTGACCCACCTATTCTTACCTGTCTGGTCTGGAATCTCCTCCCGCGCCACCTTAGGGGTGCACACTATCTCTCTAAAGGACCCCTGGGCCAAGTCCACCAATTCTCTGTTACAACGCAGGTCAGCCAACTCCTCCTCCAGTTCAGTGACCCTGAGCTCGAGGTGCTGGATCAGCTGGCATCTCTTGCAGATGTAGCCCTCATAGACAACTGGCTCTTCCAAACCATCATCTAAAAAGTCCAACATCCAACAGGACTTGCATTGCACTGGCCTCATTATTAGAATTTGATTTGGGATTACTAAACTGCCTTAACTTTTTTTTTTTTTCTTAAAATTAAATTTCTTCTTCTTTCAGCTGCTCCTTAACTTAAATGGTAACACTAAGATCTGCTACAGATATTTTGCACCTTTTCCCCTTAAGCTCCTGTACTGTTCTCCCTCTCAGCTGCCTGCCATTTGCCTTTCTATGAGGTTAACTTTACTTTTCTCTGTCTCTTCTCCTAACTTAGCGCTCATCTTACTTATAAGCTCCTCACTCGCACTGTTTGTATTCCTCCGTATTAATGAACCAATACGCTGTCGCCCACTTAATTGTTCTACCTCTGGACCGCTAAGGACTGTTTAATCTAAAATAAACATATAACTAAAACTTTACTACCTTATTTGCTCCTACTGCTCCTTGTGCCTGATCGACGTCTTAACGTAGGCCGCTTACCTGCGCACTGCTGAGCTTCCACCTTTTACTGTTTTGAAGTCAGCCGTGGCCTTTTTTTCTTTTCCTTTAAACTAAGGAATCGCTGTTACGACGACGCGGTTATTTATTTACAAATGCCGATATCAGTTACTGCTGCTTTCTACCCTACCTCCTCGATGCTAATTCAAATATAGATAACAAGAACAGGTACAAGTACAAATAACTTTTCCAAGCGCACTTCCAAACATCCAGCTACTTTTGCTCTTGTGCGGGCGAAAAAAAAGCAAAAAAAAAAAAAAAAAAAACCTCCTAAAGGGAAAAAAAAGCTTTAAAAAATCCCACACGGTTCCTTAGCGGCAACCAAAACCCAAGTTTTTAAGAGCAAAATGTATTTTTTTATTTAAATCTCACACCACAGAACAAACCAACAAGTCTCAACAGACTCTAGCGTTTGCAAAGCAAGAAGGAAAGATCATGGTGTTTATTCAGACAGTGAACTGGTGTATTACATTAAAGCACAGTCAATCAAAAGCTATTTAATTCTCATTTTTATTTTTGAGTTTTCATTTGCTCTAAAATAAGTCACTTTTTATGAAAATTAAAAATTGAGTGTAGTCTCAGTTCTTCTGGGGCTCACTGTAGCTGGAAGGCCCCATTTACCACTGTCACAATTTTGTTCAGTACAAATGTACCTCATAGAGTATTATTTTCCAGTTACTAGAATTGTTGACACAAAATTTGCCCACAACTACTGTATATAAATTGAATAAATTATAATTAAGTATTTGAATTATGAAGTATGGGTTCAGACGTTAATAGTTTCTTTAAAGTATCAAATGCCATTTGAGCTTTCTATGTGAAAATAATTCTTATTTGCTTTTATCGCATTTTAGATGAACAATAATGAGCAAATCCAAGGAAGTGTTGCTGCTGTTTAACTGTATTAGGGGCTGGGCAATCAGTTATAGCCTTTACCTTAATACCATCAATATTATCCCCCTTTCTTGAAATTTCATAACACAAAAATAATAGAGAAGTTTGGTAGAATATGTTGTGCTTAGGAAGTTATTTGATTTGTCTTCTAAGGTATTTCAAATTCTACTGAACATGAAAAACATTAGATTTGAAATTTGAGGAGTAAATTCAAAATAATTATCAATCAATACATACTGTTTACATATTGAAATAAATCTAGACTTTCAAGAAAAATGATTTATACGTAACTGAAATCTGTCAGCGCATTTTTAAAATGGGGATCTTTTAAAGTGACATGAGGAAATAGTAAAGGCTATTTTTTCTATGTGTCTGCTTCTCTGATTCAAAAAAGAAACTGTATGAATTTCAGAAAAATACTTTAGAAAAAGTAATGATTTGATTGAACACCAAGGAGAGTTAAGGAGGATAATTATTTTTCATGTATTATTTTATTTAAATCTCAATAATCTATACATAGCCGTAATCATCCATTTTTTCTCTCAAAAATATATAAAAAAACTGCACTAATAGGTGTATTGGAAGGTTTGATAAGACTGTTGGCTAGCCTTTCCTGGCCTTATTTGGTGGGTTGGTGGGACTCAATAAGATATATAATCTACTCTTGGTTAATGATGCTCTGTTCATAAGATGAATAGCATTCTCATGTTGTTGATGTGGCAGAAAGTCTAAAGAATTTTCTTTGCCGAAGATGGCAGTAAAGTCTGTATATACTGAATGTGAAGGTTGGTAACTGAACTTCATCTTTCACATTAGGGGTCACCACAGCAGATCATCTGTTTCCATATTTTTCTGTCTTCTGCATCTTGATCTGTCACTCCCATCACCTACATGTTCTCTCTCATCACATCCATAAACTCTGGCTTTGTTTTCAAACCGTTCAACCTGAGCTGACCCTCTAATGTACTCATTTCTAATCCTGTCCATCCTCGTAACACACAATGTAAATCTTTACATCTTTAATTCTGCCATCTCCAGCTCTGTCTCTTTTCTTTTCTTTTGTGCCACCTTCTCCGTCTCATATAATATAGGTGGTCTCACAATTGTCTTATAGACCTTCCTTTTTATTCTTACTGATTTATTAAAAGTCTTTGTGAAAGGAATGTATTTCAACCTGCAGGGTAGTAGGGTGTTGTACTGCGTTAACCAATTTGGATACAATGAGAAGTCAAGCATAAAGACACCTTTTATTGGCTAACTAAAAAGGTAGCATTTACATCTTGCCTGAAGAAGGGGTCTGAACTGCCTCGAAAGCTTGCATATTTCAATCTTTTTAGTTAGCCAATAAAGGATGTTCTTTTGCTAGACTTCTCATTGTAAACTGCATGGTATAAACATACACATAACACAATTCTGGTAGTTTTAATGGCATGATGAACTATTACATTAAAAAAATCCATCATTAGTACTTATTTTTAAGGCCGAAAAAAGTTAACCAACTTGATAGGCCTTAAATTAAGCAGGATGATGACAACAGCAACAAGTGTGCCCAAGCTGCTTACTGGAAATTTCAAAATGTAGGCATTTGACTCTTACAAAAAAAGTGTAAGGCTATAAAAAACAATATTTAACATTCTCTGACTGAATGACTAAAAAAGAATAAACAATTAAAAAGAAAGAAAACTTCTGACTTAGCATTCACTGTCACAGTGAGGTACTATGCAGATGCATTGCTTTTGGTATGAAGGATAGTGATGTGCAATGAATAAACAAACTAGTTCTTTTGTACTTGTCTTGGTGTCTGAATGAACTTACTGGTGTGAAAACATTAAAGAATGAATCCATTATCCAACCCGCTATATCCTAACTACAGGGTCACGGGAGTCTGCTGGAGCCAATCCCAGCCAACAAAGGGCATAAGGCAGGAAACAAACCCTGGGCAGGGCACCAGCCCACCGTAGGGCATGAACTGAACTAGTTCACTGAAAGAATCAGTTTTTCTACTGAACAGAGAAATAAACTGCAGACACATGTCACACAGTACATTGAATCTCAGTTCTCTGACTGACTGGAGGATGCATTAGTGGACCATCTACTGGAAATTTCCAGTATTTTTACAGAGCTACATTTATAAACATATAATTATAATATGAACAGCCCAACTTTGTTAGCTTACATTTTAACTACAGCATACACTAACAGCATACTACAGGAACATAGAACTTTGTCATACACAACCTATCCCATTCCATTTATATAGGTGATAGGCTAGCTACAATAACCAGATTAAAATACAACACAAGACACTTCTCCATTTTGTTTAAAAAACATAGAGTAACTTAATTGTACTATTTTATTAAAGTCTTACTTCTATGTGATATCAATATATTTTGTCTTTATTTTTGCAAATGTGTTATTAGCAGTAATGGCTACTTTGTTGCAGTAAGTTTAGACTCACAAACAATGATTTTGATTGTTGAGCGTCTGATGTGCATGCACTTTACACAATGCATGAGGGGGGATGTTGTGTGGACTGGCTCTGCTGAGTCTAATCCGTTCAGTTTTGGAGAGTAAGATGGGTGACAGACAAAAGAGTGCAATTTAGATTACTTTTTGAAAAATTTCACCCGAGTCTGCCAAATGTTCGAAAGGATGTGCCCTTCAAGTAGTATAATATGTGAAGACCAGAGCAGCAAATGGAGATAAGTATTAGGGATGGAAATGTAGCTGAAAGTCCTGGACCTAATACATCAGAAACAGAAACTTCTGCTGATCCTACACCTGTAATAAGGCCTAGAGTCTATAGCCAGAGGTCCATTTTCAATTTTATTGTGGGGCCTATTGGATAACAGCAACAGAGGAACTATCCAAGATGGCGATACTAGATCTTCAGCCATTTTCTATAATTGTGAACAAATACTTCAGGGGCTACACAAAAGCCCTGTGTCTATCAACATACTGTACATGCTATCAAACAGCACACAACTGTCCAGGATTATTCTACCACAGCAGTACAATAAAACAAGGGCAGATGTCCAGGAGAGAGTTCAGCAGGTTTCCCATGTATGTATTACTACAGACTGCTGGACCTCTATCGCAACAAAAAGTGTTACATGTCACTTCATAATTGATTGCAGACTCACTTCAAATGTCCTGAATTGCTTTGAATTTACAGAAAGACATACCACTGACAACCTGGCAGAGGTGCTCAAGAAAGAGATAAAAGAGAGAGGACTTCAAAACAAAGTTGTTGCATGCATTAGTAATAATGCTGCAATTATCACAGCAGCTGTGAGGTGTAATGGTTGGAATCATCTTCCATGTTTTTCTCACACAATAAATATTGTGGTCGGGGAAAGCCTGAAATCCATAAAGCCAACAATAGAAAAAGTGAAGACAATTGTGGAGTTTCTTCATAGAAGTACTGTAGCTGCTGAACATCTCAGATCTGCTCAGAAATAGATGGGCTTACCTGAACTATGACTGAAGTAGGACGTGGTAACAAGATGGAATTTAACATTTTACATATTGAAGATATTCTAAGAGTGTAATGGTCATTGCTGATGCATGCATGGTTCTCTAGCCTTTTGAGGAGGTGACAGTGGAAATGGCTGCAAAAAGGTATGTAACAGTATATTTTAATGTATTTAAATCACAAAATGGCCTAGAAATTATCTCAACTAACAAATGGGTCAAATGTCAAAGGAAGTCTATTTTTCAGATATCACTGTGTTTATTGATATTAAATTTGATATATGGTTTTGGGACGACATTCAAAGGCTATCCATACACTATTCTGTGATTTGGCCCTGAGCCAATATAAATAGGAAGTAGGGAAAATAGCAATACAAGTAACAAATGTGCACTGAAACTAAATTTGGAACTTTACACTTTTTTTTATCAATTATGGTTTGTTTCTGTTTCAGGTTTGTAACTGCGATTGTAAATGTGATTATTCTGACTAGAGGCCTTCAGAGAATCAGGAAGAAGGTTAGAAGACTCTGTGATGCTCATAGTTGAGACCATAGATACAGAAATGGCAAGCAATTCTACCAAATTGAAAAAAACAGTTGCTTGCTGAAGCAGCTCTACTGGACCACATTTCAAGCAACAAGCATTTGCAGACAGCAGAGCTGCTGATGAAGCCATCAAAAGCATAACCCATTCTGCAGGTAGGGTGCATCAAGAAAAGTCTCATGTGACAGACCAAAAGCAGCATGGCACAACTAACAGCGCATCCATGATTTGGAAGGACTTTGAGAAATGTACAGCTGGACTCGCCTCCGCTTATTCCACCGCATCTGATTCCATTTTGGAATTTTGGACATATCTGAAGGAGCCTTTCCAGCATAAAAACATGGATCGCTAATAGTGCATGGCCTTACCCTCCACATGACGAAACACCTGGACTGGGACCCTAGTGCAGCGGGTGATACTTCCACACTACACTGCAGTAGTGTGAGGTTTTTACGATAGCTGGAGTGTCAGTGCTACCACCAACCCCTACGTTTTCCCTGTAATTCGGAGGACCTGCTTGCAGACCAGAAAAAATATATACCCAAAACTGTCATTATTGGTTTTGTCATGGTGATGGGCTTTTCCAAGATGGGACAAATTCTCACAGAAAGAAGGAACAGACTTACCAGTGATAAGGGCCATTAGATTGCACTCCTAAGTGCAAACCTCATGTGAATCCACAGTGTACACTTAAGTAAATGTCTCTATTTTAGATTTATAACTTGAAATATTTTTTACCACAGTTTAAATTTGTTGAATATTTTCCATTTGTTTTAGTCTTTGCTTGTTGTTTTGTTGTTTTTTAACACTGTTTGTTATATTTGCCTTTATGCTGTAATTGTGATTACTCTGCCATTTTCAATGTTCTCATAGTTTTATCATGATGTGTGTACTATTGTAAGGTTCTATTTGTATGATTTTTTTCTATTTGTTGTTGAAATTTTATTTATTGTCAGAATTCAATAAAGAGGATTATCATTATTATTATTATTATTATTATGTTTGAATTATTTATTTTGTTACTTGCTTTTAAATTGATTGTATTGATTGGTGGTTAAAAGTGTTACACTGCTATGATACTATTCTAGATTTTAAACTAGAATACAGCTTGTTGTTTTTGAAGTGAAGGTATCAGTGATTCAACGATTTCAATTATTTTGGTGAATTGAGCAAAATGAATTGAATCTTTAAAAAGAATTATGTTGCACATTACTAATAAAGGAGCCCCAGTAGCGTTTCTTGACACACTTCTGCTGAACAAATTGTTGACTGAAAGTACTCAGTATTAATGTGTTAGAGAGAGAATGTCTCCTTTCCTGCAACCTCCAGGAGGTCCAGAGTGTGCCACGTATGTGAGCCTCCTGTTTTAATTAGCTTTGTTAATTCAGAGAGTCTCTCTTGGAGTGATGTTACCAACCCAGAACACCACAGTGTAGAAGATCGCATTGGTCATCACAGAGTTATAGAACATGTGAAGGATGTCCCTTCCTACATTAAAGGAATGCAGTCTCCTAAGGAAGAAGAGCCTGCTGTGCCCTTTCTTATATAGTTCCTCTGTGTTCTGAGATCAGTCCAGCCTGTCACTGATGTGGACTCCCAGGTACTTGCAGGAGAGGAGCACCTCTACATCCGGTCACTGAATAGTGACTTAACATAGAGATTCTTTGGTGCGCAGGAAGTCAAAAACCAGTTCCTTGGTGTTGTTAATGTTAAGGTGCAGACAATTCTGTTTGCACCAAGAAACGAAGTTCTCCACCTGACTCCTATACTCATTCCCCTTATCGACACACCCCATAAGTGCAGAATCATCTGAGAATTTCTGCAACTAACATGGCCGCGTGTTATATTTATGGTCTGAAGTGTACAGAGTGAAGAGAAAATGAGACAGGGCTAGTGGTGCTCCAGTGCTGCTCACATCCATATCAGAAACACATTCTTTGATTCTCACAAACTGTGTACAGCACTACAGATTGTCCATTATCCAGTACACTATAGACTCATCCACCTACCAATCGCTGAGCTTATACCTTAACAGGGATGGCTGGATAGTACTGAAGGCATTAAAGAAATCAAAAAATACAATCCTCACAATGCTGCCAGCTTTTTCCAGGTTAGAATACCTGTATGTCTTGTGAAGCAGATAGATAATAACGTCTTCCACTACAATTCTTGTCCGATAGGCAAACTGCAGTGGGTCCAGGTAGCATACCACAAGAGGACTCATATAGTACAGGACCAGGGAGGCCAAAAAAATATTCTGATCCAATATGTAAAGCAGATGCTATATATCACTGTATAGGACAAGCAGATTGGTGTAATTAATACCTAAGTAACAGTCTCAGCATAGTATTACTTGCACAAAAATGATCTGCATGAAAGTGCAATTTTAAGGAAGTTGTCCCGATTACCTCACCACAAATGTCACCGTCTGAAGTATGCAAAACAATACTTAAGATAAGGCAGAAACATTTTAATACATAGTGATGTGGACTGATCAAACTAATTTTAAATTTTGGTCCACTAACATAACAGAAAATAAAAAGTGAAATTTAAAACAAGAACACCTTACAGACCATTACACATGGTGGTGGATCTAGTTTAGTTTGTGGTTTTGTGGTAGCTATAAAGGTGTAACACATGTTGTGCTGATGGGAGGAAGAATGCATTTAACTATCAGCAAAGCTGAAAAGCCAATGTCTCAGTAGCAGTAAAGAAACAGAAACTGATGAGATTATATATTTCAGGAAAACCCCAATCTGAAAATCACCTCAGAAATAACAATGAGGTAAAAGTAAAATTTCTTAAATGCCTTAACAGTTTGTCAGATTTCAATGTTATTCAAAAATCTGTGAAGAAACCTCAAAATTGCAGTGCATGCAAAGAAGACGCCTATAGCATTTCTGAGGTAGCGGAGTTCTGAAAAAAAAAATGAAAACAATCACTTGGCTGACCTCAAAATGTTTAGAGGTTGAGATTTCTGTGAAAACAAACTAAATAAAGATGTTATGTCATGATACTCAGTCATTTGTTTGTGACACATTAACCTTTTCATTTCTTAAATTGAAGAAGTGAATAGTAATTGAGCAGTAAAATGTAAAGAAATATGCATTGAAGTGTCATCTTCTGTTCACTTATTGAATAAGTGAGACAAGATATTTACCTAGTGGTGGTCAGGCTTTGAACATGGGAAAGGTGCAATATGAATAAAATGTACTATATATATGAAATGTATTATTATAAAAAATGTAACATGCAGAATATGATAGTCTTTAAAAGAATGTTCCCCTTTCATTCTGTTATAGACAATCCAAAATATTCATCCAAACATGAAGTACATTTAATGATTGATTCTTTGCTTAAAATAAATTAAAGTATATGTAATGATTAGTTTCCTGTTATACTCAGAAGAAAAAAGAAATAATTCATTTAGATAAAACTTTACTAATTAATTCCTTCTGTGCTTGTGCATGTCTGGTCATACTGATTTTCATGAAATAAAGTGAAAGGCAAACTAAATTACAGCAAGTGATCATTATGGATATCAGGTGAATGTGGCCCTCTGATTGGGTGACTAAATTTTCAAAATTCCAAACTGTGACACATGTGAAGCATGCATGCCCATGCATAAAAACCATTCTCATTTGTCCAATGCCTGCCCACGTCATCATCTGAGAGGGGTCAGGGCACGGGAAAGAAACACTTTCACAAATAAACACATAGGATTGCACACAGTGCTTGAAATATAAACAAATAAATGCTGGTGCTCTGATTGTGCCTGCTTCTTGTTACTCATTGTGATGCTATTTAAAAATAACACAAGTTGTTAATAAAGCAGGGTTCTGCTGTGGCGTTTAGTGCACACTGTTGTAAATATTTTGTGAAAATATTTGTTTCAGTGAAGCAATGTTTCTGACTGTTAAAAACTCTACTAAATGGGCAGTGGTTAAAACCAGGACATTTTCATATTCATCAGTTATTTTTCAGGATGCATACCCTGAAATCAGGACTATCCCTGTCACCAAAACATGTGGTCACCCTAGTAAATTATAGTGCCATTTAAATAGTCAAGCCACAGAATACTTCATTCATATATAGGTAATGTTATGGTAGGGAAAATCATTTAAGTTGCAGTGGTTTTCACCCTTTTTGACAAGTGGTTTAGTTAGAGAAACTCTCATGGAACTTTGGTTCTACGTAGAGTTTTGAGTGGCTCAGTGGTTAAGTTCCCCATGGGATATTGAGTGGTGCTTGGTTTACTAGCAGTGAGGTGACAATATTTTTTTCACACAGACAGTAGGCAATGACAGAGTTAATTTAATTGCCATACTTGCCATTTCACGGACTGGCACAAAATATCTATGGACTGGTCCTGGTCCTTAGGAAACACTGCCTTAAAGTATTTGAAGGAGTGAATTGCTGGTTCACTGGTTCTGCTCTGTCTGCAGTCAAAACACTGGGAAGACTTGAAACAACATGCTGATGGAAAGACTTCCATGTACATCCAGCTGGACTTCCATATGCTGGATTGACCGCCTGCCCAGCTGCACAAGCAGGCAGTGACAACTTTCTACCTGCACATGCAGTCTGCTAGTGTTTCATTAACATATATTGTGGATCTGTTTCAGGAGCATAACTAGACAGAATGGGGCCTGTGTGAAAGCTTTTAGTGGGGCCCCTAGGATTAGGTTTGTCAATATGCATATACATATATCAAACATTTTGAAAGTTTTCATTCAAACAGGAAAAATATAACTATATAATGTAATTAACACATATTTTGAAGTCTTTAACTACAAGTGATGTCATTTGCACTAGGATTGCCTTACCCACTTCGCATTGCTACCAATGTGTGGATCATTTATGAAATGGCCAACATAATTTTTATACAGTAAATATACAAGTATTACAATGCTTTTAAACATCTATTGTAAAGTTATATATTGCAAATACTGACATTTTCATCACATGTTGAAGTTATATGAAACCCACCATTAGTATGCAGTACCAGTATGCGTATGTTACAGGAACCACTGTTGTCAAATGTTTTGTAAACTTGAAAATGAAGTGACATTGATTAAAAATACATAATACTACAGTAGCACTGGCAATAATGTAACTTTAGAAAGAAGTATTGTTATAATTATGTAATTTGTATACAATACAAAAAAGAGAAATGATCCATAAGGAACTGTATTGCATACTAAAGGTGGATTTCACTATAGAAAAAATAACAAAAACAAGTAATCTTAATATATATTCCTCTTTTAGGATTTTAAGTTGGCAAAATCTGATATTATTTTCTTAACATTTAGTTGCTTAGCTCTTCTTGACTCTATAGATAAAAAGGCCAAGCTTATGAGTCTAGTCTGTGACATAGTAGATCGTAGATAATTTTGAACACGTTTCAGCTTGCTGAATGACCGCTCAGCTGTTGCTCAAAGTCACTGGAATAGTTTAAAACAAAACACATGCAGTACAGAGGTCTTGCAGACTAGCTGTAATCATATGATTTTATATTGTGATGAAGTATGCTAATTCATAAACAGATGACAACTTTGCAATTTCTTCTGACAGAAATGATGCCCTAAACTAAATCAGTTTAATAGCCCTTCTGTTAGGACAAAAATAAATAAATAAATAATTCCTGAATTCAAAAATATGTTGTAGCACATTGTGTATGTATGTATACTTGTGATCAAATTAAATGGTAGTAAAGCAATTACTTTTAGCATCTAGTTTAAAAACTATCCATAATAGATTAATTTCCCATTTGTTTAATAACAATTTTGTGTGGATTATGAATATGTATAAATATTACGTTGGCTAAATATAGGACAGGAATTAGAAGATAAACTTAAAATTACTTTCAATCATTTAATTTGATTACAATTGTACATAAATAACAAGTGAAAAAAAATACTTCAAGCGTGGCCATGGAAGAGAAAGGCAGAAAATATTGCATGTCTGGAATTAATTCAGACAACAATCAAATCTGTCTTAAACAACTGTCACCTAATGATATTTCTAATGTGTGATCCAAAACATTTCAGATTTAAGGCGACTATGGAATAAAATGTAGTCTAATCTCATACTACATGTTTTGCTGTTACATTGACATTTATTTTGCTGTCACATTAACACCTAATTAATGCTTATAAATTTATGATTACATCTGTCATTTATAATTTTGAGGTTATAAGTTTTTTGATGACATATAAATCATTTTTGATCCAAGGTAAGACATGAGCTCTTTATTCACAGCCACTCTAAATCTGAAATTTTTTGGATCATACGATAATTTTATATAAACAAACCTGAATTTTTTATTGCCTTGACTGATTCATTTTTTATGAATCAGTCCTTACTTTTCAGGTACCTATATTTATACATTTGTAGAATGCCATACTCATAATATAACTTACGTGCATATTTGTATCTATGGTTTCAAACACGTTATAAAAGTTATACTTACTACTTTCAAATAAAAGAGGAATTAATTGAAATTAACCTCACATTATAACACTCTACTCTATCACAGATTACCTGACCACTTTAGTTTTGCAAATGTCACTACCATCATGCGCAATTGTTGACTGAAATGACTGATTGCAAAACCTTGTAAGGATGTGTTCGGGAACATTACCAGCAAATTCGCACTGACTGCATTCGGTTTAACGCTAATTATGCTTTACCAGCAACAGCACCCTGCACAATAACGTGCAGTGAATACACTTGACTTATAGCTTTCATACTCTTCCTCGGTACGTTTAACATTCGTTTGCTCAGAGGTTGATGCACTTGCTGCTTCCTGAGCAGCTCTTCTTTTTTTCCACCCTAGCGGCCCGCTTCTTCTCTTCTTCCATCGGCATCTTTTCACGTTAAAACTGATTAAGGCAGTGTTTGTGTTGCAATCACTTGGTACATTATCTTTAATTTTTCATTTAAGTCTTCAATCTGCCTCAAGAATGATAAATATGAAGAGGTAGGAGAAGTAACAGTGAAGGTGGTAGGGAATGAGAACGGCACCCGTACGCTTGCGCTGCATGGCCACCCTGCTGGCCGCTGCCAAGAGTTGATTCTACAATAAAATAAAATAAAATAAAAAGAGGAATAACCTTGGTGGTCAATCATCATCTCGAAAGCGGATTGTAGACATCACGTAGTATATGTGTACCATATTTCACGTCAATAGTTCAAACGGTTTGCGAGCTACAGGTGATTTAAAATCCTGGACAGACAAATGAACAGCCATGATAGCATATTATATAAGATTTTAAAGCAAGCAGAACAAGTCCAAAATCAATGCCCGGGTTACTCGAGTAATACTTGGACTTTATTTTTTCCTTTGTACTTATTATTGTGTTTTTAAATATTTTTTTTTAAATTTCCATGTGATGCCAGGATCCCCCGAACATTAGGGCCTGTGTGATGTCACACCCTACACACACACGATAGTTACGCTATCAGTAGCCAGTATCAGAGGTAAAAAATAGGAAAATATGCAAAATATACAAGTTGGTTTAACTGTTGTCAAGATAAAGCTGAAACAGTAATTTGTAGCTTAAGTCACACAGACTGTTTCTCTGTTTTAACATAGGTGAGTCTACAGATTCACCAATGCGTTTCAATGGGAGATTTTGAAGTTTGAAAACTATGTACAGGGCAATCTGTTTGAAATATGTTGATGAAAATTGAACCGTCTCAAGAAATTTTCTTAAAGAGTAAGTGTGCCACATTTCAACACAACTGCTTTACTGTGGGCAAAGTTGTTTCATGATCTACATTGTTTGCTTTAATTAAAACGTTAAATTAAAATGATCACACAGGGAATATGGGTATCGTATCTGCTTTATCACAATACAGCATCCTGAAATTCAAAACAGCATTGCCAAAGCAATTTCTCAAAATTATCAGTGGGGTTTTTCTTGGGTTAGTATCAGTGTATGAAAGAAACTTCAAAACCTGACTTGAATCAGCTAGAGGCTCATTTACAACAATAAGATTACAGAAGTAACTAACTGTGCCTTAATAACATGTTCTTTGTGACTCACTGGAAATAACTGTGAATAGTTTTTTTCTAGATTGGCATAGAGGGTGTATTGTACTTTTTGAACTGAATGATAGAGCATCTTACAGTCAACAGTTAATCAATAAACTGCCTAAATTATATAAGTGCTTGTAAAAATTATTTCCTACCTGTAAATTGTCTTTTGAGCTAAGAGCAATGTAGTGTGTCATGTTCTGAGGCTGATGCATTATGCAGCAAGCATTTATTCATCAGCATAGCCTTCATGCTTGTACTAAGGTTTCCAAATTAAAAGTAAACCAAAGACTGTGTTGACCATGATTCCAAAGACAGCCAAACCGGCAGATTTCCCAAACTTAAATTGTAGTGTTTAGAAAGATCCAACACTATTTCTTAATCATTATTACTAGGAGAGTTAACATTACAATATTGTTCTCTTTTTCGAGAGTTAACATTACAGTATTGTTCTCTTTTTTTCCATTTCATGTTGTTAATTACTTGTGATCTAATTCTGTCTTTTGTTAAGCAGAATAGCTTCAGTTTTAAAAACTCAAAAGTTGCCTGCAGTGTTAGACGAATGCTAAAGAAGCTAAGCTTAGTACTGGCAATACTTTGTACTTTAAACAATATTTAATAAGCCAGATCCTATCAAAGCAAATGTAATTAAAGTGAAAAGGGATGTATCATTGGTTAATTTTATACACTTTCTTAAATTAGAATGTTGACTTTTAGAACAAAAACTAAAAGTAGTAAGCACTATATAAACTGTGTGTCAAAACCCTTCCCAACAGTATTAGGTACAAGGCAGGAACCAAACATGGACTGGGTGCCATTCTATCAAAGAGAATTTATAATTAATGCAAAATATATCTCTTTGGGATGTAAGAGGAAAACTGGAGTTGTCGGAGTGAAACCTACACAGATTGGGAAGAAAATTCAAGTTTAATATATTGATGATACAGTAAAACTAACCATTGTGCCACCAAACTGTCCAGATGTGCGACACTACAACACAAGCTCTTCCCTTATGAAAATTAAATAAATTGCAAAATACCAGAAAATATGTGGATATATCTTTCAGTGTAAAATATATGTAGTTCAAATATAATTTTTAACATATATCTGAAATATAATGTAACATTCCCTTAATATATTGTAACATATTTCCAAATGCATTGTGCATGATATGTGCAATATAATCTGTATCCAGACCCATATTTCTGACAGTAAATTAGTTCATTTGGGTTTTTTTTGTTGCTTGGAAAAATATAACAGTTTTTCTTAGTGAATCAAATTTATTTTGAACACACTGTAACTGGCTAGAAGAAATTAACATAGGTATCTGCTTTGACGCATACACTGTAAATTATTACATGCTGAAACAATTCTGTATGCTTTCATTGAGTTTCAGAAAACAGTCTACCGTTTCCCTTGCTTATTATAACTACCCAAGTAAGAGGTTAAATTATAACAATTAACATTGTAAAGGAACACAGGAATTTACTATATCATTAATGAGTGAATGTGTACTTCTCAGCAGGAATTATATAACGGAAGGTTGGATGAAGTGTGTTAATATTTCATTCTTAATATCAGTAGCTGGCAGCAGTTTCTTCAATGATACCTGTACCTTTAAGGAGAAATTATCATGAAAAAGTCACCAGTGATACCTAGGGCTGATATAGGAGCTCCAGTTCACGGCTATTCAAATGCAAAAAAAGTTGGGCCAGATTTTCAAACCAAGAAATTTAGCTGGGCCAGACATTTTCAGTGACCAGTCAGCAGCAGGTAATAACAATTTTTAAATCAACACAAATTAATGCATTGAAAACAAGTAATGTTTATTCATGGTTTCCCTTTTAAATTTGGTCACATCTGACACAAGCACATCATAAAAATGAATTAAAAAACAATAAAAGAAGCAATAACTGAACAGAATCTGCGGTAGTAGCAATACTTTTTTCCACTTTTGAAAAAAAAACAAAACATTTTGGTAATATCTGAACTAGGCACATATCAAAGTGCATAAAAACAAGATAGTGCATAGTATTAGCAATAATATGTGTTTACCTTTTGAAATAAAATACATTTTTTGTTCATATATGACCCAGGCACATCACAAAGTGCATTTAACAGAATAAAAAAGAAGCATTAATACTATCAAAGCTATTTGTGCTCAAACCCATAACAAGTGATAACAGTAACTAACACACATGAATACAATGTCTACTGCACACTGAAGAAACATAGGTCTCTTTTAATTCACCATATGTGTGATTAGCACTGCCTTTTTTGTAAACAAAAAAGTGACAGTAGGCATACATTGCATTTGGATTAGATCTGAGGTACCCTGAAGGTATATAGAGGCCGAGAATCCTAGTGCTACATGTTCTGTTTATTTGGTAACAAACCATAACATTTAAAATTTGAAACTGTCAAATAGTCAAGTATAATAATCCTTTACAATCACATAGCACTTTACTCACCACTCAAAACTCTTTGCAGACTCCACGCAGGGAGTTCCCGGAACGCAAACCTATGATTTCCTTATTGCAAAGCAGTGGCACATCCATTATATGCCACCTGTACAGTTGTACTGTGCTGCATAATATTGTACTTGATAGTTTAAAATTACAAATACAGAATTTCCAAAATCAAAGAATATTAACCACAGGTTAATAACAAGCTCTGCATTCTACAGAACAGTTGTAATGTAGTCCCGCAATAGGCAATAGGCGCCTATTTTAATTTAGTTTTAATTAATTCTTTGTGTTAAGTGTTAATCGCTTTATGGTATGGAGTGCAGAGACAGTGAGGCTCTCATTGGAGTAAAAATTAGATTCATTTGTGAATACCCACATTTGCACACACATGATGAAGCTGGAATACAGCTAAGACTCTGAACACAATTGATTACAAAATTATTTAATATGTGCAGGTACAACTGTCCCAAAACCGTACCTTCACAAACGGCTATCATAAACTACTATTACCACTTCTAGACACACAATAACACACTGCATTTTGGGTTGAATGTTTCTAGGCCATGTGGAATTTGCATTCATGGTCTGTAATATTTTAGGAATTTATGTAGGAAGTAATGAGGGCTCACAAAATGTGTTTTTCTCAGTTATTCTTTGCCTTTATAGCTGGACTGTGGGCTGGGCCACTCAGAGGTTGCTTCTTGGCCGCATGTGGCTCACAGACAGCCGTTTGAATATGTTGTTTCTAGAGTTTTACTGAGTGACATTTGACCTGAAAGTGCTTCTTTGGATAAATTCAGTTACACTGGAAATATTCCTGGTCAGCCTATTAAGATTCTCCACCCCACTATCTAGGTCTAGAGTTAGATGTGAACATAGAGATAGGAGTTTACTTCAAGTAGTGGAGAGGAAAAAGGTGACTGGTTTGGAATAAGGTCTTTGAAAGAAGCAAAGATTACAACTGCTCTGAATAATGGACTAGTTGCATTAGTGTCAGATAAGAACAAATTAACGCATAGGTCGTCCCAGTGTTGCAACAGTGTTTATATTTAATGACATGTGCATGTCTTACCTTACCTGTTAAAAAAATACAACATTTTCTTTTATTTCAGTCTCTTTTAGTCTTTTGATGGGGTGTGCTCTACCCCTAAAGATGAAATATTCAATTTGATTATGTCACTTGCGTGTACTTTATATACTTTTTAAATTTGCTCAGGTAGCTGTTGGTGTATTGTTAAATGTGTATTTCTTAATTTATGAAGATGAAAAAAAATCTACTTTGAAACTTACAATTTTAGCTATAAATAAGCCTAGAATATTAGCATATTCTCATATAACATATCAAACTACAAAACAAAAAGCTATGAATAAAAAGATTTTTTACTTTGTCAAAATAATGTTAAAGAATTTAAAACAAGTCTTTAGATAACTTTATTTGAAATTGCTTTTCAAACCAATGACTGTAGTTAAGACAGAACATTGCAGGCTACAAGATTAATTCTGGGTTTATAATTAGTGCTGTGTCACAATGTGATTTGGCCTAGGATATATATATCTATATATATCTCCATATAAAAACACTTACGAAATATCTATTAGATGTTACTTTAAATTTCCAGGTTAATATATTTTAAAATATGCTACAATATACAGAAAACAAACTATAAAACATAGACATTTACACTCTAAAATATATTATATAGTATATTATAAATTGTATTTACAGAATATTCATTTTGTTGTAGTATATTTTCTAAAATATATCTTACTGCATATTATTCCTTGTATTGTGCAATAAAATAATTATATACAGTATATTCATTTTTAGAAATTATATTTCAATATACAAAAATATATGTATTATTTAATATTTATTTCATATATTTTATAACATATTTAACTGTAAAGCCAGATGCCTTTTTAAATAATACAGAAATTAGAGGCGAAATAAACCACAGTTGGCAGAGTATTTACCCTCACACGGTAACAGTGTGTGACAAAACAGCACAACACCAAGGAGGGACTTGGACAATGACAATACTGTAATTTTACTAAACAAATTTATTTAACTAAAACAATACACAGGGTTTATTTCCTCCAGTTCTTTTTTTTTCTTTTATACTTAAATGTACATTCCAAGCTGAAGCCTCCGTATTTCCCTTCTCCTTGTTATTTCTTTTACTGCTAACATGTTTTAAAAATTATAATAAACTATAGGCATAATTCTCCACAACTGACATCTCTAATTTCTTCATGAACTGTTACATACTTAAACAATATGTAAAGTAGTGAAAATAATTGTACCATGTATGCTAATAATGAAAAATCCCAGGAGAATGCAATAATTTAAGTTATAAATAACAGCCAGTTGTATATATTATATACAGCGTTTCTACTATGACATTTGAATTTTTTGTTCCTGGGTATTCTGCCCTGAATAAGAGTGTTAGGAAAGTGGAAGGATGGATGATTTTTATACATGCAGCTGAGATTACAAAACCACATATTTAGTCTTATTTTGCTGTGACAGAGTTCATTGTTTTATATTTTACACAACAGTTGGATCTAGCTTAGCAGTAAAAATTAAAAATATTTAACTTAAAAAAATGTAATTACTTACAGAATATTGTACAAACATATTATTTATAACAATTCTTTTTCATCTTGAACCATTTATTTTAAGTTTGAACAAGGAACTTGTTGGTTTTAGGCATTATTCAGTTTTAATGTTCAGTTAAGATAAAGTGCTAATTTTAAGCATACTTTTTTACATTTTAAATTTAATATTTGTTATTTTAGTATAACAATGCAATAGTTAATGCTGCTCGTTCCAAAGACCTATGTTTAATTAAAAACCTTATTACATATCCATAATTATTTGATTAAAAAAGCGTAAAAATAAAAATGTACCTGGTTTTCTCTCTATAGACTGGAAACCAGTTGTTTCTTCCCAGTCTTTTCCATCTCTTTTCACATTTACTTCTGCGTAGGTGATTTGCACAGACATCTTTTCCTATTCTATATACAGTACAGAATCAGCAGCTAAATAAGAAAGCAAGTGAGCAAAAGAGAGCAAGTGAGTGAGCGAGCGAGCGAGCGAGCGAGAGAGAGAGAGAGAGAGAGAAAGGGGTTTAAGGTTTTGAAAGGATGTGCAGTCTGAGTCACACTTAAACTGAAAAATACAAAAAATACATCTTTATCAGCATTGTGTGATTTTTTTTATACATAGCTGTTAAATTAATAAAAATTAACTGGATAGCTTTCTGAAATAAGCAGAAAAAAATATCTGTGAGTTACGGTAAGTAGTTAAACTGATCCCATGCACCATGGGTGGGTAAAGTTGTTGCAGGTTTTTGTTCCAACCCAGTTGCTTAATTAAAAACCAATCCTTGTCAATTATTTAATTTCATGGCTTGCTAGTGCTTCAACTCTGCCGTGTCAGATCATTCTCATATCCTAGATTTTTTTTTCCCATTCTCAGTGCTTCACTTTTTTCTCTTCACTTTCCTTTCAAGAACTGTATTTAATTAAACCAAATAGTGCATGCTAAATACACACAGGTGTAAATGGAAACAAGCTAAATGGAGAAATGCTGGTTTCTTTTGTCATTTGCATGTTATTGCTAATAAGGATCAATTAAAAACCAAGATTACAGCTGTTTAAGACTAAAATAAGCAATAAGGGTTCAAAATCTTAACGAGCGAGACAACTAAAGTGAGGCAGAAGTGTTACTTGAGCAATAAGTGCTTCTTATTAAGCAATTTGGTTGGAACAAAAACCTGCAGCCACTGCGGTCCCCCAGGACTGAATCTGCCCACCCCTGCCATACACTGTGAAACATCCATCCATCCATTATCCAACCCGCTATATCCTAACTACAGGGTCACGGGGGTCTGCTGGAGCCAATCCCAACCAACACAGGGCGCCAGCCCACCGCAGGGCAAACACACACACACACCAAGCACACATTAGGGACAATTTAGAATCGCCAATGCACCAAACCTGCATGTCTTTGGACTGTGGGAGGAAATCTACGCAGACACAGGGAGAACATGCAGACTCCACACAGGGAGTACCCAGGAAGCGAACCCAGGTTTCCTAACTGCGAAGCAGCAGCGCTGCCCACTGTGCCACCGTGCCAGCCCCACACTGTGAAACATTTCATAATAATTAGTTTTATCAAATACTTAGAAATATAGTAATTGCTTTGTGAAAAATAAATATAAAAATCACAGGGACAACATATTATATTTCAAAATAAAGCAGCTCTTCTCTAGAATAAAATTAAAATTATGTTTTAATGAATTAAAGTGTTATTTTGTGTAACTGAGGTTAATTGTCAGTTTTAAATTTGAGGGTTGTGGCAGAAGACCGAGGCCCTTGCCCAGCCGGGACTCCTCAATGCTGGGAGCACCGAGGAAGCAAGTGTGGTCAGAGCATTACCTCCCCTGGGTTGCAGTGGTACCTTGGACTCCCGCAAGGCATCATGGGAGTTGGAGTTTGGTACATCCCTGTTGGGATCCGCGGGTGCCACCTGGGGGTGCTACAATTACTGCTAAGCCCTGGAGAGCAGCTCTTTCGCCACACCCAGAAGTGCTGTCAGAAACACATCATCAGCTGGAGCTCTTCTGGGTGCCCTATATAAGGGGGCAGCAGACACTACTCTGGGAGCCAGAGTCGGGAGGAGGAGGACGAAGCTTGCTGAGGAGGCCTGGAGGAGAAAGAGAGAAAAGGACTCAAAGATAAAGGAAGAGAGAAAAGAAACGGAAAGTAAAGAAACTGTATGTGTGCTTGTTGGGACACTGTAAATTTGTAAATAAATCACATGTACTTTGGGACTTCTGCGTATCCTGGCATCTGTCTGTGATCCGGGCTGGAACGTCCACAGTGTGTATATGTGAACCCTGAGATGGACCAGTGCCCCATCCAGGACTGTTTTGTGTTTTATTCCTGGGGCTGCATGGGAGTTGTAACAACATGCTTCAAATATCAACATTGTTTGAATTTCACTACACATTTGTTTTCTTTAAATATGTTTCCATATTTCTTCAGTTTTTGAATTCATTAGTTAATTTGGTCATTTTCAAAAACACTATTCCACTCTAAAGTTGAGCTAGAGATCATTCTGAAAGGATTGAACACTAAACAGTAGGCAGCCTTTGAAAGAGACACCAGTTTATCTTAAGGTATATCTATAAAGTAAAATTGAAATTGTAGACTAAATCAAATCAAATTTTATGTGTCACATAAAACTTATATATGCAGTACAATATTTAGTGAAATGCTCAGATAAAGAAAAAGGGAAGAAAACAATCTTTGTGAAGATGAAGGATTTTAAACCCAAGTATTCATCTCTTTAGATTAGATATAATATTAATTGCATTTAAAGTATTCTTTTAATCCAATGTTTAATTATCTGCAAAATCAAAGGCTCTCTTTAGCACACCAACAAGCTAACAAAAATCAGGGCACGTCAGGTCAGGTTAGGTCAGGTTGGGGAGCATGCCGTAACTGACACTCCATCACAATGCATCACAGAGTCAAACCAGCGGTAGCCAAAGATTCTCCAAAGAGACACAGAACCGAAGGAGTCCAGTCTTCATCTCAGGTCACTGGATAGCGTCCATGTCTTGCAACCATATAGCAAGACAGGAAGGGCCAGGACTCTAAAGTCTTGGACCTTTGTCCTTTTGCATAAATATTGGGAGTGCCACATACCCCTTTCCAGCGACCTCATGACCCCCATACTCTTCCAGTCCATCTACTGACTTTATAGGAAGAGTCACCAGTGACAGGAATGTCACTGCCGAGGTATGTAAACCTCTCAACAAGGTCGGCACTCTCTCCGCAGACAGACACACTGCTGATGGCTGTGCCCAAGACATCATTAAAGGCCTGGATCTTGGTTTTTATCCAGGACACTCGCAAGCCCAGACACTCAGACTCCTTGCTCAGTCTCTCAAGTCTCTGATCAGAGCCTCCATTGACTCCGCAAAGATCACAGCATCATCAGCAAAGTCAAGATCAGTGAATCTCTCTTCATCAACAGATGCCCCACAGCCACTAGACCCCACGATCTTGCCCAACACCCAGTCCATGCAAGTATTCAACAGATTAGGAGCAAGAACACACCTCTGACTAACCCCAGAATCAACTGGGAAAAACACAGATGTTCTGCCTCCACTCTACATAGCACTCACGGTACCAGTGTACAGGCCGATCATGATATCCATCAACCTTGAGGGGATCCCAGAAACCCTCAGGATGTCCCACAGGGCAGCTCGATCAACTGAGTTGAATGCTTTATGAAATCGACAAAGGCTGCAAAGAAACTCTGCCAATATTCATGTTTGTGCTCCATGAGAGTCCTCAGTGCCAGGATGCTAGACTTCTTAGGTGTAAAACCAGACTGCCCTGGTCGCTGGTAGGTGAGCAAGTGATCATGGATACTACTGAGGATGACCCTAGCAAGGACCTTACCCAGCACCAAGAGCATTGTTATCCCCCTGTAGTTGCTGCAATCCAGACAATCACCCTTCCTTTTCCTGACAGGGATGACAAGTCCCATTTTCCAGTCAGTTGGTATGACGCCAGTCTCCAAAATGGAAGCAAGGATTGCTTGCAATACCAGGACAACAGCATTACCACCAGCCTGAAGAAGTTCACCCCGGATATCACAGATCTCTGCAGCCTTCCCCTCCCTTAGCTGGTTCACCACCTGTGTGATCTCTCAGTGAAACTGGGTGGTTCACAGCTAATTGGAGGATCAGCCTCAAGAATAGTGGACCCAGAGATATTCAAGGTCCTATCCGGAGGATCAGCTTTAAACAGCTGCTCAAAGCAGCCAGCCCAGTGGATCACAAATACAGTGTCATGCGTAAGGACCGCTCCATGAGCCGCCCTGACTGCAACTCTCCGAGGAACAGATTCAGATGTGCGTAATACTTTGATTACACTGTAAGCAGGACGTGGGTCGCTAGACCACAGATGGTGTGTCACTCGCTCACAGATTCCTCTAACAAACTCCTCCTTATCTGCCCTCAGAGCCCTCACAGCCACCCTTCTCAGTTCTTGGTACAAACCAGAGTTGCCATCAAGCCATGTGCTGTGACTCCTCTCAATGATATCCAGGGTGCCCTGAGAGATTAAACACCTCCTTCTGGGAACATCGGTCACACTAACACAACCCTCAACAACATTCAGGGTCTTGTCACGGAAGGTCTCCCACATCACATTAGGATCGGCGGTCGCATCCAAATCTGCAAGTTCCTCACAAACTCGTTAGAAACAGCCTTGGTACAGATCTTGGAATCTGGCCAAGTCCATCCTCATTTTCCTAGTAGGTGGTAATCTACTGGACCTAAGCTTGATCTTCAGAGTAGCAACAACAAGTCTGTGGTCAGAATTCACAAATTGTGCACTCCTGTAGACCCTGCAGTTTTACAAGAGCCTCCAGCAACTGCCCACGAGGATGTGGTCGATCTCCTTCACCAAACCACCAGTATTGGAGTACCAAGTCCAATGATGTGGCTCAGGGTGCTGGAACCAGGATCCAGCGATTCGCAGCCCCTGATCATTTGCAAAGTCAAGGAACATGGAGCTACTTTCATCACTGTCACCAGACCCATGGGGACCGAAACAATCCTCATAGCCAGCCCTGTCAGTGCTAGTGGTTGCACTGAAGTCACTCATGACTAGAGGAGTGGCACCCATCAACCACTGAGCGAATTTGCGAATAAAATGTCTCCCTCAACAAGACATCATTCACTGTGGTCATATCATACACTAAGACAACTGACAAGGCACCCAGGGAGTGCCATAATCTGAGTCTCATAATAAGCTCATTGAAAGGAGTGGCATCAGACACCATTGGAAGAAGCTACAGCAATGGCTATTCCCTGAGTATGACAGCTATCAGAGTGACCAGACCAATAAAAGGTGTATCCACCCACAGAGATATGGCCAATCCCAGGTCTGCGCACCTCAGTGATTGCCGCCACTGAAATGCAGAGTTTACACAGCTCCTCTGACAGCAGAGGAAGATGATCATTATGCCAGACAGACAAGACGTTCCACGCGCCTACCAAGAAGGGCCGCCTCAAATTGTGACCCTAGTGCTGCCATACAGTGGGCGACGCCTCAGCACCACATCAGTTCTGATCCCCAACAGGCCTGGCCCCATTGGCTCCCTGATAGTTTCGACTCTTCCGGGTATTGGGCTCACAAGGGCTTTACCCCATTCCCTTCATGATGCGAGCAGCCTTCTTATGGGGGCTGCAGCAGAGCTACTCCTGCGGAGAGCAAAAAAAGTCCTTTCTCTTGTCTCTCAGCTGTGTGAATTTATTTTTTATGGTGGCTGGAGTGCCAATCCTGCCACCAACCCCAACGATTTCCCTGCAATTTGGAGTACAATGCGTAAAAATTAAAAAAAACCTTAACTAATGCTTGTCCAGCTTGACAGGCTCAGTCACCAGTATTTAAGACACTCATTCATGTGCCTCTTGTATGTTGTAACAGACAGCTGTGACACCTCTGTACAAGAAGGACGGGGGGAAGGAGCTTGGATGGGGCAATATCTCCCCAGGGGCAACAGAGGGTAGCAGCCCTAGCTTGCTACAGGGCCATGGGTTTGAAGCATGGTAGCTCAACCCTGCTGGTGCCCATGGCCACCACCAGGGGGCATAAGGAGAATAGCAGAACCCTCCTCATGTAGGGCTGCTGCCACACCCGGAAGGAGATTATAGAACACCTGGAGCACTTTTAATCCAAAATGCGGCTGCAAGAATTATTACAAGAACAAGAAAATACGAACACATAACTCCAGTTCTTAAATCCTTACACTGGCTCCCGGTTAAGTTTAGGGCAGATTTCAAAATCCTCCTTTTAACATATAAAGCATTAAATGGCCAAGGTCTGGCTTACTTGTCTGAACTTATCATGACTTACAAACCTGAGCGCACATTAAGATCTCAAGATGCCGGTCTGCTTATGATTCCAAGGATTAATAAAATAGCAGTGGGAGATCGAGCTTTTAGTTACAGGGCCCCTAAACTGTGGAATGGTCTTCCTGCTTCTATAAGAGATGCCCCTTCGGTCCCAGCCTTTAAATTCCGGCTGAAGACTCACTACTTCAGTTTAGCAAATCCTGACTAGAGCTGCTGATTAACTGTACATACTACATCTCTGTTGTTAGTCATTAGCACTAAAACATAGTAAGATGATTATTATAATTTGTTACTAACCCTCACCTATTCTGTTTCTGTTCTCGGTACTCAAATGTGGCAATTGGTGCCACGGCCCACCTGCCAAGTTGTTTGCCTGCCTATGGTAAAGTCATCACTGATGGAGGATCATAGGAATCATGGGAAAGAGGGGTCCTTTCATCGGATTGGCTGGCCGAGCAACGTTTCAGCCGTGGAATGGCCAAATGGGGAGGCAGCTTGACGGATGAGGTCTCCAGGACTCTAAAAATATCCAAATCTTATTATGTGATATCATCTACTGTTAAATTCTGCTCTGTACTTCTAAAATTTTTATTATTATGCTGTATTAAGGATTTGTTATGTTCTGTATACTTGTATTGAACCCCTTCTTTTGACAACCACTGCACGCCAAACCTACCTGGAAAGGGGTCTCTCTTTGAACTGCCTTTCCCAAGGTTTCTTCCATTTTTCTCTGCAAGGTTTTTTTTTGGAGTTTTTTCTTGTCTTCTCAGAGAGTCAAGGCTGGGGGGCTGTCAAGAGGCAGGACCTGTTAAAGCCCATTGCGGCACTTCCTGTGTGATTTTGGGCTATACAAAAATAAACTGTATTGTATTGTATTGTATAAAGGGGGGCGCCTAACTCCATTCAGGGAGCCAGAGTCGGAAGGTGGAGGAAAAAACTTGCAGGTGGAGGTGTGGAGGCAGACAAGAGACAGATTTGTGTATTTTGTGCTTATTGTACTATGCTGCATAAGGTGGAAACAAAAGAACAAAAACGTTTCCCACTCTTAATAAATGTGTGTTGTGTGCTGGACTTGGGCTCTGTGTCTGTTGTTTCTGGGGTTTGGGGAGCTGTCTAAAAATTAACATACATTCCACATAATTCCTGCAATGTGGAATATAAGTGCCAAGCTAAAAAAATAGCCTGTATGAAGACACTTTTCTAGAACAACACTTGTCTTTTTTTTTTTTAACTGAGTATGTCAAGAATACTAATTCTGAATATAATCATTAACTGCCATCCCACTCTGCCCTACCATCATGTGATTTTACCAAGTTTTTAATCTGTTTTATATTTTCTACACCTGTTTTTATTTTCATAAGTAATGCATATTAAAAGTTGAACATCTCATTTATATATTTCTCTTCTGGTTTGTCCTGCTTCCACTTCAAAACCGGTCCTGCCCACACGCAGCCGACACGGCATTTCTCGATTCCTACTTGTCCTCTTCCAAACCCTTCCCCGCATTGCCTGCGGCTCCTCTTCAAAACCAGTCCCGCCCACACGCAGCCGACACGCAGTCCACCAACGTAGTCTCAGCAGACATACACACAATCCTCTTCCCGTTACCACAGGTACTTCTTCACCTCATTTCTGTCTTCCTGTGCTGCAAGTGTCTAGGGCGAGAACGCAGTTGAGTAGGTCGTGGGGCTGAATAACAGGCTCGGCTTCATTTTGTGCTACATCAGCCTGGACAACAGAGTCTCCCAGCCATGCGTTCGGAATGGCCAAGGAATTTGCATAGTTTTTGTCAGGAGAATTAAATTCTACAGTCCTTTAGAAGGCATGTGGCATACCATCAACAACCGTCAGCAAGACTAAATGTGGCTGGGCCAAGCTGTCAGTTGACTTGTACTAGAGAGGACCAGAAAGAGGCAATTATGTTATTGCGATGAGGCTTCCGAACTCTTACCCAATCCGAGACTGGTAAACTGACCTTCTTGACCCATTTTGATTGATCAAACCTTTGTTTCATTCTCTGTTGCTGCCTGGTAACAGAGTGTTTAACATGAGGTATTGAAGGCAGGGCACAGACCATACTCTGACTGAAAAAGGGACGAAGTCTATCTAGAGGTAGGGTAAGCTCTCAACCTAACATGAGGAATGCAGGTGAGACTCCAGTTGTGTTATGTTGGGATGATCTATAGTACAAGAGGGTATTAAGCAGAGCCTGATCATAAGAACACCCTTGTGTCTGGTGTGCCCTAAGGCAATTTTTTACTGTCTGGCTGAAACTTTCCACTCCTCCATTGGACTGAAGATGGTAAAATGCAGTGTGAACATTCTGAATGCCTTTTGATTCCAGAACTGAGGCCCATTATCCATACTAATGGTCTTAGGGAGATGCCAGCAAGAAAATAGTGATGCCAGAATGTTAAGGATGATGCAGGATGTAACTGTGTCAGTTGCAGTAACCTCTGGCCTTTTCGAGTGTAAGTCATACACAACAACCAAATGTCGCTGATGAGGGTAAACCACGGATTTCTCCCGAGATGTCCATCTGTATATGTTCCCTTAAGTTTGTGACATACTGATGCACAGTCTCGCCATGAAGCTAACAGTGCTGTCTGGAAATACTGTAAGTCTCTGTAGTAGAGCACTTTGTGAGGCAGAGAAGTGAGCATTCAAAAGTGCAACCACATCATTATAAATGTCAGCCGGTCCCAAAGTTCCAAGCATTCACTGCCCAAGCAGTGAACAAGTAGCACCCTTTTGCATGTGGCCAAAAGATCCTCAAGCCCCAAGGCAGTGAGATAGACCTCAAAAGAATGTAGCTAACGAGACCACGGAATCAGAGGGTCACCAGGTAAAAGTAGGAAGGGAGGCAGTGGTGAAAGAGAAAACTCAGCTATTTTCGTCTCCAAATATTATGTGTGAGAGAGAAATGCTGACAGCTGGTAAGTGCAACATCAAAACTCCTTTTTTTATTTCCATTTTTCACACTACTGAGACCAAAGCAATCAAGCTCATCTCACAAAAAGCAGACATAGAGCACATGGCTGCATAATCAAACCCTGTAGTTCAATTATGGCATAGTAGACATATATATATATAACAGGATGATACACAAATGGAACAGTTTTGAATCAAGCAGCATTGAATCAAATTTAGCACATGTGTACCGAAATGTACAGATGAGTCCAGGGGCCTCTGATCTATTGCGCCCTGACCCTGATCTTTTTGACTATCATTTTTAATTCAGCCCCAGATTATTGCGCAGCCTCCACAGCCCCTTTACTTTTTATATTGGAAGGACAATTGTGAAACTTCAAGGAGGAATAAAGCCCCTCCACCCAGCAATCCCTAAATTTCAAGAGAGTACTTTGATTTTATTTATCGAAGTTGTCTGAGTAAAACTGATAGCATTCATAATAAATCCAGATATTCTGGAAAGAAGGTAAGGGAAAATTATGATTGTTGGCGGAAATCCTAGTTTATATGTGACCTGGAAACAGAAGTATAGGTTGTGGCTATGGATGTTTAAATGTGACTTTCCTTAAGGGACATGAAAAATCCATTATAAAGGACAACATGGGTACAGTCTAAAGTTGCTAAATGCAGAAGTTAAAAATAAACTCATACGAGTGTGTGACTTTCAAAATTAATTTATGATAATAACATTAGATTTAGCTAGACTGAATCAATGACATCTACAGTAAATGTACAGTGGGTACGGAAAGTATTCAGACCCCCTTCAATTTTTCACTCTTTGTTATATTGCAGCCATTTGCTAAAATCATTTACATTAATTTTTTCCCTCATTAATGTACACACAGCACCCCATATTGACAGACAAAAAAAAGAAGTTTTGAAATTGTTGCAGATTTATTAAAAAATTAAAACTGAAATATCACATGGTCCTAAGTATTCAGACCCTTTGCTCAGTATTTAGTAGAAGCACCCTTTTGAGCTAATACAGTCATGAGTCTTCTTGGGAAAGATGCAACAAGTTTTTCAAACCTGGATTTGGGGATCCTCTGCCATTCCTCCTTGCAGATCCTCTCCAGCTCTGTCAGGTTGGATGGTAAACGTTGGTGGACAGCCATTTTTAGGTCTGTCCAGAGATGCTCAATTGGGTTTAAGTCAGGGCTCTTGCTGGGCCATTCAAGAACAGTCACAGAGTTGTTGTGAAGCCACTCCTTCGTTACTTTAGCTGTGTGCTTAGGGTCATTGTCTTGTTGGAAGGTAAACCTTCGGCCCAGTCTGAGGTCCTTAGCACTCTGGAGAAGGTTTTTGTCCAGGATATCCCTATACTTGGCCGCATTCATCTTTCCCTCGATTGCAACCAGTCGTCCTGTCCCTGCAGCTGAAAAACACCCCCACAGCATGATGCTGCCACCACCATGCTTCACTGTGGGGACTGTATTGGACAAGTGATAAGCAGTGCCTGGTTGTCTCCACACATACCGCTTAGAATTAAGGCCAAAAAGTTCTATCTGCGGCCAAGTACAGGAATATCCTGGACAAAAACCTTCTCCAGAGTGCTAAGGACCTCAGACTGGGCCGAAGGTTTACCTTCCAACAAGACAATGACCCTAAGCACACAGCTAAAATAACGAAGGAGTGGCTTCACAACAACTCTGTGACTGTTCTTGAATGGCCCAGCCAGAGCCCTGGCTTAAACCCAATTGAGCATCTCTGGAGAGACCTAAAAATGGCTGTCCACCAACGTTTACCATCCAACCTGACAGAACTGGAGAGGATCTGCAAGGAGGAATGGCAGAGGATCCCCAAATCCAGGTGTGAAAAACTTGTTGCATCTTTCCCAAGAAGACTCATGGCTGTATTAGCTCAAAAGGGTGCTTCTACTTAATACTGAGCAAAGGGTCTGAATACTTAGGACCATGTGATATTTCAGTTTTTCTTTTTTAATAAATCTGCAACAATTTCAAAAATTATTTTTTTTGTCTGTCAATATGGGGTACTGTGTGTACTTTGTACATTAATGAGGGAAAAAATTAATTTAAATGATTTTAGCAAATGGCTGCAATATAACAAAGAGTGAAAAATTGAAGGGGGTCTGAATACTTTCCGTACCCACTGTATGTTACCATAGCCCATGAAACTGTAGTTTCCATATCAGTAAAGGTTTGAAGATATACTCATTATGCAAGAAACAGTCACAAACGTGTAAAGTACGTAAAGATTCAGAAAGCATTGGTAAACTTTTATACTGTGAAACTGATTTCTTTACCTACAATGAAAAATTTTATCTGTTTCCATGCATAAGAAAAACTTTGATTTAATTAACTGCAGTACAAACTCAAAAGAATATCATTCTAAATGTTAAAGCAAATATTAAGGTGCAAGTATTGCTTTGGTTTAATGCTTCTGTGTCCAGTTTTAATTCAGATGTTCAGTTTGAGCATGGGAAAACAGAAAAGTCCTATATAAATAAAATGTGTTCTTATTCTTTAAAAGTCTTCTCAAAAATAAAAAAAAATAAATAAAATTGTACAAATTTCAAGAAGAGAACCAAGACCTAGCCTTACATGCTAAAAAGGGGAAAACTACCTTACCTTATTTAAAAAGAATGTGACAAGCAGAACTCTTCCCCAACACGGTTAGATACTTTGTTCTGGCTTTTCTCTAACTCCACATCTTCAGAATTTTCAAAAAGGGGAACTCTGTTGGTATGTTATCCTTTATAATAAGGTATCTATCTATCTTTATGCATGTATGCTGTTGAGGAAAACAGATAAGGCACAGCATGCTTCAATAAATAAAATACCTTACCTTGACAAAGCTGTATTGTTCAGATTAGAGTTTCATAGTGTGCCTAGTTGAATTGGGTGCATTTCCCATTTAAAGGAATAAGCTTATGTTAAACTCCTATTTACCTGGAAACCAATGTGTTTTACAGGTACATGAAAAATGCACAATTCTGTAGTCAGCATGGTTATGCATTACAATGCATGTATGTTAGAGAGGGATAATACTGATTTCAGCTGAATTGGTGCTTTACCAGCATCATCATCATCATCTTCATTCCATCTTTTCTAATAAGGGTTGCAATAGCAATGTACTGAGCTGAGCTAAGCACTGTTGCCTCAAAGCACCATAACCCTTCCCCAAGTGAAGTTAGCAGATCTGGATTTCTCTGTGGTTACTTTGGGTTTTCTCCCACAGTTCAATGATATTTGGATTACATTAATTGGCCACTGTAACTTACAAAATTGTCAGTGGTTGTGTGCATTGGTATTTCCTGTGTTAATCCAGAGCCTCATCCAGGGTTGTCCTAACATATGCCTGATGCTGCTAGAATAGCTCTAGCCATTGACTAACCACTACTGGATTAAGCAGGCTACATAATGCATAGATAATAGAACTAAGTTTTAAATAAAATTAATTTATATTTTTTTATTTATAAAGAGATGATTATTTTATTTTCATTAATTTTTTATTTTCATAATTTTATTTGAAAAAAATAACATTCCATATGATCAAGTTTAACTTATACAAAGAAGAAGATACACAATCAAGTTGAACTTAAAAAGAGGAGAGCCAACAGCAGGAGCAAATCTTTACAATCAAGGGAGAATGTCATTTTCCCCAATATAAATTATTCTAAAATGTTATTAATCAGATCTTGTCATACTTTAGAAAAGTTACGAATGGACCCTCTAAGGGAGAATTTGACTTTTTCCAATCCAAAATTGTATAGAACATCAGTTACCCACTGACTTATAACAGGTGGTCTGGGATTCTTCCATTTCAACACGATAAGTCTTCATGCTAGTAGTGTGGTACAAGCAATTACAATCAATTTGTCCTTCTCCACTTTAAAACCATCTGGGAATACACCAAACACAACTGTTAATGGTTTAGGAGTGATAAAAACTAGGCCGTCTGATAGACAATCAAAGATCTTTGTCCAAAAATATGCTAATTTGGTGCATTTTCAAAACTTGTGGCAAAGTGAAGCTAGATTTAGCCTACAACATTCATAGTTTGAACCTTGTCCTGGATACAATTTGGACAATTTTAAATGAGATACATGTGATCAATAAAAGCTTTTAAATTGAATAACTGAATGCTTTGCTCATATGGAAATAGTGTATTCTATGCATGGCTGCCTTTGTTAAAAAATTGTGCTGATGAAAAGTTAAGTTTAAAATGTAACTGCTCATAAGAACATTATCTATATACAATTTTCTAATTGTTATAATTCCAAACGTTGTCCAAACATTAAATACTGTGTAGATTTAAGAGGATAGAAATAGGTGATTATCATATAGAGGTGCAACTGATAAAAGCTTCTCTGCCTTGAAGTGCTTCCTGCATTGGTTTCATATTCTGAGTGATTGAAGGACAATCTGATTATTGGTAAATTGATGATAATTTGTATTCACTGTAGCACAAAGCAGGGCATATAAAGAAGCACAGCAGGATTTTATTTCTATTGCAAACTAGGTTTGTGTATTCATTAATTTGTGCCAATGTCCAAGTCTTTGGACATATAAAGCTTGTATATTTGCTGCCCAGTAATAAAACTGAAAGTTAGGTAGTGTCATGCCACCTTCTGTTTTAGGTCTTTGTAGAGATAACCTTTGTATCTAATTTCTTTAAAAAAAATGATTTGTTAATTTATATGGGAATGCCCTGAAATAGAAAAGAAGCTTGGGAAGAATGTTCATCTTGACAGTTTTGATTCTCCCAGCTAATGTGAGATGGAGGGTAGACCATTTGTACGCATCTTGTTTATTTTTTTCCGTGCTGATAGCAAAATTTTGTTGAAAAATATTTTTTTATTTACTTGTGATATTTACCCCTAAGTCTGATCAAATAAATGGGTAGATTTCCAGTCTACTATTGTGTGCTAAAGAGTTCCCTGGAAAAAGCACGCTCTTATTCAAATTAATTTTGATATCTTTTGAAATTCTGCTACTGTGGACTATGTTGCAAACTACTGGTAAGGAAGTTTGAGGGTCTGATATATACTGTACCATATCATCTGCATATAGTGGTCTTTTCTGTTCAAGTCCTTCTCAGATAATCCCCTTAATGTCTGAAGCAATTGAAAAGTGAATGGCCAGTGGCTCAATTGTAATTGCAAACAGAAATTATGATAGGGGTTATCATTGTGGAGTACTACGTTCTAGTTTGAAGAAGTGTGAGATAATGTTGTTAATACAGACATAGGCTTCTGGACTGGTATAAAGTAGTTTTATCCATGCACGTATATGTGGACCAAACTCAAATTTGTGAAATGTGGTGAATAAGAAGTCTCATTAAACCATGTCAAATGATTTTCTGCATCAAAATATAATAAGATCTCCGGTGAGTTACAGAAGGCAGAAGATTAGAAGATTAAAAGCCATGTGCCTGTCTTTAATAAATTTGGTAATAAATCTGGTCCTGTGATCTTACAGAAGGAAGCACTTTCTCTATTCTTCTAGTTAGAACTTTGGAGAGTATCTTAACATCATCATTTGGAATTAAAATTGGTCTGTAGTATGCACAGTGTAATAAGTAATAAAGGTTTGGTCAAAAGTTGGAGGTAAAATTTTGTTGTCTCAAAAAAAAAAGAAGTAAATTGCTCTCTTGCTCCACATCATCCCTTTCCCATTTTGCCTACCCAAGTGAGGCTAGTCCAAAGTTCACAGAGTCCCAGTTCTCTAAAATGCCATGAGGCTGGTCACAACCAAAACAAAACAAACCCCCAGCAGCAGTGTAATAAGGATTACAATTGAGATATCTTATGACAGTACAGTCCAAATACAATAAACCTAGGGTATGTACCCTTAGGAGAAGAAAAAAATAAAAAGGAGGACATTTTAAGTTTAATGACACTTTAAATTGCTAGTTAGTTAATGGTTAAAAATTTGCATTCATTTAATATAATACATTTTAGTATAGTAACTGAAAAACAGCTGTCAAAAAGGAAATAGAATGTATAGTTACTGCAAATGTTATGTTACAAACAGACCAAGAAGAATCTTATTTGCATTACCAGGACAAGATACAACTAATGATCATATTTTAGATGATGTTGGGATTGGTGTTGTGCTTTTTCTATTTCTTCAGGAGAACTAATTATGTAGAATTGGCCATCAACAATCACTTTCAATTTGGCTGGAAACAAGAGGCTGTACCTGATTTCAGCTTTGTGTAAGTACTGTTTAATGCTGTAGAATGTAACTCATTTGGTAGCTTTTGAAGGAGAGAAATCTGGAAAAATACTAATATTTTCAAATAAGATCTTCCTCTATCTATCTGAAAATCAATTATTAAATACAGGTAAAATCCCATTACAATGAATATCTTTACAACAAAATTTTCATTACAACGAAGTATTTTTATGGTCTCGACAGTTTCCCCATATGACACGAATCTATAGAAATCTCATTACTACGAAGTACATTTAGCAGATACTTTCATTACCATGAAGTGCCCAAAAGACCTTGAAATGCCTGAATGAATCATCCACAGAGCAGTTAGTTCTATGGTCGCAGCTCAGCTGTACACAACGATCCCCAAACAGAAATTTTGCAAAAAAAAAATTTCTTTCTTTGAACTTTGCTCATACTGTTTTTTTGCTGTTTTTATTTTTGGTGGTTTTCAGTGATACCTTTTGCTTATTGCTTGTACAACATTCGAAAAACATCCATTGGAATTTAACTCTTTGTCACCTTCCTATAGAAACGGCATACACGAAAAAACGATAACAGTTCATATTAGAAAAAAAAAACAATATTTTTGCAGCACTTGATTGTGGCAAAAAGAAAATTTCGCCATCGACACTGTCAACTTTCTTGAAAGACCGAGCAAAAAAAAGACGAAAAATCTTGGGTTGCAAATGTATGCAAATTGCTGCATTTGAAGACGTTGAAAAAGCCATTTTTATGTGGTTAAGTGATGCTCGTTCAAGAAGCATTCCCATTAATGCGGCACTCATTCAAGAAAATGTGAGGTTTCTAAACTCTCTTTGGACCTCCCCCAAATGGACGACACGCCTGTAGAAGACTGTTTATATGTTGCCAGGGCAATAGCAGGCTTACAGCTCTGCTGCGTCTCTCCGCCAAAGCAAACTCGATGGGTGATGCAAGGAGCATTGTAAATGCAGGGAACAGGATTACTTGACCACTAACCTGGCCACGATCCTGCCTGACTGCTATGTCTGTTTATAGGAGAGTGGCAGATCCCGGTACAATAAATAACCATGCTGTTCCTGTTTCAAGCTGAATAAAGCTGGTTTTGCTAAAGTACTGAGACTCATCCTCATGTTTTGGGATGTAAGAGAGGGACTTATACTGCGACCCTGATCTTTTAGGATTCACCTCTGGGGTACCTCACTGCACCGCTGTGAGCCTGCTGTTGCCCTGCCCCGGCAACGGACAAATAGTCTTGCACAGACGCGGCAATCACGCTTCGGGACGCACTTTAGCGTGACCTCCCGTTGGGTGGGGGGATCCCGGGTGGGGATTGGGGGGGGATCCTAAAACAGTTCAGAAACCTCACGATATGAAGTAGAAAAAAGGATGATTCGGCTTCTGACTGATAACTGTGCTGCCAACAACATGCTTCTGCATTTAGATAATGTTTGCGTTGAATTCCACCCACCCAATTGCACAGCAGTGCTTCAGCCATTGGATTTGGGCATCATTCGCACCCTGAAAGTGTATTATCGCAAGGAAATGCTCAGAAAAATTCTTGTCAGCATAACTTGTAGACATAGGAGAAGATTAAAATTAACGCAAAATAAGCTATTGAAATGATTGCAGACACCTGGATGCAAGTTAAAGAAAGCATTATAGTGACAAATACAGAATCTCATTACAACTAAATATTTTTTAGGTCCCTGGAAGTTTGTTGTAACGGAATTTTACCTGTATATCAAATTTTCTTTAACCCATAAACTGTTGAATCAGACAATCAGGCTTCTCGGTTTTGAGGCATTCGATCCATGCATGTAATAAGCTGATAAAATCTTTGTGCCCAATTTAAAGTCTCCTCCAATTATTTTATAAAACAGTTCAGCTATGAATTTCACTGGATTTGTACTTTCACAGTTTTTAGGGAGACCTTCAATTCTGATGTTGTTATATCTATATTTACCTTCCAACGCAGTTGTTTATCATCAAACACATTTACATTCAGTCTCTACAGCAGGTGCTTTTTTGTCAGCAGCAGATGTCAATTGTTCAACTTCTTCAATTTGAGTTGCAAACATTTGCTTAACTTCTTCCAGGTGAGCACCAAGTGTTCTTATTTTATTCTAAACTAGCCGTGCCCTGCGGCTCCCCCCACGTATTAGTGAAAAAGGACAGTGAAGAGGGCCCTGCCAGCTCCCCACTCCTGACGTCACACTTCCCCCTCCCCTCGGTCCCCAGCCTCTGCCTCAGATTAGCATGAATATATTGCTCCTGCAAGGCAACTATGACTCTTAGCGAGATGAGAGAAGTCGCAAAATCATCGGAATGTTCCAGCAAATTATAGAAAAAAACCTGATCTAAATCTGTTAAGTAGTTCTCTCATTCTCTAGCTAAGGAGAGGTAAGCTACATGCCCCGAGGATGGCGCATGTGTAGGGAGAGCCCCGTTCCCCTCCCCTTGGCCTGCTGCGCGTCTCTAGGATTTGTGCAAATAAATTGGTACTGCAAACAAACTATGATACATAGCGCAAAATCAGCCAGAATGTTCAAGCAAATTATAGAAAAAAAACGATCTAAATCAGTTAAGTAGTTCTCTTGTGAAAAGCGGATAGGCATACAGACAGACATTGGATTATATATAGAGAGAGATTTTGCTAATTTTTTCCTGCATTATTTCATCAATTCTAGATTTTATATACGGTTTACATCAAAGTTATTGCTTAAATATAGCTCCTGGTTTTTTATATCCTGAAGTGTATACCCTCCTTTGTATGTGTATATCCTCCTTTATGTCCTTCTTTACATCATTTACTTTTACCCTGAGTGCTGTGATCAATGCCTTAGCTCAGACAGCTTGTTACCATGTTCTCCATGCTCTGAAAGCAGAGTTTTGTATGCCGTTGGAGTTGATGCTGTTCACTCACAGTAGGTGTTGATTGTAGCTGATGGCAGAGATAGAGAGGCCAGGTTTGTTTCTGATATACCACCTGAGATCGGTGATTTCTCATTGCCCGTCTCACTTGCATTTTTTCTCCAAAATATTCTATGTCAGTTGGAGCAGATGCTACATCATGTCGTCTTGGCGGATCAATTCCTTCACCTGTCTCTTTCAGCTCAGTCTGTGGCAGGCCATATCATGAACTTGAGGCCAGTTTAGACTTTGATAAAACTTTTAGCTACCTTTCCTTCTTTTCCTGAACCTTTGGTCTCCTGTTCATTGTTTTAATATACTTGTAACTGATTTTCACTTTGGATGATTTTTTTAAACTTCACATAATGAAGAAAATCTGTTAACATTAATGACTTTTTATGTGAATTATTTTCAATAATGTTTTCTTTGCATGGGTTTATTATAAATCTTTTTTCAAGTGGCATGCAGTTGTTCAAAGTTGTTTGAAAGCTTATAGTTTAGATCATGAGGGGGCACAAAGGGAGAACATCCTAATCCTACATAGAATGGACTCACCATTTGAAACCACTTTGTCACTTTCCTTTTTATTGTTATTTATATGTTTATTTCTTTTCTCTGTTGTTATCTAAAACAAGTCCATCATGATGGCCAGCATCTTCACCTTTATTCTTATTAATTACTTAAATTAAATTTAAATTACTTAAATCTGTTTGACTCCTGAAACACAGGAAGCCATCAATTTACTTGCAGTCTTTAATGTCTGATACTTGTTAGAGGCTCCATATAACTTTAATAATTTGAATTTGGTTATCATTTCTGCATTACCAGATGCAGTTTTTAGACATTTATTCAATTTATTATAACTGTTGTATATGTGAAACTGAATCTTAAAATAACCCTGTTTGTACTCAAAATGAACAATTATGTTTGCTCCATTTAGAACTTGAGATGGTTTTGTAAATGTGTTTGTAAATAGTGAATTAGAATCAGTTAAGATAATTAAAAAGTGTTCTAAACAAGAGAAGTCTGATGACTCTGATGTAATGCAATTATTGTAATGAAAAAATAAGTGTTTCCACTATTATATAACCTCAAGCACTTGATAAAAGCTAGCTTTTTTTCTTTTGTCCAATGTTCTCTATGTTATGCAGTCTTTTGTCTCATAAAACCGGTTGTAGCACAAATTATAAAAAAAATATATTATCATCTAGTACCTGATTTAAATCCAGTCACACATTAAGGGCTTTGAGTAAAACAAAAAAGATGTGCAATTCTTTTCTGCCAACAGGAAGCTTTTCACATAATAATACAATGTTGCTAACTTTCAAACTTCTCCTGCTCATTATTGCATGCCTGTTTATCTAAGATGGGTCCAGCAACAGAAAAATCAATGCTTTAGCTTACATACAACAGGTCATACAAACATTCTTCAAAATAAGACATGCAAGTGTTTTTGAAATGAACATCTTATAAATTGAAAATACTACCATACAATGATTTTAAGGCTATATGGCAATATTCAGTTACCTCTAATATTTGAATATACAAATGAGTGTTTCTTATTGTGCTGTGGTCCTTCCACAATACACTGTATGTGCATGTGTAATGACTGACAATAAGTGACACTTTCAACATAAGAAACTTATACTTTATGGTGGTATCTTAACTACCTCTTCTTAACAAGTACTTATGTATAAGCTGAATCAAACATCTACCTACTTGTGCAAAAATAGCATGCATAATTGTGAATAAACAAATCTACAAGATGATGGCTAGCTAGCTGGCACCATGTGCACGTTTTTTACCATTAACCAAACATTTTTCAAGGCAAGTTAAAAAATGTATCATGCATTTAAAATGACAAAACAAAAAGTATTCACTGTTTTATTAGTTTGACTAACAATCTGCAGAAAACACATTTCACTGCTGTGCTTTATGAGAGGTTATGTTCTGGCAATGAGAGAGATCTAGGGGCTGTTGTAGCATGTCAACAAAAGGTTGCCCAAAGTCATATCTATAAGAGTACTAACATGAGAATACCTTGAAAATATATCAGCTTAAAAAGGTTCTCTAGCTCTCAAGGTAGTAGTCAGGGGTCTGAACCTGCAAAGACAGAAACCTTTGTCAAGAGGCCACAGTGTGACAGCACATAGTCACTTTCTGGGATAAAGTGCACTGTGTTTCCTGTCAAACAGAGCAGGTTAAACTAGAGGCTGCCTGAGACACCATGTGCCCTCATAGTTCAAGAGTGCATGAAACATATGAACTGCTCGATAGAGAGAGAGTTCTAAACTGTTGTTCCACTAGGCAAAGACAGAGCTGATTTCAAATTGTGACCAGAAAGTGAAGCTGGGATGGAGTTCAAAGCTGACTATAGCTAGAGTGTCTTTATGACTTGGACTTTGGGAAGAGTGAAGGAGTAATGAAAAAAGCAAAAGGTATGGGGAAGAATGATTAGTGGTACTTGGGAGATGAACAAGTGAGTGGCTGCCACTGCCAATAGACAGGGATTCAACCTTGTAACTATTTAGGACATACTGTATAAATGCATATACTCCCCTATGTCATTTTCATTTCTTCCTTATTTATCTTCTTGTTGCATATGCTTACACCGGAGGTTTGGTGTGTTTTGCTGCTTTTGGAGGTTTTCCTGATCAGGGTTTGTACCCCTGGGTGCTCCCTACATTAAGTTTGTATGTTTTCTCCATGTCTATGTTGTGTTTCCTCCCATGATCCAAAGACAGGTTAAGTCAACTGGCATTGTAAAACTGGCCTGTCCAATTGTGTGTCTGCTCACCCTGTGATGGACTGGCACCCCGTCAATTTGTTGTTCCTGCCTTGTGCCCAGTGATTGTTGTGTGTTTGCATGAATGGGCTCCAGTTGCTCTGTAATCCTGACCTGGACAAGTGGGTTAAGAAGATGGATGAATGGAATTGTCCACAATACCAATATATAGATTTCAGCAATAGCGGAGTGGCATAACATGCTTAAAATGTCATGGATAACTAGTGTACAAATAGGTCAGAGAGGAACATGTTGGTGTCAGAAGAGGAACATTTTTGTTCACTAGGTGGTTTTCATTTTTTTTTAAGCAAATAAATATTTAAATGCCTGTAGATGAAAGGGCAATAGGCACCCATTGTTGGGACCAGGGTGATAAGTGGGAAGGCAAATTTCCTGAGTAATTGTGTTATAAGTTATTGTTGCTGGCTTTCTGTAGGATGTAGATATTTACCTGCTTTGACTCTGTTGCTTAAACAATCAAAATATGCTTACACTACTACTGGTTAAAGCAAATTGGTATACACCATCGTTTGATAAATTCTCACATTAATCTAGGCAGGAACTGAAGCAGATATATACTTCTGGGCAGTGGGAGGTGCAGTGACAGACACAGCCCACCGAGAATGCTGTCAAGAACCTTCACACAGAGTACAGGGGTTCACAGGCAGACGAAGGTATGCGGCTGTCAAGACGCGAGGAACATAGACGGCGACACAGAAAGAGACAGTTCTAAAAGAAAGACACTGGTTGTGGGTCCAGTGAGAGAGGTAAGACTCACGAAAGGACCAAATGCAGCTGACAGACAAGAAGCAAGACATGCCTAGGTTGTTGTATCAACACAAGGAGTTCAGAAGAGAAAAAAGAACGCTCACTCTACGAGGAAGAGACGCTGACAGGGATTAGGTAATTCAGATAAACTTCTGTTGGGAAACAATCGTCCAGTGTTTCCGTGGACAGTTGGTACACCGTGCGGAAACTGGACTTCACACCATTAAAAGTTGTAACCTCCACTGTTTGTTTTTAATGAATTTTTGGAGTGTGGACTCTGTATTTTATATTGTATGGTGTAATATACATTACTGTTGCTTTTCCTGAAATTGCTACCCTGTCTTTCATTTTGTATTTACTCACCGTCCAATTTAAAGAAACCTGTGTGATATTATCTGTAACTCTCAAGAATTCACAGTCTTTTAGTAAAACTGGATGGTATAGTCGAATATTTTAACTGTGTCTAGGTCAGATTATCTGTAAGTGTGACCAAACACATGTCACAGATAACCTGGGTAACATGGAGGGCAAATACTTTTCTGTATGTATATGATAAGGAAAAAATGATAATAATGCCTCAAAGGAGGTATGCTTATGTGTATCCTAAGCCATTTTTAGGAGACATGAAGGTATACTTATGTGGATGGCAAAAATGCATCTTTATTCTCTTACAGCTTATTGTCCAGTTGTTGGTAGCTCTGAGGCTAAGGCTCTGTGCTGGTATCTAGAAGGTTGCCAGAATAAATCCTATTATTGCCAGAAGGGCCCTTAACCTGAAAATTGCTCCAGATGTTGCTGTATAATGGCTGACCTCGTGCTCTGAACTCTAAAGGTCATGCTAAAACACAATTTCTCTGAGAAGATTAATAAAGTATGTCAATATAAAAAAAAAAAAAATAGCCAAAACACCAAATACCCAACATCTCCATAAAGAAATATGGCACCTGAAAAACTTTCCATAAATAGTGAAAATGTTAAGAGTTTGAGGTCTAAAAATAAAAATGGCAACTTCCAAAGCTCCTAATGAATAAGCTGTTTCACAGACCACTTCTGTTTTGCAGTTTTTATATTGCATTAGTTGTAAAGTAATTGTGGAGTTTAGTGAGTATAAACACAGTTGGAGTTACTGAAGAAAAGGGCAGCTTAAAAAAGTTAAGTAAACAAAAGAAAAAATATTTGCAAAACCATGCATAACTCCAAAAATTATTTCTGATTAATATGTCTGATTAAATTAGAAGGTAATTTAGCTGCAGACTGTCTTATTTGCTGGAAAAACAGAAACTTGTAGTTCTTTAGGTCCAAGTATAACAATTACTGGTGCATGTCACACACATTGCATAGGAAATTACAAATAGCCACATGATACTTTTTTGAATCTGTTCATACAGCTGATTTCGTGCAGGTAGCCCTCTGGGATACAATTCCAGACAATAGGAAAATGTGCCAACTCCATACAAACAGTGTCCTTGAAGGAATTCAGGCAGTCCCCTAGAGCTAGCACTTCTTCTAGTCCAATGGAAATCATATAGCAAATTTATAATATATTTTGTTAAGCAATGTGATATGTTATTAGAGTACAGAGGAACTGCAAATCAATAAATGTTCGTCTGCAAAATGAATGGCCATGATATGCATGATAAATTATTAAACTACTGTTAATATATAATAAACATTTATATGTATTTTTTTGTGTGACACTGAGAATGAACAGTGCATCCAGAAAGTATTCACAGCGCATCACTTTTTCCACATTTTGTTATGTTACAGCCTCATTCCAAAATGGACTAAATTCATTTTTTTCCTCAGAATTCTACACACAACACCCCATAATGAGAATGTGAAAAAAGTTTACTTGAGGTTTTTGCAAATTTATTAAAAATAAAAAAAACTGAGAAATCACATGTACATAAGTATTCACAGCCTTTGCTCAATACTTTGTCGATGCACCTTTGGCAGCAATTACAGCCTCAAGTCTTTTTGAATATGATGCCACAAACTTGGCACACCTATCCTTGGCCAGTTTCGCCCATTCCTCTTTGCAGCACCTCTCAAGCTCCATCAGGTTGGATGGGAAGCGTCAGTGCACAGCCATTTTAAGATCTCTCCAGAGATGTTCAATCGGATTCAAGTCTGGGCTCTGGCTGGGCCACTCAAGGAGATTCACAGAGTTGTCCTGAAGCCACTCCTTTGATATCTTGGCTGTGTGCTTAGGGTCGTTGTCCTGCTGAAAGATGAAC